>JANDJT010000217.1:8059634-8078243 GCA_024331685.1 Stegophilus panzeri
TGTTACACAAGCTGTACACTCACTACTTTACATTGTAGCAAAGTGTCATTTCTTCAGTGTTGTCACATGAAAAGACAATCAAATATTTACAAAAATGTGAGGGGTGTACTCACTTTTGTGAGATACTGTATATACACACACACACATACACACACACCTTAATTTCTGTGTAACAGTGTGTGTGTGTGTGTGTGTGTGTATGTGACCCATTTTAGCTAGCTGGTTAAACTAAAGTAGGCCATTACCTAAAATGACTTTTTTTTCACAAAAACCAAAGTTTCTTTTTAAATTTAAACATTTTATTTGAAAGAGTCTGTAAAAACATTGTTCATAGACCTTTTGCTTCATTGGTAAGCTTATAATTCCTTGATCACCCTTATTAGTGTTGAATGAAATTTACTATGCCATGCGCACTTACCATACAATTTCTCTGACATGCTTCATATAACACTCTGCCTCGCTCACTTTAAGAACCTTAGACCAATCAAAACTGTTATTATATGTCAACTAGTGTTGCAGCAACAATGTAAGATCAGTTATTGTTATTGGCTGTAAAAACTTAAAAGGCTATGAGGCTCCAACCTTATCTGGCCCATTTTACATGATGGCCCATTTTAGCTGACTTCACCCTACTTGTTGATTAATGATGTTTTTATTTTGGTCCTTTTTCAGCAGGTATTCTAATATTTTAACTTGTGGTTAAAATGAAATTTTTATATGGGAGGCATATTTTCTTCATGAATACCAATGTGGGAAGAGCATACTGTTTAATTTATATTATTATATTCAGATCTATAATTATGTTGATATCTCAGGGTGGTGCAGTGGATACCACTGCTCCTTCTCAGCTCCAGGGTCCCAGTTCGATCTTGAACTGAGCTTACTGTCTCTGTGGAGTTTCACTTGTTCTCCCCATGTCTGCATGAGTTTCCACAGTATGGGTTCTCTGAGTTTTCCTCATATGTCAATTTTATCATTAAAAATAATATATAAATATAAACTCAACAAAAAAAGAAACATCCTCTCACATTCAACTGCTTTATTTCTAGCAAACTTCTTAACATGTGTAAATATTTGTATTAACATAAAAAGATTGAATGACTGAACAAGTTTCACAGATATTTGATGAACAGAAATGGAATAATAAGTCCCTGAACAAAGTGGGGATCAATATCAAAAGTATCAGTCAGTATCTGGTGGCCTCCAGCTGCTTTAAGTACTACAGTGCATCTCCGCCTCATGGACTGCACCAGATTTGTCAGTTCTTGCTGTGAGATGTTACTCCACTCTTCCACCAAGGCGTTTGCAAGTTCTTGATGACGTCTGGGGGGGATACATGGTTACGTGTAATTTTCCACTGCAAGAATGATCAGCTGTCATTCCTGTCTTCCTGTAGCACTGTCTTAGGCATCTTACATTACAAACATTGCAGTTTATTGCTCGGGACACATCTGCAGTCCTCATGCCTCCCTGCAGCAGGTCTATGGCATATTAACGCAGGAACCCTAGGCATCTTTCTTCTGGTGTTTTTCAGAGTCAGTAGAAAGGTCTCTTTAGTGTCCTAAGTTATTGTAACCATGACCTTAACTTTTACCACCTGTAAACTGTTCCTATGTCAAGGTCTGTTCCACAGGTGCATGTGCAATAATTGTTTATGGTTCAGTGAACAAGCATGAAAAACATTGTTTAAACCCTTTCCAATAAAGATCTGTAAAGCTTCTTTGGATTTTACAAAATTATCTTTGAAATACAGTCTCCTGAAAAACATTTCTTTTTTTTGTTCGGTTTATAATCTAACTGGTATAATCTAAAGATATACAAAAGTCTATAAACCATCACAACAAATAGATTTTGCTCTAATTTTTAATTGTATATACATAACAGGTAAAAATTCCTTGATTGAAATGAGAAATATGTAAGGCAGTCTGAAACTGTATCATGTTATCATCATCACCCCTATGCCATGCTATGATTTAATTTCCATTAAATTATAGTACCACAGCTCAGTTCTGTTTGTTGTTTACATAAACCAAAGTTGAGAGAGCTCCACTCCTTTAGTACCCCCCAGTAAAAAAACAGAAAACAGCAAGTAATTTGGCAGCAATTTTTTTTCCCCCGCAAACACTTTTAAAAAGGATGTACGACCACAACCACAGATTTTTATTGCTGTTTTAATGCTGTATCTAACAATGGCTATCCTGAACACAAATAAAATAATTAAAACACAACAGTAACAGAATAACAGAAGTGCTGTTAGTGTTAATTTTCAGTCCAGACTGAGCCGCAATACCATCAAAAAACACTGAAAACAATATAAAATAATTTAATAATAATAAAACAACTTTCCTTTTTATTTTTAATTTTACACAGCACTTTGATATGCTAAATACAGAACTATTCTGATCCATCTTCACTATGTGAAAGCGACCTCTGATATGGAGGCCTGAGCCTGTTACAAAACAGAAACACATCATGAACATAAAAACTAAATACAACACATTTACCATGCAAAGCATGCTATTATATTACCTTCTCACTGAATTCTAGATCATACTGTGGTATGGCTGAAACTTTTAGTCTCACCTTGAGTTCTGTAAAGAGCTGAACAGCTCGATTGAAGTCCCATTCATTCTGTTGTAGCCACCTGAGAAAAACAAAAAACAAACAAACAAACAAACAAACAAAAGAAAACACGTTTAAAAAAAAAAAAAAATAAAAAAAATTATTATATTATATTATATTTTATATATATATATACATACATACATATATATATATATATATACACACACACACACACACACACACATACACACACACATACACACACACATACACATATATATATATATATATATATTTTAGTTTGGACAAGCGAACATTTGATCCTCTTTGAAACAGTGCAAGCGAGAAAACCTTCAAACATCTTGCAACTGAACGAATAATGCATAGAAGAGTGGTCAAAAATACCAGCAAGCCGATGTCAGAGACTGGTGGAAAATTATGCAAAACGCCTACAAGAAGTTATTTCTGCTAAAAAGGGCAATACATTTTAATACTTAAATAAATTTCTAATTTATTAATAAGTTAAATTTATTCAAATGTTTGCTTGTTCAAACATGTCAAAAAAGCCAACAATTTTGGGGTGTACTTATTGTTTGGTCATTCCAAGGTAGATGATAAACTTTCAGGTGTTCAATATACACACGTGCAAACACACAAACAGGTTTATTTCAGTGTACCATTTTACATAGTCAAAGTCATTTCTATCAAGATCTCCACTCACTTTTGGGACCAATCGAGATTCATCTGAGATTTCTGGGAGAAGGTGGAGATCATCTCCTGCTGGGTGGGAGAGTAGGAGGACACAGGGCTGCTGGACGGGGTTGGGGCAGGTGTGGCAAATGCACGGCGGATCTCTTCAGTGGTAGCATTCCTCACAAATAGTGCATCATTGACTAAACATAGCCTACAAGAGCAAAAACACATACAATATAAATTAAGGACCCTTTTGGGTGCTTACAAAAAGAGAAAAGAGAAAACTGATATCAGGAGTGGACAGATCACCAGCCTAGGGCTGCCAGAGCAATGGGGGTGAGCTGGCATTTGACCCGGAGCTGTTCAAATTACTGGGGTGGTGACCCAGCGCTTTAGGCAATAACAGAATAACTGACTCAGTTGAAAAACCAATCAAAACTTCCAGATCAGCTGGGGGGTGGGACACTTCTCCTAAAGGGGATCTCCTATGAGCTATAAAGGGTTAAAAGGGCTTTAAAAAAGGTCACTGGGCTTAATGCGATAGTTGACCCAAAAATGAAAATTCTGTCATCAATTACTCACCCTCATGTTGTTTCAAACCCAGAAGATTTTCAAACTAATTTATTTCTGCTATTAGCTGCCTGAGGAGTAAAATTCAAAATGAAGCATGTGGGTCGAAACAAACCACTCTGACTTTTATTAAAAGGTGTGCTGTGCCCTGTTACTGTATTATAAATCAGACCCTGTGCCATATAGTGCTAAAAGCAAAATACATCATTAGTTTGTATGTTTTTATAAACAAATGAAAAGCATCAAATTTTGCCCCAACACTTCTAGAGTAGTGGTGTCACCCCTGCACTAACCTGTATGTCTGGGTTCTGGGTCCAAGTTCAACAAGCTGCTGATATAGTGGTCAGCAGCATTTTCCCCTCACTATCAACTTGAAAGTAAATTTATGTCTGATTCATTTATGTCAGTCTGTATTAATGCACTTTTCTCTGTAACTAGCTTGTCATATCACTTACTCACTTACCAGAGCAGTAACCATTATAACACTGTCAGGGTCACGGTGAATCCAGAGCCTGTGTGTGTGAGGTGGGAATACACCCTGGATGGGACGCTAGTCCATCACGGGGCACCATACACGCTTACGTTCATACACTCATTCACCCCTAGGGTCAAGTGACAGTAAAAAAAAAGCAAGACAGTTTTTCCTTACCCGTTATTCACGGCCGGTACTGCAACAAAGACCCGGGAGAAGGCACGAGTAGATTCTTTTGACTTGACGTCAACTAAGGGAGCAGTAGAAGAATAAATATAGAAAAATAATAAATAGCTATATGAAGAACACAGAGGTCCACTCCATGTCATCTTTTGTAAAGATGCTATACTTACTGTCCTTGAACACCCCACTGACTGTAAACACCAGTAATGTTGGCTGCAGAGATAGAATCAATAAGTGTACTAAGAATAAAGTTGTGTAACAAGCTAGAAAAATATACAGAGGTATATGAAATAAAACTGTAAGAGAACTCACTGTGCATGTGTTGACATCCACATTGAAAGAGGCTAAGTCATGCTGGGTTTTGGGCAGTTCATTCAGGAAGGCAACTACGTTCAGTCGAGTGTGCTTCAATACACGGAACCGCGTCACTGCGGGGAAGATCAAAAGCAGAGAAATGTCAGATTATCAACTAAACTTAATCAGTTATTGGTCAGCACTCACTGCTATGCCTCCTGGCAAATCCCACAAAATATCATGTCCTCATCTGCACTATGCAGAATCAAACATTTCGGACTGTTTTGCCAATTAGTTGCATCCTGACACAGGGTACTGCAGTTATAATGAAGGAGTAGGATAATCTACATTCATAATACATTCATAATATACATTCAATAATATTCAACACTATGAGAAAGGCACTTAAAAGTACATATTAAGCACCAAATACAAAACCAGGCCAAACTGATCATATCAACTTAAAAAAAAATTCCCAACATAACATCTGTGTATTAATGGCACGTTCAACAAATGCTCCTAACTCGGAATTTCTGATTTAAGCACTTTCATTACTATTGTAATGAGTTTATAGTAGTGTTTACTTTAGAATAATCAACACAGACACAGTTGATTAAAACAAACTCATGATCACTAATGTTAGCTGGCTAGTTACTGCTTGTTGCTAACAAAACAAACTATCATGGAGGCATCCATGTTTCCCCCCAGTTTGTAGCCCGAACGTGCCGCAATTCTATGTTCCCATTTTGGGATTAAGTAGAACGCAGCATACAAAATCATACATCCTACTTCACTTCTGTATCTTGTTTAAAAACACACCGTTTTTTGGACATACTTACCAGGGTCTTTAATTCTCTTAATGTTGCGATTGTGGTTTTGATATTCTTCCAAGTTAGACCTGTGACAGCAGAAAAGCTGAGTTAGTGAGGGAAAGAGACAAAGATATGACTTCCTGCATTTAATACTCAGACGGACAAAGAGCAGTGAATTTACTTTGAATTAATTAGAGGGATAGGGAATCACCCATGAACTTTCAGTTAATATATATGGTAATTTTTATATTTATGTCTCTTGGTGTGTCTCGATCAGCTCCCTAGCTCCGTAGGTTGTGAATCAATACATCTTGTACACGGGCACTGGTAAGGACCCTGGATCACTACACACTGGGACACTGATAACTCAATTTCTGTCGACATGACTCCTGCTGTAAAACGTCACTGAAAATGAAAAACATAAAAAAAATAATTACGTTTTATGTCATACAACTTTGTTAGCTTAATTACATTTACATTACATTTGGCAGACGCCCTTATCCATAGCGACTTAAATATATCTCAACTGAGCAGTTGAGGGTCTTGCTCAAGGGCCCAGCAGTGGTCTTGCTCAAGGGTCCAGCAGTGGTAGCTGGGATTTGTGGTGCTGGTATTTGAACTCATAACCTTCTGGTCAGAAGTCCAATGTCTTAACCACTGCGCTACCACTGCCACTTAACCTCCTTTTATAAATGGGAAGTGTTCAGAAATTAACCAATCACATTCAAACTCATGTTAAATACTAATTTGTATACACCTTCCATCAATTAAAGTGGCTGATTACACCCAAATAAAGTACAGCTTACAAAGCAGTTATAGGATCTCATTGTTGAAAAATATCAATCAGGAGAGGGTTAAAAGGCATTGTATATCCCATGGAACACTGTAAAGACAATAATCAACAAGTAGAGAAAATGTGGCACAACAGTGACACTACTAAGAACAGGTCGTCCCTCTGAAATTGATGAGAAGATCAGGAGAAAACTGGTCAGGGAGGCTGCCAAGAGGCCTACAGCAACATTAAAATAATTGCAGCAACTTCTGGCACGTACCTGTTGCTCTCTACATGTGACAATCTCCTGAATTCTTCATATCTCTGGGCTATGGGGTAGGGTGGCAAGATGGAAGCCTTTGTTAACCAAAAATAAATAATTAAAAATAAATAAATAAATAAATTACATCCAATCTCCCAAAACTATGTGCAAAAACATGTTATGGTCTGCTGAGACCAAAGTTTAACTTTTTGGCTATAACACCAAAAGATGTTTGGCACAAAAAACAAACAAACAAAAAAAAAACACAACAACAAAAAAACAAACAAACAAACAAACAAACAAAAAAAACTAGCACATCACCAAAAGAACACCATTCCCACAGGGAAGCATGGTGGTGGCAGCATCATATGTTGGGGCTGTTTTCTTCAGCTGGAACTAGGGCTTTAATCAGGGTGGAGGTGCACAACCTTAAGGTCTCTGATAAAACACTTAAGACGAAGAGGAATTTCACCTTTCAGTATGCCAACGACCCAAAGCAAACCTCCAGATCAACAAAGGAATGGTTTCTCCAAAACAAGATCAAGGTTTTGGAATGGCCCAGACCTAAAACCAATAAAAAACATCTGTGGGATGACCTGACGAGGACTGTGTACACAAGATGCCCAGACAATTTGACAGAGTTAGAATGCTTGTGCAAGGAGGAATATGGTAAAATATTGCTAAGACAAGATGTACCAAACTGACTGACACTTAACCAAAAGATAAAATCTAAAGGTGCTTCAACCAAGTATTAGTTTAGGGGTGTGCACACTTATTCAACACAACTGCAGAGATAGGGTTATTGTTTTTCACTTTAATTAATAGATTAAAATTTCACAATACAGGTAGAAAAGTTTGTCATGATTTATCTTGGTTTAATTTTTTTTTATATCACAAAAACCTGCCCTTTTAACAGGAGTGTGTAGACTTTTTATATCCACTGTAAGTAATCATTTGAAAGCTACAACGATAAAAAGCTACTTACATTTATAGACAAAGTTGGCTGAGAGTTTGTCCCCCATTTTTTTTTTTTTCAAGCTGAGAGGCTTCAGAAAACATTATTCCATGACATCATTTCCAGTAAGGGAACATAGTGGGCATCGATGCCCCCCGATTTTTGCAGTACATTGTGGGATTATTTTTAGGGAGCAAACTTTCCAATGCACTGGAAGGATTTTGCGATTGAGATAGCCCTTAAAATGTCCGTCTCCCTGATCAGTGCCCTGACTACTGAACTAGGGGGCTGATTGAGACAGACCGTCTGTAATTTTTATTATCATAAGTTTTAGAAGCATCATAGAGGCTTCATAGTTGTGTTTACTACTTTTAATCTTGTACTATGATGTATGATGTTCTGTGAATACTGAAAAAATGAACAAAGTACATTTTAAAAAACAAAAAAATAAGATGTACTTGGAGAGGTTGTACATGGAAGAGGGAAGGCTGAGGGAGAAGCAGGCCCCATCATGATATGCGTCCAGCAGAGGCTGTCTGTTTCCCGAGTCATACACGCTGTAGTATCTATCACAAAACAGAGACGTCGATTCTGTTAGAGAGGATATAACGAACACTTGGGCGATAAAGCAGTATTGTTCATTCAAAGTGAACAATTATTCATTCATCTTCAGCAACCACTTTATCCTAGACAGGGTATCCTCCAGGGGATCCGGGTTCTATCCCGGGAACACTGTATGAAAGACGGGAATATACCTTGGATGGGACACTAGTCCGTTGCACCATGCATGCACACATTCACACTCATTCACAACTAGGGGCAATTTAGATTCGCCTATCCACCTACTGGCATGTTTTTGGGAGATAGGATGAAACCGGCGGAAGCCCACACAGCCAAGGAGAAAAACATGAGAAACTCCACACAGACAGTAAGCCGAGCTCAGGATTGGGCCGGGATCCTGGAGCTGCTAGATGGCAACATTATCCTCTGTGCCACTGTGCTGCCAGTGAGCAATCAACTACGCTTAGAGTCGACAGGTGCATAGACTTACTGGTGCAGAAATCGCAGAATGAATTCCTTGACTTCAGCTGAAACAAAGTAGCTGCCCTGAAACGGAAAGAAATGTGCACGACATTAAAACACAGAATAGGTCATATTTATGTGGAATCTTTTTAAAAAGCAGATGACGCACCTTACAAGGAGGAACTGCAGTGCGGGTTTCAACGTCAAAACCTATCGGTGCAGGAAGACTGTGGCCGTCCTACATAAAATGAGAATGAAGAATCCGAGCATTAGGCTCAAGCCAGTCAGCCGTCAAGTCAGTTAACTACTGTAGCAGTGAAACAATAGCACACTACAGACCAGGAATTTGACAGCTATTTAATTAATTTGTAAACGTGGTTACTCATTAAAAAGACTACTGATTAGAAGAAGCTATTAGTGCCAATCCAATTTATTTACACACTTGTCAAAGGTAGGAGACGTGCTTTTACTTTACTTTTAATCTTGTAACTGTAATTGAGCTAGACACGCCACCAACTGCTGTCTATTCAGGGTCAGGTTTTAACATTTCATCCTAGACAAATGAATGATTGACATGGAGCGCAGAACTGAACATGAGTAACATGGTTTCCTCTTAGCACCGATGTTTAATAGATGTAACAGATAAAAGCAGAGTAACTTTAAATAAAGAGAAGAGAAAGGAAGCCTGAGGAAAGGGGAAAGCAAGCTAAGAGAAAGCTAGAGAAAAAGCTCTCACCAGTTTGAGGAGCCTGGGGAATCGTCCACGAATAGCACTGTCAAAACGAGCGGGAAAGACAACATAGCATAAGGGTGTTTTAGTTCAAGCCAAGGCCTTTACTATTGCACTCTCGTTAACACCCACACACTAAAATACAAGAAAGAAATTATATCAGCTGATTGAAATCGTAGCTTTAATTACATAATAATTACATTTCAAAATCTTGCTATTCTACACTTAGTTTTGGATGACATAATACATTTCCCGCTCTTCCTCTGTCAGTGTGTTATGTAGACACCTTTTTTGTTACACTGCAATAAAGTTAAACCCAGAGTTTACTTACCGCCAGCCACCTCCACCCAAATACACGGAGAAACACACTAAAACCCAGAACCTCTGATGAAAGGCAGGTTGTATGTGAAACACCATATATACATGCAATTTACGCGTATAGAATATGTATTTAATAGCAAAGGAAGGCTTGTGAGGACAGAAATTCACACCATAAAGTTGACCCCTGTAGCTCCACTATAGAAGTTAGCGCTCTCATCATCTCTCAAGTCATTATATTATGACTGCGTTACCGTAGCAAACTCATATATTGCAACTGCAATTCCGAAAAGATATGTTTTAGCTTTAGCTCTGTTTCAAAGACAGCTGATGGGATAGCTGTTAGGTGGTAAACATACTAGTTTTGCACCTTCGTTCACTGTTACTCATTATTAACCATCAGTTTTCTCCATGCAGCTCTTTTCTGAAGATTCTCAGTGATCTCTCGATCGATCGCAGGAATGTTTTGAAAAGTTTGGACCACTTATTGCACAAAATACTGGCATGTATTTTAGTACATGTACTATTTTACATGTACATTAGTGTTGGATGTCCTAGTTCCATTCTTTACAACCAATGTGGTTTTACTTTTATTCTGTTCTACATTGAAGTCATCCTTCGAGTGGATTTCTTCCATTCAGGAAGAATTATTTTCTGGCCAGTTATCACGACTGTGCCTGCCTTAGTGCCTGCCCCGTGTGCAAAACGTGGGATCTTACCCGTCATTGGCTAACCAGTCCTCTCAACTGGCTGACAGCACTGATGTGGTTAGAAGAACAGCATAATGATAGTGGGGGGAAAGTAAAACGAGGTATCAACATTGAAATTTTTTAAATTTTTTTTAAAATCTCTGTTTGTCGATATTTCTATCCAAATAGAGGGGTGTAAATATACATCATATCATAATATAAAACCGTTCAACTGTCTTGAAACAAAAGCGAACATTAGACTAAATTAAATAAGATAGTTATCATCTAATTAACATCTATAGTGGAAGCAATCAACTTTTGGATTTTTGACTAAGAAGACAGAGATAAAGTATAAAGAGCTGAAAACAAAAATCTTGGACTGAGACGTGATATTTATATTTGCCAAATGGAGAAGAAAAAAAAATCAGAAGGCACAAATACCAGTCCAGTTCTAAGAACCAGGATCCTTGAATACTTTAACCTTAGTGCAAAAGCAGGATGACGGACACTGGACAGGACCCATAAATCTCTTTCCAATTAAAGTAAGATCAATGCCCCATGATTGTCAGAAAAGCAACAAGTGATGACAGTATTTACAAACAAGCAAGCAACCTTAGATGTTCACTGACACTTTTTTTTTTTTTTTTTTTTTTAAAACAACTACTCTTCTGTGTGTTAATTACAGTATCCCTGACTTGTCACAGTTCAGCACTGAGAGTATGTGTAGCTCAAAGCAAAAAGTTCTGTCTATGACAGAGTCATGGACATTATTATTATTATTAGCTTCAATATTTCAGTGTGTGTTACTCTCCTGTATGCTGAATTTATTCCATTTGAAATCTGAAAGCCTGATTCCATGAAAGGTGGGGCATGGTGGCTGGTTAGCACCTCCCCCAGTCCAAAGACTGGAGTTTTAGGCTGACTGGCATTTCCAAATTGTCCGTAATGTGTGAATGTGTGAGCGATTGTGCCCTGCGATGGGTTGGCACCCCGTCCAGTGTGTCACCCATCTTGTGCCCTGAGTTCACAGGGATAGGCTTCCGGCTCCCCCGCAACCCTGTGTAGGATAAGTGGTATGGAAAATGGATGGATAGATCCCATGAAAATTTATTTCATCCCATTATACTATGTGTGACTGTTAACAGGACATGCAAAATATTTCCTATGTTGGAGGGTGAAGCTGCTTTCATAGACACCCTTGCATAGGGATTTTACAGAAGGCTCACCCCTTCTTCAAAAAACACCAGTTTGAAAGATGCAGTTTTTATATGTACATGCTGTAGTAGTTTAAGCACGGACATGAAAGTTCTCCAAAAACTGGGAATTTGGCCTCTTACGGATGTATAGGTATACAGTGCAGTTTACTACATTATTGTGATTAAGCAAAAAGTTAACAGCACACACATTTCAACTGGAAGACAGAAAGATTAGACAGATCATTAAATTCAAATTTTCCAACATACACAATCACTTGCAGACTTTCAGCTAGAATTGGAATAAAAATTATGAAATTTAAAGTTTAATCTACAGGTATCCTTCAGTTTTTATATTTGTATCATTTCACTAACTCTTCCATTAACACATCACAGGCTAAACAGTCAGGAATTTCAGTATTGTGCTGTATGCACTTTTTATGCCCCTTTAATGTTTCCTTATAATTATAATAAGATAATATCATATATTATCTTATAGAATAACCGAGTTAGTGTACTTTGCCTTTAAGGTTCATGAACTCCTGTACTATATGAACCTAGAAACCTCTGTATTATAAACCTCCTAAACACAGGAGGTCAATTATATTACTGGGATGCTATTTTTGAAAACCAACCACAGCATGACATGAACCTAGAGGCAGGCTGCATTTCCTATATCTTTTCTCTCAAACCTTCGCACCTACCTAGCCTATCTTAATACAGCTGTGTGGTCAAAACCACTGACCTGATATATGTTGCCTGGTCTGTAAAGTGATCACACAGAGGATTGCGATCCAGCCACAGCTCTGTCAGCTTCAAGCTCTTCAGCTTGTCCAGCTCCCGGTCAGTCTTCAACTAGGATGGAAGCATAGCAGAAGAAACCATAAACTCATTCTACTTCTCTTGAGTACACATTGCTAAATTCATATTATGCTAAAGTACATAATGAAATGAGAATTGACTGGAATAATGCAAATTAAATGCATCCTGTTTTAATGAATAGTTGGAAGATTGTGTTTAAATAGTGATGCATCACCTCATTATGGGACAGGTTGAGAGTCCTTAGATTGGGAGCTATGTTCACCAGCTCTGTAAGGTCATCCAGCCTGTAGAGCTTGTTATTGCTTAGGTTTAGAGCAGTCAGCTAAAGACAACATATCAGTGAGACATAGACTGTTAAATCAGTTACTGCTGGCTTTAATGACTTTGTAGTTCAGGGTCCCATTATGATGGACCATATGATAGAGGTGTTTGCAGGAGTTTTTTAAAATTCCACTCACACAAACACGCAACAATCCCGCCCACCCACACAGACACCCTTGACTGATCCCGCCCAATCACACAGACACTCTTGACCGATCCCGCAGACACTCTTGACCGATCCCGCCCAATCACAGAGACTCTCTTGACCGATCCCGCCTACCCATGCATACGCTCTTGACCAATCCGATTAGTAATTTAAACACCTGTAACACGGACCAAAACAGTTCCTGAAGAGGACTGTATAAATGTGTCGCTCAGAGAGCCCAATACATGCCAGTATTAAAAAACTAGCCTCTCTCTCTCTCCTGTGACTTTTTTTGTTGAGTCCAGTGGGATCCTAGTCCAGACAGTCGAGGTGTACACACCTCTACCATATAACACACACACATACACACACAAAATATTATATATATAAAAAAATATATATATTACACAAACATTTCAAACAAGTATCTTGAGTGCCCACCTTTGTTCATAGTAAAATACTACAATATAGGTTGCAGTGGCTTATGAGCCTCTGCTTATGTGGTATAGACTCAATATAATATTCCTATCTTAATTCTTTAATTTTCATTTTCTATCCAACATTGTAAACATGAGCCACTTAAGTGCTGCATAACAAAACAGTGAAATTGGCAATAGTAGCTGGTAAGTAAACTGTCCTGACGAAATACCACTGCTATAAATATACTGTGAGACAAGCTGTGCCTGTGCTTCTCATAAGTGTATCAGTTAGCCACCGACAGCAGTCTTCAGTTCTGTTAAATCTGTGCAAAGCTTTAGAAACACACAGCTAGCTTACCTTAGTCGTAAGTACATTAAATGCAATGTCTTTTACACACCTTTTATAAGCATGTATAAGGGAAAAGACCAGGTATATAATTCAGACTAGGTGAGTTTTTGTGAAATGCAGTCTTACTTGTGGGATATTCTCTTTAATGATCTTTATCACAGCCTCCATGCAGCTCCTCCTACTCAAAATCACATCGATGTTCTGAGAGATCAAATCTGAGAAAACATCATGTCAACAATTTCACACACATGCTACTCACTGGTAGTGTGTGATCAACATCTATTATTATTATTTTTTTTTTTTTAACCATATAGGCACTTTAAGAATGACATGAATAGTACAAACATGCATTTGGTGATGTTTATCTAATCTAAGGAGGACATACCTTGATCGCTGCGAATGCTGTTCAGGTCAAGAAATTGCTCTGAGGAATCAAATCGCTTGGACATGCATTGCTGTGAAAATAATCAGATTTAAATCAATACAAGTGAGTTTTGGAATTATGTTTCTGGTTTAAAAAAAATTTTTTTTATGTTAAATGCATAAAGCCTTTCACCTTTAAGTGTTCAAAGTCCTGGTCTTTCAGGTCACTCCGGAGGAAGGATGGTGGAGAACAGGGGTTAGTGATCACAACGACCTAAACGGCAGAACATTTATAAAAAAAATAAAAAAAATAAAAATAAAAATAAAAAAAGAAAGAAAAAAAAAGATAAAATCACCTATTAATGCTAATTGCCATAGGAATAATCAAATTTATTAAATACCATTCAACTATTCAAACACCCAATACTCAGTGCAGCACAAAGTTGTTGAAAATCAAGTATCATGCCTTATATCCTTCATTATCTGTGATCCTGCGAGAGAGACTGCGCAGGGCACTGGCAGTGTTGTCATCGTCTACATAGAACTGCACTTTCTGCCCCTCCATGGAATACTGTACAAATCAAGGAAGAAGAAAAAAAAACAAACAAAAAAAACAAAAAAAACAATGGAAGAGTAAAGTAAACGCAACGGTTCACCATTTACAGTTTAACCTTATCTGGACTATTAAACCAGTCAGCAATTACTCACATGTACTGGAATAAAAGGTATGGGGCAGAGATTCTGCAGAGACCTCAAAAGCCAGCTCTTATCATATTTCTTGCCATAAGGGATCTGTTAAAGAGCAACCATTGTTCAAATATATTGACTTTATAAAGAAGAGGAAGAGCAACATTATTTAACACAATTTCACCATACCGTTATTTTGTGCCAAGTTTTGGATTTTCCTGAGAGTGGTGCACCTCCTTGTCTTTCTGCATTGCCTAATAACTGACTTCCTCCACCTGGCCTGTACCGCCAGACTCCTCCACTTCTGTCTCGACCAATTCGGCCATCCCCTCGTCGGTTGGCCCGGCCAAATGGGTTGCTACAGAAAGAACTCAGATCAATCCATTTAATTTGCAGCTATGTGACGTACACTATATGGCCAAAAGAAACAAGAGCAATCACACCCATATAATAATCACCCTACTCCATATTTAGTCTCCCGTTAACGTTATAATAACTTCTACCAGTCTGAGAAGACTTTCCACTAGATTCTGGAGCATGAATGTGGAGATTTACCTATTCAGCCACGAGAGCATTAGTAAAGTCAGGTACTGATGTTGAGTGAGGAAGCCTGAGGTGCAGTCGGCGTTCCAATTCATCCCAAAGGTGTTCATGTTTGGGCTCCTTAGTTCCAGTGAAGGAAAATAGTAATGCTACAGCATACAAAGGTGTTCTAGACAATTGTGTGCTTCCAACATTGTGGTAACAGTTTGAGGAAGACCTACATATGGGTGTGATGGTCAGGTGTCCACATATTTTTGGCCATATAGTGTACATGAACCAAACAGCATCTCGTTTAAAGTGCTAAACTGAGAAATAAAACATCAGCAATAGAGAAATTCATAATCCAAGTAAGCTAATTTTCCTAACTCTCTTCATACAAAAATGATAACAGAATTAGTGCATCCACACACACACACACACACACACACACACACATATGCACAATCTCCCCTGGAAATCCCCATCCTGGCCACAGTTCATTTTGACATCTCCGGCTTCATCCACAAACCTGCCTGAGGAACCAGGGCCGAAGCCTCCTGCGGGACCCCCTCGTAGTCTCTGATGTACATGTTCATTGTACACGCGTCCCCTGGGTGGCCCATGACTTTTACGGTTACGGAACTGAGGGCCACCCACTCGGTCATCATGCTCTGATCCACAAAAAAAAAGTGGAAAAGCATTAGTCAGTTCTGTTCATGCACTGGGCTAACCCAGAACAAATTTTGCATAACAGTGTACTGATTTTACATTTACACAGGGCTTATTGGGGAGTGATGGGACTTGGGGATTGGTTACCATGTTAACAGCACTAACAACGACTGTTGTTAAGCAACCTGTTATTGCAATGAAATAAACTCTTGAGGCAAAAAACCCCCAAAAAAACTGGAGTGGTAAAAAAAAAAATGCAGAACAATGTTAAGGAACACGAAAATTACACTGCATTAGACACATAATTTGAAAAAATAATAATTTCTAATAAATTATGACAGATTTCATATAGTGCATGCCAGCGGTTTTTAGACCGGAGTCTGGGGACCCCAAGGGTCTGTGAAGCAAAGCCAGGTGGCTTCTGATTATACTGTTACAGCGGTAGAAATCACAACCCACAGTTATTATATTTATTGCAGAGTTCTTACAGTTATTAGTTAAAATATTTGAACAATGTGTCATTTTTTAAGAGTTTGAGTATGTTCATAAAATAAGACTGTACTAAGCAGATTTCACACTTAAAGGGGTTTCTGACTACAAGAAGTTTGGAAATCCCTGGTGTACACACACACACACACACACACACACACACACACACACACACGGGTATGCCAAGCAAACCCAGGCATATAGATTTTTGTATGAATAATAAATCCCCAGAACAACATTCATAATAATTTGTAACAAAATCACCATGTTTCAAACGTAGCCCAGAGTACTGAGATGCGGTCCAAAGCTTGGAAAACCTTACACCATCTAATGTACTGCTGAGCTGAATAAATTCAGTAAGTACTCAACAAACTAATGATACAGTAGTGGAGAAAAAACGCAGGTGAAGGACCAGCACGGGATTCATTTTTGTTTACCCGAAAAGCTGCCATCGATCCAGACTTCTCTTACATCAGGGACAGCATTCAAACCTAAACAAGGAGAAAACCCAAACATCAACACAGTCGCAAAGTGTTTTGAGACTTACCATTGTAGTAGCGGCCAAAGTCCGCCATTATCCGGAGCTAAAAACACCGCCAGCTTGATAAGATGGCTATTTCTGCACATCCAAAATAAAAATGCACTGCGATTTTGCTCAAGGTACGAAATGATCAAACCTCGCTATCAAATATTAGCTGTCGGGGCAGGTAAACACTGCAAACAACTCCACAAACCAGTGTTTCCAGGGGAACATCATTAACCGTCACACCCGGTGGGCGGTAACTTCCGGGTCCCCTCTATTTATTTATTTATTTTATTAAATTTTTTAATTAATCGTTGTTGTGAATAATAACTTACTAATCATTGCTTTCTCCTTAAAAAAAGTCAAAATGAACGTTCTTAATGCCTTAACATTAATAAGAATGTCCTGTATGTGCCATATAAGCACAATGAAACGTGTAAACCAATTTAAAAGTTTAACTTGAAACAAACGTTAACAAGCTCAAGTGTCACACCACGTGGTCCACTCTTTCCTTACCATTGTAAATATAACTAACCACCAACTAAGGAATAAATAAACAACAGCTAATTAAGTGTTTTTAAGTGTTTCGCGTGTTAAATCGTATAAAACATTGCTATAAGCTGAGTCAACTAGCAAGCCGTTCATGGGCATTTTCTCAGGTTATTTTTTTTTCATTTAGTTTTCACGTGCGTTTCTTTTCAATTTTTTTTTGTGTTTCCCAACATTTTATGTTCATATTACATATAACTTGTCAATTTTATCATTGCTTCAAGATAGTTAGCGAGATTGTTTGCTCACCTTCTAAGCGAAAGTGTTTAACCACAGCGAGATTGCACCTCCTTCCATGGGGAAACATCTTGTTTAATTGGAGACTGGAATAAAGTTGGTTTGACGGTGGACGTTCAATATTCGCAGATATGCGGAAATTAAGGGACCGTCTCTAAAGTTACATACAGTTACGACAAGTAAAGTTACATAAGTTACGACATTGTTAAACATGTTTCTAACTTCAATAGCATTTGAAGGGAATGACTTACAATCATATAACCAACTGTAAAGTGTTCATCTAGGTGTCAGGTATGACGCACACCTTTTAGATTTTTGATGTTTATTAAAATAAGCTATTAAATCATATGTAAATTAGATATGAATTTCACCAGAGAATATAACATTATTTAAAGCTAAATAGCATTTGAAGAAAATGACTTACAGTCAGACAACCAACTGTAAAGTGTTCATCTAGATGTCAGCTATAACACACATCTCTTAGATTTTTGATATTTAACAAAATAAACTATTAAATCATATATAAATATTGCCATGTATTTTTATTACTGCATGGGCTCATATGCAAAATATACCATTATTTAAAGCTCTATAGCATTTGAAGGGAATGATGTACAGTCATGAATCCAACTGTAAAGTGTTCATCTAGGTGTCACCGATCCTTGGTTGTCCGTCATAGCAACGAAGACCATTTTGTCATCAGAGATGATGCGTGCGTAGATGGCTGGTCAGGCCAATCTTTGCACGGAAAGTCCTATGGCAGGTGGGACAGGGGATAGGGTGGACGTTTCCGGGAGGGTTGCTGGCATGGTTTTTTCTGGCTTGCCTCTTTCGTTCGGCTGCAGCGGTCTGATTTGTCTCACACAGAAAAGAGCCCTTGTGGATGGAGGAGCCCTTGTGGTTGGAGATCCAATGCAGTCTGTTCCCAGGAGGCAGGATTGATGTTAAACACTTTCAGTGAGGCTTTGAGGGTATCTTTGAAG
>JANDJT010000217.1:8134067-8155384 GCA_024331685.1 Stegophilus panzeri
GTTGTCACATGAAAAGATATAATCAAATATTTACAAAAATGTGAGGGGTTTACTCACTTTTGTGAGATACTGTATATATAAGCACATGCTTTTATTTATGATTCCCTTGTTTTTTTTCTCCACATTTCATTTACACCTGCATTTAAATGCATCCTTGAATTCGGCAAATCAAACAGTCACATAACTCCTCCTCCCTCCCTTTTTATTAGCTGAAAAAGTGTTCGAAAAATGACTGGAAATAGTAGACCATCCGGGAACCTTTGCGATACTCATGTCAATATACTACCATTTGGGACACACTAATTCTCATCTCGGATACTATTGAGGACAGACAGTATGACAATTGGGACGCAGGGATGGTTTACGTTAACTAAATTGCAGGCCCAGAACCAGCGGTACTGAAGAGGGGGTGTTTGCAATACCGAAAGGGGGTGATGACATAACGCAAAGATTTCCCACCTAGAAAAACATATGCAGCTCAGAATCCACGTTATTGTGGGGCCAGTGTTCTGTCAAAATGCCCTACATCCTACCATAACACAAATTTATAGGCGGCTCTGTTGGTCTATGCTACTGTGTCGAATCATGCTACCAGAAGTACATTGACAAGGATATACAACCCCTATCTCACGGACCGCGGAACGCATTTGAAATTGGTCGGGCCCATCAGGCAATACTCGCAATATCCAACCCCCCCTCCACACACACACACACACACACTTGATTTGCGTTACAGGACACAAGCCAATACATTTTTAGATAGCAGACTTTTTTGCTTTCTCATAGGCTGTGATCACTGGGCATGATAAATGTGGCTGCCATAGACTTTATAATTAAAAAATGGGCTACCGAAGAATTTTATTTAACTTTTTTTCTGACGTTCAAACACAGAGTATTGAATAGCCCAATCTTTATATGAAAATATAATACTAAAATAAAGAGCAAAATACATTTTATACATTCAAAATCTATATGTAGCCTGTCTTTTAATGGCTGGAGTATCTACCACCACAAATATAAATGATATGTCTTAGATACACCAATTCAGTAGTTTTTTTACCAATTATTTAGCCCTCAAAACCATGGGAAAATATTTCACTTGGTAGGCTGAGAGGAGGCAGGACCAGAGGTGGTTGCAGTAAGAGGTTTAGTCTTTTTAATCTATTTGCGAATGTCCATGTTGAAATTGGCAGAAAAAAAAAATACTTTGCTTCTGCTTCTTCTTCTCCTTGCATAGGGTAAACTGTGAGTCTAGGATGACGTAGGGAGTGAGCTTAACTAGACAACCAATAACACACTGTCCTTAACTGAAATATTGCTATTCTAATATTCACACTAAAAAGCCGACACACGTTTGTGTTGTGATTTTTTAAAAATTATTATTATTTTTAATAATTATTATTATTATATTAATTATTAAAAAAATATTATTATATTATTATTAAAATTTTTCAAATTTATCTTAACTTAGTGGGCGGGAAAGTCTGAGTCGCCCCCTCACGCCCCCTCGTAGCGTCAGTTAAGTTCTGAGGTGTGTGTGAGGTGTGTGTGTGTTGTGTATTGAGACCATCTCATGTTTGACTACAGGTTGAATTGCACTCTTGATGTGATGACTTATGCCATTATTGTGTTTGACTGTTGCTTGCTAACGATATGGAATTTTGATTGTGCTGTAGCAATATAGTCTAGGCAGGATTCCGAAGAGCTGTTTCAGTGAATTTCAGTAAATATCTAGCAAAGTTCATCCATTCATTCATCTTCAGTAACCGTTTTTATCCTGGCCAGGGTTGTCGTGGATCCGGAGCCTATCCCGGGAACACTGGGTGTTAGGTGGGAATACACTCTGCAAGGGATGCCAGTCCATCTCAGGGCACCATGCGCACACACATTCACACACTCTTTCAAACTTATGGGTGCTTTAGCATAATAGCCAATACATCTACTTGCATGATTTTGGGAGGTTGGAGGAAAACTGAGAACCCAGTGGAAACACATACAAACATTGGGGAGAATATGCACAGAAACTCCACATGGACCGTAACACGAGCTCAGGAATCAAACTGGGAATCCTGGATCTATGAGGCGGAGAGGCTACCCACAGGTGACAGACAATGATAAATTGTTTCCAGCACTGGTTTCTAAATGAAATGATTTATGGTTTCTCTGAACTACTGAAATGACTGTTAAAGATTCTCTATAAAAATAAACAAGATCACCTGACAGCCTTGTCAAGCTTCATATTCCTCATTCTGTAAGGGCATAAAACATTTCTGAAGTACAGTGGTGCTTGAAAGTTTGTGAACCCTTTGGAATTTTCTATATTTCTGCATAAATAAATAATAAATAAAACATCATCATATTTTCACACAAGTCCTAAAAGTAGATAAGGAGAACCCAATTAAACTGATGAGACAAAAATATTATACGTGGTCATTTATTTATTGAGAAAAATGATCCAGTATTACATATCTGTAAGGGGAAAAAGTATGTTAACCTCTAGGATTAGCAGTGTAATTTGAAGGTGAAATTAGAGTCAGGTGTTTTAAATCAGTGAGATGACAAACAGGTGTGAGTGAGTGCCCTGTTTGATTTAAAGATCAGGCATCTATCGATCAGAAGTCTGATCTTCACAACTCATATCTGTGAAAGTACAGAAATATAGACTATTCTCTAAAGCACCACTGTACATACTGAAGAAGTGTCAGTATTAAACAGTTCAAGGATTCAAGGATATTAATAACATGTAGATTATATGTAGCAAATAAATGAAAAAGTATTAAACATTGTAATTTTTATTAGAAAACAATTGCAGTATTGTTCAAAATCAAACATAAATAGGGATACTGGGGATTTTCTTCACTTGGGAGTTTTGATAAAACCACTGGTCATGTCTGATTTCAATTTCTTTGTCATGTGTGTATTGGCATATAGAGCTTGATATGTTTAATTACCCATGGATGAGTATACCAATTTCTGATGACTGTGAAAGATCATGTGACATGGTTCAACCAGCAAAGGGCAAAGCCATAATGGAGCATGAACAGATTTAATTTAAGAGAGATAATTGCTATAATTTCCATTGCTGTCACATTGTTTGATTATAAAAAACACAGTAGTTAATAACAATATCTTAAACAAAGTGTAGAAACATCTTGGTCACAAGTACTGAATCATTACCCTAAGATTAGTTGTTGGGTTTAGTGTTTAGGGTACATTTTTGAAGCAAAATGTAAAAATGCGGTGTATATGATAATGTTTAGACAGTATGAAAAATAACAACAGAATGACACCACAGATGCTAAGTCACTCTGTTGGAATAAATAAGAAAAATTAACTATTACACAAAAAATGAAGGAGTGAGATGGAAAAAGAAGTGGCACATCTCTTGCCATTTTCCCTGTCTTCTATACTCAAGAGCTCCTGCCAGTCAAGTCATTCTAATCCTGAACAACGACTGAGCAGAGCCTGGACCACAGGCCTGTGAAATCACTTCATGGATATCTGTCTCTGTGTGTGTGTGTGTGTGTGTGTGTATGAGCACACCTGAGAGAGTGAGAGAGAGAGAGAGAAAGTGAGAAAATCAGTGTTCCACTGGGAATGCTAAGTAACTGAGTTAGGCAGTTGAAATTGAGTGGCTGAACGCTTTTTGAATTACTGATAGTTTTGCTCAGTGAGCAGGGAACAATGGTTACTTAATCGTGTTCATTTTACTGAAGACGCATGAAGAAGTTTTTTTCTGAATATTCATACAACTCAAACACATCTTTATGAGGAGAGATTTTTGAGAAGGAGGAAAATAAAAAGCTGGTTCTCTGCTGGGCATTAGGTGCCAATTCATGGTTTACTCTGACTTCCCTTGGCTTTGCTCTGTGGAGCTCTCATTTAGGGAAGATGACCATGAAGCAGAACTGAGCCACTCAGCAATTCAACACTCTGGTGCAGGTGGAAACCCTCCTTCTTTGGACACTTCATTACCACTTTCTACTGAGTTTCTCTGATAAACTTTTACTTTAAGGAGAAATCATTCTTGCTGTAGCATTAGTGGCTCCTTAACTAGCTACAGATTAGACATGATATTACCAGCTATCAAACTTTAGCTTTAAGTCAATTTGTTGACAAAAAGGTTGTAACAGGACTGCAGCTCAATGCGATTCCAAATGGCAGTAGATACCAGGCCAAATTCAGTTGAATTTAGACATAAATAGGGCAGTTATGGCACTGGCAAGTGTACTGTGGACCAAAAGTGACTCAAAATTCACCATAAAATTTTTTTCAATGATAATGACAAAATTTTAACCAAATTTCAGTTCAGGATAAAAGTGGCTCAGCTTTAATCTCTGCACTGAGGTGCAGTTTCTTCAAGTCTGAAGTGTTGTTACGTCCAGGCAGATCGGGATGAGTTCACTGCTATCATTCCACAGAGGTATGTGATGGAGATGAAATGGTAAATATATACCATCTTTTGGGACATTAGTCATTTGCTAGAAGGATAATTTTTAAGTGTTATTTTTGTTCACTTGAGATTGACTTAATCAAAATCAAACTTAGAATGGTTTTGCCTCTTCCTGGACACTTTAGAGAAGGTCATAGCAACTGTCCATCTCATTATTAAATCTTATGTTGACAACATCAGCTAAGAATGTTTGTTTGTTCAAGGCCTGCATATAGAAGTGTGTATTGGACTATTTTTAATCCTACTCACATATGCTCCTGTAGATGCTCTTGACAAATCCTGATTGCTCCTGCAGTGTTTTTTTTTTTTTTTACTAACAAATTTATAAGTTGGTTCTAGTTCCCAAAATAGGAATAAAGACATAATTAAAACCAGCATGACCCTGACCAGGATGAAGATGATGAAGAAGATGAATAAATAAATGTTGTAAATGCGTTGTATAGCACTGCATGAGCACTCAGTATGTTACTATGTTAATATACATGGCCTTCCTGTGTAATTTCTGACTGCCTTCTCCCACCAGCATGAAATAATAAAACCTCCTACCCTCTTGACTATTTTGTTGCACACTCTCTCAACTCTACCTGCATGTTAGCACTGCATACATAAGTGGATCTATGGACAGTGGCTCAATGTTTAGTGTTATGATCTAGAGATTGATCAGAATGAGATTGTGGGGTTAAATCCCATGACTACACAGCAAAATCCCCAGTGTTGAATTAAAACCTAGAGTGTCAAATTAACTCTTTCAGTTATGAATAAACACTGTAGGTGTTAATTCAACACTGGGAATTTTACCATGTACCATAGAACAACTGTTGGGCCCTTGAGTCCTTAACCCTCAACTGCCCAGCTGTGTGCTCAGATTGTGTATATATATCCTGTCTCCGTTTGGCAGATGATTTTGGCCCCAATGAATAAACTTAATGTAATATACTGTGAAACATGCTAAAACCTGTTATTATTGTTGCTCAGTTTGGTGAAAGAGTCAGTCCTCAGTATAGCAATAGACAGAGAAAGAGAATGAGCACACTGCAGTAATATTATACAAATGGATTTTGTATTTGGTAGCCATTAATCAGTAACTGTATTGATTTAATACATTGAGGTAGCACTTTCATTAATACATCATTAATAAGCAGGAACAAATCATTAGTTACTCAGTATTTGACAATTAACAAATCTTTATTAGTGACAGTTCATGTCACCATTAATGTGTATATAAACTATTATTGGATCATTAATAACAAAAACCAAAAAGTTAGTCATAACCTGGAAAATTAACAAATGACAATTCATGTACCAGCTCATGTGTGCACTCGTGATTATTATGTACATGATAGTTCTTCATTATTATATAATTTGAAAACATCAGTATGTTAGAAAATAATTTCAGTTACAAATAATCACTGAGAAGAATAGCTTCCTAATAAAGAAATTAATTTTTATCAGTTATCCATTGTGTATTTGATGATGAAATATTATTTAATGTTTGTGTATTTAGATATTTAGATGTGTATTGTTAACAGATAAAGGTGTGTAATGGATTTAAGGCATTATGGTTATGGCATTATGGTCTTTTAGTCCAATACATCTATTAACAAATGTAGTGTGTAAGACACATAGACCTTTTTTACACAACCTAAGGGGAAACTGCTCATATGTAGTTATTTTTTCTATTTGGAAAACCTGTACACCTGCTCATTCATACAATTATCTAAACAGGCAATCATGTGGCAGCAGCACAAGGCATAAAGTCATGCAGATACAGGTCAAGAGCTTCAATTAATGTTCATATCAACATCAGAATGGGTGGGTGGGGGGGAGAATGTGATCTCTGTGATTTTGACCTTGGTATAGTTGTCGGTGTCAGATGGGCTGTTTCGAGTATTTCAGAAACTGCTGACCTCCTGAGATTTTCAGGAGAGCTTACACAGAATGAAGCAGAAAAAACATCCAGTGAGAAACACCTTGTTGATGGGCGTATAACAATTATTTGTTTATCAATATTACACAACTGACAATGACATGAACTATCATTAATAACACTTTGTTAACTGACAAATTCTGGATAACAAATGTTTATTAATGGATTTATTAATGCATTAATGCATCTATTAATGATGTATTAATGATAGTTATTACTAAGTATCACCTAAATTGTTTTAATCTGTAAATGAATAGTGCCCTCAATATGACAGATGTTCAGGGGAAAACACTTCTGTAGTGTTCTCATTCTGTAGGCAGGTAAGATGCAGATGGATGAGAATGGGAATATGCTGGAAAGAGGAAAACAGATTTGCTTCTTGGGCTGGAGCAGTTTTTCTGTCAATCTGTTGACAGGAGATTAGCCATCTCCCTGTAACCATGAAACAGCCACTAATCCTACCTCTCTTTAATCCTGTATGCTACACAGAGCATGCCTATGTTTATTCACAGCATCTGCCGGAAACTCCAACAATCCAAGAATTTTGAGAACAGTAGGATGAGGAAGTAACATTCCTCTGGTACTTCCAACAGACCGACTGTAATATAAAATTTCTGGTCCATTTTAACATGTAATATCTACATATGCATTCAGTCCCTCCAGGATTTTGCAATTTTGCGATGAATGCAAAATCAAGGAAACTCTGCAATATTAACAGAAGCCTGCAATTTTTCAAAATTACCACAGATTTTGGCCAAGATGTGTCATGTGATGTCATCACAATATGCCGTGTGACGTCATCACAACACGCAATCATGCCAAAACCCTCTTCGATTCACGTGTGTCGAACATGAGTACAGCTAAAAGGTCTCATTTACCAAGAAACATCACTGTGAAAGACCGCGCAAAACAATTTTGTGCAGTTGCAATTTCGCCAATTCAAGTAATTATCTGCAAAAATGCACAAAAATCTCTGCAAATTGCATTACAATTAAAAAAGTAATAATAAAGTGCCACAAAATTAAGCATTCACAAACCCCCCCCCCAAAAAAAAAACAATCACAAAAAAAAAACCTCCTGAAATTATGTCTGGACTGATTGTGGATTTACAGCTGTAGTTATGTGTAAATGTTCTTCCAATAAAGCATGGTTTGGTGTGTTGAATTGTAGATTATTTCAATAATCATGTTGGATGATGGAAAACTGAATCAATATTCAATTCCACAAGAAAATTCCTCATGGCCACTCCACACCAGCTTTATAGAAGTAAATCTGTAAAACACTAAGACTGTTAGTGAAGGAGCAGCAAGCTCTGTGCAGGGCATTCTGACTGAAACAATTTGCTGCAGTATGGCAGATTTCACAGAATGAAGAGAGAAGATTTTCTTAACTCATTCTGTTGCCTTACAGAGCACCAGTCCTATATCGGGGAGGAGCAAGATAAGGGGAACTGTAATTGCTGGCCCTTTTTTCTCTTTGATGAAAAAAAAAAAAAAACAGCACGTAGCATACACAATTTTCTGCCAATTACTGCTGACAGATAAAAGTATAACCACTGGAAGTTCAGCTGTGCAAGAATAGGAAATGCCTTGACATGATTGAAACTTTTTGAATAGCAGGTTTCTGGGGAAGAGATTGGATTACTGGAAATTTTAATTGATAGGCAAATCCTGCATCTCTTCAACAAAGGACTAAAACACTGTAGAAAGGGCTGTTCTCCCATTTTTTTGTTGTGCTCCACTGTTTTGCAGAAAACTGTGTTAATCATGCATATAGCAATATCGATCTATTTTTCCATTTTAATTCAAAATTTACAAAAAAAAAAAAAAAACATTGATTGGAGTACTAGCAAAACTGATACAATACAAAAATTTTGACTGCTTTCTACCACTACTTCTTGATAAGTCCTCCCTCTTCTCTCCTCCCTTCCTCCCACTCTCTCTTGATCTGAGGTAATAAATGATTGACTCTGTGAAAAATCAATCTGTCCACTGTGACAGAATAAACCTGTGCTTAAATTGGTCAGCCAAGGCTCCTCTACGTAATCACATAAACATGCTCTGATAAATGCACTGTTTATTTGCTCTTCCATCACTAAGGATAAAGGAGCTAGAGGAATTCTGTAGGATTCTTCTGTAAGTTTTTCCAAATTCTCTAGGAAAAGAGTGAGACAAACTGGTGCATTTACATGCATACAATGCAAGCAAAAAATAAGCAGTCCAGTTTGAGAACTGACACTGAAAATTGAACAATGTAGAGGTGCAGTTTGCTGAATTATTTTCAAACTTCCAAAAAGACACATGACCGTTACAGCCTACTGGTCTTTGAAGTTTAAAGAGGCATTTCACTGGCCTTGTCTATTTAATGAAAGGTAGTGAGCTCACATTAGCATTGTGTAATTCGTCTCGGTTAGCTCCCCATCATCATTTGCTATATTAGTTTATATGAGATTTGCAATTGTTTTAATTATAGCAGGTTATGGTCTGTACCTTGGTCTTTCTGAGGCAGTAGAGGGGAATAGCTCCACAAGAACTAAATGACATTTTCTTTTCCTTTACAGTTTTATTTATCATGTAATGCAACAAGAGTTTGTACAGTGAGACAATCACTTTTCCTCATCAACTCTGCAACTGTTTCATTTTAATATGCATAATAACATGGCACAAATTACCATGTTTTTTGTTTTTTTTGCCAAAGTAAAACCAGGATTATTAAATACTTACTGTACTTTGTCTGAATTTAACATACCTTACTGACCCACTTTGACAACAGAGGTTAAAGAATAGAAGTTAGAGACAAGTTAGTGAAATTAGTTGAGACTAATTTTCAGACTTTATTTTCCACCATATATAAGAGCCAGAAACTAAAGGAAATACATCCTCTTGTAAAAGAAATTATGAGTTCAGCTCCATTATCAGGAAAATACGTAACATGGACAAATATCTGGATAGGTTTACCTTCTAATTGTCATGTAATGAGGGTTAGGATGGATGCAATTGCAATTAAAAGCTTTAATGAAGATTATAATATCCAGAGGGCAAGGCAAAAGACAATAAACAAATAGAGGCAGTGGTCAGGCAAACAGGTTAGAGCAGGCAAGACAGAACCAAAGACAAACCAATGGAACGGCTTGGTAATATAACTGAACGTATTACTTCGCAATGTGTGTGAGAGTCTCTTAAGTAGTGTGGTGTGATTGTCAGTGTGATTGGGAACAGGTGTGTGTGTGTGATTAGTCCTCAATCGAAGGTAATGTGTCTGTGTGTTCTATTAGGAGTTGTAGTTGTCGGCCATGTTTGTAGTTCATAGTGCATTCTGGAAAATGGAGCTGCTAGTTTGCCGTAACATGACAGACCCCCCCACCCAGTGCGCTTCTCCAAAAGCGCCAAAAAACACTTCCTACCTCGGCAGTCCTGACCCTCTGGGCAAAATGTTCACACAGCCCCTCAGGTTCCAAGGCATGCATTGTCCAACAAGTAGCAGGTTCATGAAGGAGCAGGCATGAGGCTGGGGCAGGTTCACCGGGGTCGCTAGGCAGCACCCAGGCAGGGTAAACTGGGTCGTCAGCTTCAGCGGGGCGGGAAGACAGAGAAAAGTCCTCCATGGAACAGGATGACAGGGAGAAATCCTCATTGGAACAGGATGGTAGAGTGACATCCTCAGTGGAACAGGAAAGCAGGGCATTTGTTTGTTTATTTGTTTGTGTTTTAACGCCATGCCAGCTTCTTTGGCTATTTTCATGGTGAGAAATGTCAAAGGGACTCTATATAAGGTTTTTAAAATCTATTTTTCTTAAAAACTCTACAATTGCATTAGGTTTGACTTTGTTCAAAATTTCTTCCAGAGTGTTGACTGAATGAAAAAGGTTTCTCAAGTGGTTAAAACCAGTACAGTCTAATAAAACAAGGATAATGGATTCTGGCAAAAGGTACACGTTGGTGAATCTTCTCCTAATATTAAAAACTTGTGTGTTATCCTGGAGTGACCTATTCGACAGAGGGTGTAGGCGATTTGCTCCAAGCGATTTGAAAACAGAGAAATGTTTCTTTTGCCAACAATAGGGCTGATTTCATGTGGGTATTGGACACTTTGTGAAATCTGCTGATAATGCTTCTTTTGCAGCAGTGTCTGCTTCTTCATTTCCCGGGATTCCACAGTGTCCCAGTACACAGCAGAAATAGATTTTGGGCCTCCAGATCCAGCAATTTGCAAAGAATCTTTACAAGCGTTGGGTTTTAGGGATTACATTGCTTGAAGACATGATTTTGAATCTGTAATTATCAGAAAGTTTTTCTCTTGCATAGACTTTATGAAGTCCAGTGCTAAGACGATAGCGTTTGCCTCTGCTGTAAAAATTGAGCTGTGGTTGGGGATGGATATTGCTTTTTTTTGGTGATTGATCACGAATGCAAATGATACATGGTCTTCAGATTTTGATCCATCTATATATATAGGGGTATGTGATGGATATATTTCTCTAATGTAGAGGAGTTGTTGCTGAAAGTCATTTGGCTGGGTTTGAGAACTTTTTGTTTCTTGTTAGGTCTGAAATTATTTTTGGTTTTTCCAGAAGTGTATCTGTTCCAATTGACTCAGATCTACTTTGAGATTTTGTATTTGTGGTTTAATCCGTAATCCAAAAGGTCGGATATGTCTTGGTTTTTGTTCATATAGGCTTGAAGAAGGGGTTGAGAAAACAGAATGGTAAACTGGGTTTTCTTTGTTGGTCTTTAACTTTGTTGTATATTGTAGGGCTAGTTTGAGGAGTCTGTTCTCCAGAGAAGGTTCATTTGCTTCTACATACAAACTTTGAGTTGGTGATGTTCTAAAGGCCCCTAAAGCCAGTCGTATGCCTTGATGATGTACTGTGTCCAAGAGTCAGAGGTACGATTTCCTGGCTGATCCAGACTCTATACATCCATAATCCAGGTGTGATCGAATTAGTGTTCTGTATAGATGTAAAAGAACTGAACTTTCTGCACCTCATTTTGTTTTTGGCTAAAACCTTTAAAATGTTTATGGCTTTAAGACATTTATCTTTTAAAATGTTTACATGAGGGATAAAACTCAGTGTACTGTCCAGAGGTATTCCAAGGAATTTGGTTTCCTTAACCACTCTGATGTGTTCACCATCCATGAATATCTCTGGATAAAGATGGAGCGATCATAGCTCACAAAAATGCATACAAACAGTTTTGGTCTTTGAAAATTTCAATCCATTTGATACTGACCAGGATAGCATTCTGTTAATTGTCAACTGGATTCTCTGTTCAATGTTATTCATGTATTTGCCTCTGTAGCAAATGCCAATGTCATCCACATAAAGACTGCAGTGGATATCTGGCCCAATGGCTTTTGCAATGCAAAATGGATTTTTTGATACTAAAAAGCATAACTGATAAAATGCTTTCTTGAGATACTCCTAGTTCTTGTTTATGTGGGTGAGATAGGGTATTACCTACTCTGACTTTAAAATGTCTGTTTGATTAAAAAAAAAAAAGCAATAAAAATGGGTAAGTGTCCTCTAAAAACAAGTTGATATTAATCATTTAAAATACCAAACTTCCAAGTGGTGTCATAAGCTTTCTCCAAGTTCAAAAAGACGGCCACTGCATGTTCTTTTCTGATAAAAGCCTCTCGTATGTAGCTTTCAAGGCTGATGAGGTGATCAACAGTATGTCTTCCTTTTCTCAAGCCACACTGAACTTAATTTAAGAGATATTGCGATTCCAGGATCAATATTAGACGTTCATTAACTATTCTCTCCATGATTTTGCATAAGCAATTGACAGGGCTATTGGGCGGAAATTGTTGGAGTCATTATGATCTCTTCCTGCTTTTGGGATGGGAATGATTATTGCTTCTTTCCAAAAGAGTGGAATATTCCCAGATATCCAAGTCCAGTTAAAAAGTTTGAGTAGTAAAGACGAGACAATGTGAGGCAAATTTTTTAAAAACTGGTAATGGATATCATCTGGTCCTACTGCCGTATCATGTGCTCTGTTTATGGCTTGTGTCAATTCTTCTATTGTGAACAGCTAATTTTAAGGTTCCTTTTTATCAGTTGGAAAATTGATACCTTCCATTTCGTCCTGTGCTAAGAAAACTTGGAAGGTATTAAGGCAATTTCCAATGGAGGAAATATTTTCAAAAGTTTCTGCTGGAGTATTTGCAATCTCTTGTTTTGAAGTAAGAATAGTGTCTCGATTTTTGATGTGCTGAATTTGAGCTCCATCATTCCTACCCTTCATCCTGTTAATCAGATTCCAGACCTTTTTTGTTGGGGTACTTGATGTGAGACCAGATTGTCTCCAACTTTTTCTTTAAGCTTCATTTATTATTCTTCGAGCTTGTGCCCTACTTATTTTAACCTTAACAAGATTTTCAGTTGTTGGCCTTCTGAAAAATAATCTTTGAGCCTTCTTCCATTCTTTTATAGCCATCTTGCACTTATCATCAATCCATGGCATCTGTTTGTATTTTGTGTTTGGATATGTTTTTGGAAAATGTATCATTTGCTATGGAAATAAGTGTACTGGTGAAATGTTTAATAACATCTAGATCATCCTCAGAGGCTTCATTAAACCTTTCATAGCAAAGCGTTTGAAAATGATACCAGTTAACTTTTTTAAACTGCCATCTTGGTATTTTTAGAGTTTCTTCTCTTCCCTTTAGAGTTAGTATTAATGGATAATGGTTGCTATCAGAAAGATCATGCCATACTTTCCAGGAAAGGTCTTAAAATAATTCAGGTTCGTACATTGTTAGGTCAATTATAGAGTATGTTCCGTGCCCTGGGTGTTGGTAAGTGCTGGATCCATCATTTATAAGACATGAGGCATGATAGAATTCTTCCATCATCTTTCCTTTGGTGTCACAATAGGTATTACCCATAGAGTGTTGTGACTATTAAAGTCTCCCATGAGTATATATGGAGAAGGAAATTGGGCTACTAGGCCATCCAGATCCTTGTGTGTAACAGTAAGGCTCGGTGGAATGTATATGGAACATATGTAACGGTTCTCTGCAGGGTTAAACGCATTGCTGCTACCTGTAAATTACTGTTCACATTGATGCGACTATGAATCACATCGTTTCTGATTAAAATAGCTGTGCCACCAAATGTCTGTCTATTACTAGGACAAAAAGTATTTAAAATTGTAAACCTTTTGAAAGAGAAGGTGGTAGTTTTGTCTCCTGAAGACAAAGCCCAAGAGGGTTGACAACTGTAACTAAGCATTGCAACTCTGCAAAATTTGCCCAGAGTCCACGACAGTTCAATTGAATAAAAATATTTTCCATTCTTACGTAGGAAAAATAAGAATATTTCCCCTGATTTTTCCTTTTGGGAATGAGCTTTTACTCTGACTATCCCTTTCTTTCATTTCATTTCATTTCATATTTGGTTTGTTTTGTCTTTGCTATTTCGTCTTTTACTTGCGAACAACTTAATCTTCTTGTATTTCTGTTTGAAGTTTGGTTTTCTGTTGAGTTTGGATTAGGCTGAGAGTTGACTGTAATAGATTCATTTTTGGTTCCTGTATTCTTGGTCCTTGCGAGAGATTTATTATTGTTAACATTTTGGGGTTTATCTTTGTGCATCCAGGTGAAGTCTGTCTGGCATTTCATGGACTTCTTTCTTGACAACGGAGGCAAATGTTTTATTCAGTGTAGGAGGAGGGACAATGTCTATCATTCTCCTTGCCTCGGGGTAACTGATCTTCTTTGTGCATCTGATTCTCTTTATTTCCCTCTCCTTAATCCACGTAGGACATTCTTTTGATGCAGCCGAATGGTCTCCTGTACAATTACAGCATTTGGGTGGTTTTTGGCAGCTCTCCATGTTGTAGTCTTCTTCACCACATTTGCAACAGATGCTTTTATTTTTTTATATAATATTTTATGTAAAACTATTTGACCCATGTCCATATTTTGACATTTAAAACATCGCAGTGGGTTGGGCACAAATAAATCCACTGTGATGCTCAAATATCCAATTTAGATTCTTTCAGGGGGAAGGGGCTTATTAAAAGATGATGTATGTACCAGTATTGATAACTCGTTCCTCTCTTTTGATTATTATCCTTCACATTTACTACTCCTTGGGGTTTCAGCTCACAGGTAATTTCATCTTTTTCTACATCATCCAATTCTTTACTGCGGATCACTCCTTTGCTGTAGTTTAATGTTGGATGGGGCGATGTCTTTATTCGAATTCCAATGAATAGTAAGTTCTCTGCATTTGCCTTTTTACAGCATTCCACTAGAATTTGTCCAGATCGAAACTTATTCACTTCTTTCACTGTTCCTGCTATTCCTGTGATACCCTTATGTATAGCAAATGGAGAAATTTATTGATTGGCATATCTGGTGATACTGCTTCGAGGATTATAAACCTTGTCCACTCTTCTCTATTTGGCATGAGTAAACATTTATTCTCTAAGATGCAGTCTGTGTCCAAGTCTAGAAACCGCTTTTTGGAAGTGTATTTTGGAGCCATATTTTAAGTTTCTTGTTTCATCATCCTTATTCCCCACCCAGCCTGGAGCCCAAAAAACAGGCATGCACAGCACCGTGGAATTCCAGCAGATTATGCACCAGGGCTATAAGAATGATATATTCGAGCAGGTAAAGCAGATTATAACCCACTCTATCCACTGAATTGACCCTTAGCCAATGCTTACTGGGGATTCTAGAAAGTTAGCAGTTGTTTAACTATCACAGAACTCTCAGAGCGTGTCTTGACCAGCCGATTGATTGGAGTGGGCCATTCCAACCTCCGATCTAGGTGAAGTATGAGCCAAAGTACAGTGTTGAAACAGTGTTAGCTGCAGCCAACCATATTTCTCAGGCACCAGGGTCTCTTCCTCCACCGACATGGGTCACAACTTATGGCAAACAAGTTGCCCCTTTTATCACTCTTTGCAAACAGTATTGGGATACTGAGGATCTATTTTACTCTGGATCCTTACAGGGACATATCAAGGGACGTGCGGTTGTTAGTGCAGTTAGCCCGCAGTACTACTGTAGGGCCTCCCTTAGCCAAGGCCGTCCCAAGTTTTCAGTCTTCTCTGGTCAGCGAGCTGTCACAGGGCAACAAAAATTGGATGCTTTCCCTTCAGAGATGTGCTCACCACAGTAGTCAGCACAGAGCAGAGCCTGACATTAGCGTAGGAAGTAAAATATCTCTTGGACAAAGGAGCCCTAGAACATGCACCCCTTTCCCTGAGGGAGGGAGGTTTTTACAGCCGTAATTTCCTGATCCACGAAAAAGATGGGAGTATGTGGCCAGTTCATCTGAACCGCACTTTTCGGACATACAGGTTCAAGATGCTGACGAGGACTGGTTTGTGACAATAGAGCTAAAAGATGCATATTTCCACATAGAAATATTGCCCAGTCACAGGAAGTTACTGAGGTTCGCGTTTGAAGGCAACGGGTACCAATATCGGGTTCTTCCCTTCGGGCTAGATTTATCCCCTTGCACCTTTACGGAGTGCATGGATGCCACTCTGGCTCCCTTGTGACTCCAGGGCATCTGTGTACTAAACTACCTGGATGACTGGTTAATTATACCATGATCCAGGGAACTGGAGCTTCAACATCGAGATGTTGCTCTCATCCACATTAGGAGGTTGGGGCTCAGGTTGAACATCAAGAACAGTATGCTTTCTCCAGTGCAGAGGACAACTTTTCTAGGGGTTATATGGGATTCTACTATGATGAGGGCATTTCAATCCCCACCATGCGTAGGGTCAATCCTATCAACATTGAGCAAGATAAAGCTGGGTCTGGGTATCCTCTCCAGTCTCTATGAGGCAGTAGCAGCCAATGTCATACCGTTGGGCCTATTGCACACAAGACCATTTCAGTGGTGGCTGAAAAGTTGGGGGTTTCATCCAAGGATGAACCATCTGAAAGTAATCAGTGTCACGTGGTGATGCGTACGTGTTCTGAGAATTTGGAGGTGTCCTCGGTTTCAGCCTCGGGTCACACTCTAGGGACATCTCCTTATTGCAAGACGGTAATGACAGATGCCTCCCTCATGGGCTGGGATGCGGGCTTAGATGGCTGTCCAGCTCATGGTCTTTGGAGCGGCCCTCATTTGGAGTGGCATATAAATCACCTAGAAATGCGGCCCGTATTTCTAGCACTGAAATTCTTTCTTCTTCAATTAAGAGGTCACCATGTTTTAGTTGTGACAGGCAACACAGCAGTGGCAACCAGACTGTAGGGGCAGACATCCTGTCATGGCAGGGGTTGAGGCCCATGGGTTGAAGGCTCCATTCACAAGTGGTGGAGTCCATATGGCGGAGGTCCTGCGAAGCGGAAGTGGATGTGTTTGCCTCCAAGGAGACAACACACTGCACGCTGTGGTTTGCCCTCACTCCTCCCACACCACTGGGGCTGGATGCCTTAGTGCACGCGTGGCCGAGGTCACATCTGTATGCTTTTCCCCTGATCGCTCTGCTCCCACAAGTTCTAGCGAGAGTTTGCTCAGACTGTGTACATCTGCTGCTAGTAGTACCTTATTGGCCAGCTTGAATATGATTCTCAGAGATAATATCCCTGATAGACAGCACTCCTTGGGAGATTCCCATCCACAGAGATCTACTGTCTCAAGGCGGAGGGCTGATTTATCACCCTCGGCCGGACCTACGGAAACTGTGAGTCTGGCCCCCTGAGGGGCACCAGCTCATAGATTCTGGTCTCACAGCTGAGGTTGTAGAGACCATGTTGAATGCTAGAGCAGTGGTGACTTTTTGTCTCATGGTGTGAGTTAAGTCACCTAGACCCAGTGAACTGCACATAAGCTACAGTCCTGGAGTTCTTACAAGATGTTTCTCAGCAGGGTTGGCTCCTTCTACAATCAGGGTCTATGTGGCCGCCATTTTGGCCAGCCATACCCCTATTGATGGAGCCTCTGTGGGGCTACATCCTCTAACTTCGCGGTTTGTGTCAGGTGGCTGAGGCCCCTCTGCAGACCACGCATACCTTCCTGGGACCTTTCTGTGGTCCTGGAAGGTCTGTCAATGCTTACATTGTTGTAATTTTAGCATGATATTGATGGGTTACCTGGTGAACAAAGCTGAGGATTCTTTCCACCATTGTAAGTCTGGTATCTCCATGTACTACTCATTCTCAGACTGAAGTGATTGGAATAGAATGTAGCCCCTGATGAATTATTTCAAGTAGTTTCAATAATTACTCTGTAGACAATCTCCAGTGATTGTTAGTAACAGCAGTGATTTGAAGTGGTTGAATCATGCAATAATTGTCTGGATATGAAATGAGAAACTGTATTCTCACAGGTACTGTATTATCTTCCTCATAATACAAAGTGAATCTGCATGAATAGGACAAAACTGCTATGTGACCTGTGAAGGCCAGCTGGTAATTGCCTGTTAGCCTCCTATTGGCTCTTGATAGTAGTAGTGTTGACAAGTTTACTGTTACTAAGAATACAGAGTTCATTTTGTTGTAATAAATCAATGATGATTCACTAGTAATTTCACTCTTGATTAGAGAGCTATTAGAAAGATCAACAATGTTATCAGTTTTAAGCAAGGACCAATCATTGTTGAGACCTAATTAATTTGTCATGGACTCTTGCAATATAAATCAGTATGTAAAAAGCTACACTTCTTCAGGAGTAATGTAATTATATACTCTGTGTATGTTGAATGGAAGGGCAGAATTCAAATTGGTTTTGAGAAACAAAATTTCCATACTCCTTTAGCCCTTTTGTCACTTTTTAAATCACTTGGTTAATGAGATGTTAAAATATTTGACCAAGTCAATAATTCAGTGTCTGATTTAACTGCAGTTTTAACCTGAGCTATAACCACTTTTAATAGTCAGTCTAGACTCAAAGCTAACACGTTTCTAGTGCTGCTAAACCTGTGTGATCTGAAATGACCATATGCTACAAGAGAGACAGCAGAGACAATGCATGCTGAATCTAAAATAACTTTTCTGCAGTACCAGCAAGACAGAAAGCTATTGCTTCCTTGGCATTGACAATGCCTTCTGTGTCCTGACAAGACCTTACTTGCACAAATTACATAATATTTGTAACCATTTCTAAACATACATACAGATAACCTTTCCTCTAAATACATACAGTACCAGTTGGTTATAAAACCCTATAAAGCTATAAGTAGTAATAGTAGTTAATGTGTTCCTTTTTCTAGATAAAGAGCATTTTAAAAGAGACTGTTTGAGAAATCATTATCAGTGGTAACAGTTTTTACATTACAGTATTTTCTTTTTCTCAGCAAGACTGCACCAAGTAATAGAGAGTTTCCTAGTCACTAGGTACAAATCACACACTAATCCAGAGATTTGTTCTTATTTCATAAATTAAGTAGTTTCTTCTGTTATCTGTGCATTTCCCTAAAGCAGCTCAGAACGTTCACATTTATTCACCTTGGCTGATAATTTTATCTATTGTGAGACAGGTTGAGCACATGGAATAAAGCTCTCCGTCACCACTACTGATTTCCCTTATATAGCAATCACGTTTGAGATGGTGTAGCTTTATTTGTAAAAAACATTTATTTCTTTAAAGATTTAAAGGTTCTATGTAGAACTCTACAACAGTGTCTCCACATCAGAAAATCTTCCAAATTTCAAGCTTTTTTTTTTTTGGGACGCTATGAACCCTTCAGAAACCTATTTTTACTAAACTCAAGCTAGAATTTGTCATTTATATCCAGAAAGATGTTATCTGTGCTAATACCAACTAACACACTACTATGCCTCAGACAGTTTGGAAACTCTTGCGGCTATTTGCTCAGATTTCTCTGCTGCTTCAGAGCTTTGATTTAGACAATAAAATGCTCATTTGAATAGGCAAAAACTAATGTTAACAAGCCTAAGGATAAACACTCTTAGGACCTAATTTAACAGTAAAGTGTTAGATTCAGCTATAATAAGTAAATACCTGTACAAAGTATATACTGGCAGTTTTGACAGATGTTGTTAGTTTGTATTGTTGCTGCATTAATGTGTTTTTTGTTGATCAGTTAACAGTGTAATTAAGGCCAAGTGGGCTCCAGATGGGCTTTTCCTGCACTAGCAACTGAGAGCTACTCCTATGGGGACTGGAATGGATTAAGATTTGGCTTTCCAAATCTCAGCACTAGCATTGCACAGTAGTGTTGGGTGATTGCTTGGACGGCCTTGAGAACACCTCTGAATTTGGAATGATAAATAGTAAAAATATTAAGACAAGCAAGTACTTCAAGGGTAGTGATTTGGAATGGAAATATGGCCTCTACTGCAGTAGATAGAAGGACAGATGGGTTTGTGTATAGTGTCAGTGTGTTCCTGGAAGAGGAAGAAGAATGAAAGAGAAGGTGGGAGGATAAAATGAGAGAGAGAGAGAGAGGTTGGTTGTGTGTGTGTGTGTGTGTGTGTGTGTGTGTGTGTGTGTGTGTCTTGTGTATCTCATTATGGACTGGTGTACTTGAACTGAGTTTGATCAGTGGAAGGTACAACTATCATGCCTTAGGACTCATAACAATAAAATGAGCAGCAATGTAAGAAGGGCTAAAGTACCATCTATCATCTGTTTAAAGAATACTAAATCACACTCAGTAAATTAAAATGTTTTATTTTGTATTTCTTTTGTACTTCTTTCCATCCATTGCTTTTCATTTATTCTAAATGTTAATTTCATAATTGCTTACAAAAGGATCTTAATGTCACAAAACATTTGGTGGTTTGCTGGATATGATATGTTCATCTACCAAATCAAATTTACATGCTTTGTTATTCATTCAGATGTATTCCCATGACGTACAACAATCATAATCAGGTGTTGGAAAATGAGGCATGGCTCATAATGAAAACTTTTGCTAATTAAATTTGGTTCTTGGTGAATAGATGTGGTAGCATAAGCTTTAACTCTATCCAACCTACACTTTGTTGTCAACAACTTGCCGTTTCTATTATCCTTAATGAGTTTTAACATAAAACTTAACAAGACACCTAAATTTACTACTCTGAACATCTTGTTCTCTTCTCCTATGTGTTCCACTGATCTAAATTTCAACAATGTAGCTCCTAAAGTATGTTTTCCACTTCTTAGTGGATGTTCATCAGATGCAGAGCCAGCTCCATTAAAATGCTCACTGATTGAGGTTATTTTTCATTCTGAATAGAAACACATTTTTGAGTGGAGTGGATTCAGTAATGGTGGAATGAGTGGATGTTGAAGGAAGAGAAAAGTGACAACACAGCAGTGAATCATGTCCAAAACAGAAAAAGAGGTGGGAGAAAGGGGTGAACTTTCCTTCAATATTAAAGTAGACAAGTGTTTAGATGAAATGACATTTCAAAAGACTCCACTGGGGACCAAGAAATGCTTTGTTAATGTCTTGTTGTAAGAGAGAATCAAATATGCAGTGTAGTTATTTCCCCAGACAGTGTTGACTTATGCAGAGACTGCAGGGATTGCAAGGATGTCATATGGACTAAAGACAGGGTTCTTTTCTCAGGTCAAAGCAAATGGAAAGATAATATGAAAGAAAAAAAAATAGACAGAAAAGCAACAGCAGGAGATGTTTGTGGGAATTGGACCTTCCAGAGCTGGTAATCATACACTGTCATAACAAAGCAAAGCAATTCAACACAGAGTTGAGACTGAAACACAATTGATAGGAAAATGTTTACAATATTAAAATTAAAAATGCTTGTAAATTATTACAAAATTTGTTATATTTATAAATAAAATACATTTCTTAATTGTATCACCTTGTCTTATATAATTTCTCATATGAATTTCTTATTCAAGCAATTTATCAATGTCCCAGAGTAACTTAATCCAAACTCTTGCAAAAATAAAATGTATAAAATCTCTCTCTCTCTCTCTCTCTCTCTCTCTCTCTCTCTCTCTCTATATATATATATATATATATATATATATATATA
>JANDJT010000217.1:8220793-8231665 GCA_024331685.1 Stegophilus panzeri
TACAAACTGCAGTTTTGTCGTCATTCCACACAAGAGACATCATCTTTACACACAGCACGAAATCGATGTGTTTTCCCACCCTCTTTTTATTGACAGGATATAATCGGCCCTGATCATCGGATGTTTTTAAACTATCGGCCGATAGCGGGAAAAATAGCCTTTATCGGCCGATACATTGGTGCATCTCTAATTTCAACCATATACAGCTGGTACAGTACACAGTGAAATGAAACAACGTTCCTCTAGGACCATGATGCTACATAAAATAACACACTAACCACATGAGACGACAGGACTAAATAAGATCTACACATTCTACACAAAGTGCACGTGCAAATGTGTGCTAACAAAACAGGACAATACAATACTAATAAAACAGGACAATAGGCACAGTGACAGTGTAGCGCTGAACAGTACACAGTTTTAGTGCTGAAGATAGGTGTCAGGGAGTAACATTATAATTAAAAATGGTATAACTGTAAACATAACATGCTATGACTTAGTATTCAGCAAACTAGCTAATACCAAATATGGACATAGCAGTTATTGTGGTAGCAGCCAGGTAAAGTGTAAATTGCTCAACTTAAAGTTAAGCACTGACACAAAAGCACAATAATATGAATGAATGAATACCATGCATAATAGAATTGCAGTCTAGTTTATATTCACTGGATTGTCATCAGGTAACTCAGTGAATAGCCCTTGCAGAGATCCGGGATCCATGTAGAGATCCGTATGGTCAGGGGCAGTACAGGCCACGAGGGCAGAGCAGCTGTACAGGTTGGCTCCAGGTGGCACACTAAGCAGGCCATGGAGGCCTGCCGTCATCTAGGCCTTGGTTATATCCTGCATGCAAACACAATAACAAAGGACTGCTGTATGAATCATTTTCATTCCTGAATTTAGATTTGTAAAAACACAACGAATACTCATGCTATGATTTTGTAGATGCAAACGTGTATAGTATATCATGGATCTGTACTCCAGTAATACATGACAGAAACATCTAAACACAATCTATCTGGTTTAATCTACCATTATTATCAGACCGCTTGTGCACCCTCATTATTATGAGAGATAAGGTCAATAGATTACTCGTTGTTCTGTGTCATTAGCATCATCCTCTTTGTTACTAAGGAAACCTGGTACTGGGACAGCGGCAACGTGACTGAGATGGTGATGAGTGGGGTGAAGTGTCGTGGAGATGAGATGACTCTAACTGAGTGTCAGCATCATAGTGTTGTTAGCTGTAAGAGGGCAGGAGCTGAATTTGCTGCTGGAGTTATCTGCACAGACAGTAAGTAATATGTGCATTGACCAATCTACATGATAGTACCTGGTTTATGGTTTATTAAGTTTTTTTTTTATGTTATTGCTTTAGTAAGAAACAAACATAAATAAACATAAACGTATCCTCATCTCCCACAATTCTCAGCGGCATCAGACTTGGTCCTGAATGCCCCTCTGGTGGAGTACAGTGTCTACATAGAAGATCGGCCGCTGCATTTGCTCTACTGTGCAGCAGAGGAAAACTGTTTATCTAAATCTGCAGCCAACGCCAACTGGCCGTACGGACAGAGGCGTCTACTTCGCTTCTCCTCGGAGATCCACAACGTTGGCCAGGCCGACTTCCGTCCCCGTTTGAGCCGTAATTCCTGGGTGTGGCACGAATGCCACAGGTAAACATTTGGGCAGATAATCAGCACTGCTTGTTGGTCTCTAACTGTAAATATATTTGTCAGAGGCTGCTTTGTGATGACTACTGATAGATGATCTATCAGCTAAAGGCAACTAAAGGACTAAAAACAATTCAACATAACAGTGAGGTTTTGCTGTTAGCTCCTAAAAACAAATGGTAAATGGTCTGCACTTATATAGCGCTTTTATCCAAAGCGCTTTATACTGTGTCTCAGTCACCCATTCACACACACACTCACACACCAATGGTAGCAGAGCTGCCATGCAAGGCGCTAACTTGCCATCAGGAACAACTTTGGGTTCAGTGTCTTGCCCAAGGACATTTCGGCATGTGGAGTTGCGTGGGCCGGGAATCAAACCGCCAACCCTACGATTAGTGGACAACCCGCTCTACCACCTGAGCGACAGCCGCATCATTGACAAATGAGCAACAACTTCTTACTCACCATTTTCCAGTGATGTTCAATGTCATATTAATGAGAAATCCAATGAAAAAAATAGTAGAGACACCAAATGGCACAGATGTGATGATTTATGGCACACACAGCTTGGTTAGTTAGTGATCTACAAGATGACAAGCACAACAGTGTTAATAATGATAATGAGTCTTTATTAATCACATATACATATGCACAGTGAAATTCTTTTCTTCGCATACCCCAGCATGTTAGGAAGCTGGGGTCAGAGTGCAGGGTCAGCCATGATACAGCGCCCCTGGAGCAGAGAGGGTTAAGGGCCTTGCTCAAGGGCCCAACAGTGGCAGCTTGGCAGTGCTGGAGCTTGAACCTCTGACCTTCCGATCAGTAACCCAGAGCCTTAACCGCCAAGCCACAACTAATATTAGTATGTTCATAGTTCATAGTATAAAAGTTAAAGCTTTGCAACAGATGATGTGAGGCAGCTGGACAGATTAAAACGTGAGGCAGCTGGACAGATTGAAGCAAGGTCTAAATCCCACTGGCACCACTATCAGCAGGTAGTTGAACGGCATTGTGGCAAATGTAGGAAAGCAAAATGAAAATAAACCAGAGTGTTGATAAAATGAAGTTTAAACTAAAATGACCAACTAAAAATTTGATTACAAAAATAAATTATGAATGCCAACGATGATCCCAATTCATCAGGGTGGATTTTTCCTTTAATTTACAGAACTGAGCTCTAGCGTTTATACCATGGGTTGAGTCCCCACCTGTTGAGTTTGTCAATATTTAAATTTGCTTCTGGAACACACATAAAGCTTAGTACTACATAATGTCCTAGTCACATTTTAGTTATTTTATGTGTTGTGAGCAGGCATTAAAGTGAATTAGTCAAGTTTTATATTTGGAAATGGTTGTAAGAGCAGTAATAAATCCTGCTGTAATTTTACCTAGAGCACTCACTACCTGTGTGTTACCCCTACTAGGCACTATCACAGCATGGATATCTTTACCAACTACGACCTGCTGGATCTCAATGGCACAAAAGTGGCAGATGGTCACAAAGCCAGCTTCTGCCTCGAGGACACAGACTGCAATGAAGGTAAGGCAGGGGTTATGATCATGGTACTTTTGATATGCAGAGGCCTGGGCTGCACATATGGGTCTGATTTTGCATTTTATCTGTGAAATGTAGATGTGGGATAGCTGGATTTGAATCATCAGCTAAATGTACCATTTTAAAGAAAAAGTAAGGTTTGAATTCCAGCTTGCACATCTGGATATAAAGGTGTATACAGGTTTTAGAGCAACATGTGCTTCCAACCAGATTCCATCCCATCTTTACTTCTGAGAGACTCTCTAAGATACTCTTTTTATACCCAGTCATGTTACTGACCTGTTGCCAATTAACCTAATTAGTTGCAAAATGTTCCTCCGGCTGTTTCTTTTTAGTGACACTTACTTTTCCAGCCTTTTGTTGCCCCGTCCAAACTTTTTTGAGACGTGGTGCGACCATCAAATAAAAAATGACCTTATTTTTTTTTATTAAAACAGTACATTTCCTCAGTTTAAACATTTGATATGTTTTCTATGTTCTACTGTGAATAACATATGGGTTTATGAGTTTTGCAAATCATTGCATTCTGTTTTTATTTACATTCTACACAGTGTCCCAACTTTTTTGGACTTGGGGTTGGATTTGGCTTCATGGTTGGATAGTTTTTAGGTTACATGTTCACAGAAAATGAGAAGCATCTGATTTGTTAACTTCATTTCTACAGGTGTTTCAAAACAATACGAGTGTGCCAACTTTGGTGAGCAGGGCATCACGGTTGGCTGCTGGGACACATACAGACATGATATAGACTGCCAGTGGATTGATATCACTGATGTTAAACCCGGAAACTACATACTGCAGGTAAACACTAAGAACCTTATTCGTAAATAATAATAATAATAATAATAATAATAATAATAATAAATCATTGTCATACAAACACAATCCACAAAAGATACCTATATTTTTTTGGAAATGCAGAACAACACTATAATGGCAAAGAAATGTAAATATGGTGTTCACAGTCTGCACTCTTGTGGCAGACATATGATACTGCAACAGCACAGCAATTTAATAATACTTAAGCATACACTCACCGTCCACTTTAATAGGAACACTTGTATGCCTGCTCATTTATGCCGTTATCTAATCATTCAATCAATCCCAGGAAATCAGCAATTTCTGAAATACTCAAACCAGCCCATCTTGCACCAACAACTATGCCAGAGATCACATTTGTCCCCCCATTCTAATGTTTGATGTGAACATTTACTGAAGCTCTGGACCTGTATCTGTATGATTTTATGCACTGTGTGCTGATATATGATTGAATGATTAGATAACTGCATAAATGAGCAAGTATACAAGTGTTCCTATTAAAGTGGACAGTGAGTGTAGCTTTCAATTTAGGAGGGTAAGGCATGTATATAAAAAAATAATAAAAAAAAAAAAAAAAAAAAAAAAAGGTTTATTAAACTGACATAGCACACAATGCTATACTGAAGGAGGGAAGATACACCAATAGGATTCATTAGTTAATATTAACATAAACTGGTCAGTCATTTGTTTATTTAGTACTTTCTTCCTCCAAAATATGTAAAGCATTTTGCTGGCTCTGTCTCTCGCAGGTTATACTAAACCCCAACTTTGAGGTAGCAGAAAGTGACTTCACCAATAACGCCATGCGCTGCAATTGCAAATACGATGGTCATCGAATCTGGCTGCATAAATGCCACTTAGGTAAGTACTAACCCTGTTTGTATAGATCTGCAGTATTTAGACGTTTCACTTTTCAAGACATCCCACCATTGATTACCTCATTATTTATTATCTACCTTATATGTTCCTTCTTAGCAATACAATCATTTTATTTCATATTTTGTTCTTAGGTGATTCATACAGCGAAGAAGCAGAGAAGGAGTTTGAACTTTATCCTGGTCAGCTGAATAATCAGATCTTATAACACCAATCACCATCACCAGGAACTGCTTTAAGCCACAATGAGAATAGCTTTATAATATACCTAACTATTTATTCTTACTGAATAGTTTTAATATAGCGTCCACCAAGTTCCAAATCAGAGATATCTTTTTACCAACATCTGATGAGTTCTGTGGAATACCATGGACAACAGCTAGCATTTTTGCTTACAGTCAACTCAGGAGCAGTTGAACAGAGGACCTTAAATTAGCCCTTTGTCTAAAAAGAAAGAAAAGGAAATAGCTGAAGGGAGCAGCCCAATTTTATACTTCCTCATTAATGAACCAGTCCACACTCATCCTTCTTCTAGTCCCTATATTAGATAAATAAGCTTTTAGAAAACTTAAAGCATTTTAAAGGGAATGTTCATAATGGATGCATTTATAAAATGTTGAGCATATTTTTCAATAAAATGTTTGAACTATATGTATTTATCCCTGGTGATTTTAGTTTATATAACCTTTAAGAAAGTGGATTTTCATGAAGTTAAACTCTCAAACTCCATCTATATTTTACGGAAGCCCTAAGCGGCCACGCATTATTACTTTTTTTGTTTCTGTTGTTTTTGTGTGATCTCGACATAACAAAAGTTGTTTTATCACGATGTAATTTTATTGTGAGAAAATCTCGCACTTTGTGAATGGGACTGGTGTTACATGCACGCTGGCATCTTCGCCATTATAAATGTAATAACTGCCCGCTGTAGAGATGGACTTGATATCCACATTAAGAGAGAGGGGTGCCCCCTTCTCAAGTGTCGAACACTAATGTGTAAATCGTCAATCCTGCAGCGATGAGGTACTTTATTAGGCCACCCCAGAAGTTAAAATCACCCTGGTTCCCTCGACAAAAAGACAATAAGATTTTTCCATTGGCTTTTGGATTATTGCAGAAAAACTCTGTGACCAACAAAAGTTTATGATTCTCACACGTTTCATTCATTGACATAAGATTTTTGAAGTCTATACACTCGCCAGAAGTAAAAAGCTAATGTTAGGCTATAAACAAACTACACCACAGTCACATGACTTCAACATCACCACCGCTACGCTTCCGACAACTCTTTCAATCTGTATTTACAAAAAAAAAAAAAAAAAAAAAAAAAAAAAAAACACAATTTGAAAATACTATAAATCGCTAAGTCTACAAGTTGAGTTGCAAGAGTGCAAGTATAAACACAACGAGGCTGTAATAGAAGAGTTTTCCTGTTCGGCGTGATGACCTTTAATGTCCCTGACAACCTCTGTAGTCCCATTTAGTCACTTGTTAGCAACTGTCTTAAGACACGTAAAAGCTTTTATATTAAAAAAAAAAAAAAAAAAAAAAAAAAAAAAAAGATTTCTTGAGTGGGGTGAACGGGAACAGCTTGTGTTAACCACAGACCTTATTTCAGGCATTTAACCAAAAATCCCATCCAAAACCCCAGCCCAATCGGGATGATGTCCAGTGCACAGGAAAATTAAGTCATGATCACGAGAAAACGGGGGGGGGGGAGAAGAGTAATGCATGGCCGCTTAGGGCTTCCGTAATATTTAAACCCAAGTCCAAAACTCTGAAAGAAAAGTGAGTCCATGTAAGTAATCTCGTGCAATTCAAGGTATACTACAAAAGCCAGACAATTCTTAACTCTTCACCAAAAAACCCATAATCCTCTTTGGGCACCCTAACCCATGACTTCACAACTGAAGGCAGTTTTCTTAAAACCTGCTGTTTCTGGCTTGTTCTTGGTAGTTGTCCAGTTTTTAAAAATATGCATCATCTGGAAGAAACCGCAAACTTAAGCACACAATGGATGCTAGTTCTTTCTGTATAAAAACAGAAAGGCAGAATGAAGCCCTTAAAACCATTTTGGTGCAACACAAGTAGCTAAACAGTGCTATGGGTAACAGTAGTTAGTATTTTCAAAATTGTGCAGTGAGATTACTGCAGTTGGTCACACTAAAATACCTAACTGAATAGTGTATGTGGTGGTACACCAAAATTATAAGTGAGAAAGACCTTCACTTCTTAAAATAGTTAGCAAAGGCCAATTCAACAAACCTACCATAACAGAACCATATTGGTTTTAATAGGAAAATAAGAATTGTATTAAGATTCACTGCAAGAAATACCCTGAGACCATGATTATTAATTGCATGTTTTACTGGTATTAAACAAAGTTGGAAGGAACAAAAGTGAGGGAAAAAAGAATCTGAGAAACAACTTGACCAACAACTCAAACAGGGAAGAAAGGAACAGAAAAACAAACAAACCATGTGAACAGGAAGAGAGAAAAAAAGGCAAACATGCTGTGAACAGAACATGGAAAAAATTACTGACAATATATTTAAGCCAGCTCCTCTTCTCCCTCCTCCTCAAACTCTCCTTCATCTTCAGCAGTTGCATCCTGGTACTGCTGGTACTCTGACACTAGGTCGTTCATGTTGCTCTCAGCCTCTGTGAACTCCATCTCATCCATACCCTCACCTGTGTACCAGTGCAGGAAAGCCTTGCGTCTGAACATGGCAGTGAACTGCTCAGAGATACGCTTGAACAGCTCTTGGATAGCGGTGCTGTTCCCAATGAAGGTGGCGGCCATCTTCAAGCCACGGGGTGGGATATCACACACAGCTGTCTTCACGTTGTTGGGGATCCATTCAACAAAGTAGCTGCTGTTTTTGTTTTGCACATTGAGCATCTGCTCATCCACCTCCTTCATGGACATGCGGCCACGGAAGACGGCAGCCACCGTGAGGTAGCGGCCGTGGCGTGGGTCGCAAGCGGCCATCATGTTCTTGGCATCGAACATCTGCTGGGTTAATTCAGGCACAGTGAGGGCACGGTATTGCTGGCTACCCCTGCTAGTCAGTGGGGCAAAACCAGGCATAAAGAAGTGCAGACGGGGGAAGGGCACCATGTTGACAGCCAGTTTGCGCAGGTCAGCATTGAGCTGCCCAGGGAACCTCAGACATGTTGTGACTCCACTCATGGTGGCAGAAACCAAGTGGTTGAGGTCACCATAGGTTGGTGTTGTGAGCTTGAGGGTGCGGAAACAGATGTCATACAGGGCTTCGTTGTCTATGCAGTATGTCTCGTCCGTGTTCTCTACCAGCTGGTGGACAGACAGTGTGGCATTATAAGGCTCCACCACTGTATCCGAGACTTTGGGTGAGGGGACAACGCTGAAGGTGTTCATAATGCGGTCAGGGTACTCCTCACGGATTTTGCTGATGAGTAGGGTGCCCATGCCTGAGCCAGTACCACCGCCCAGTGAGTGGGTGAGCTGGAAGCCCTGGAGACAGTCGCAGCTCTCAGCCTCCTTACGCACCACATCCAGGACAGAGTCCACCAGCTCAGCACCTTCTGTGTAGTGGCCCTTGGCCCAGTTATTACCAGCACCACTCTGGCCTGTGGAAAAGTGTTGATTATTACTTGCAGAGTTACAGCTAGCAGGAAACAGCAGGCAAATCAGAATGAGGCACAAGACAGATATGACTGTATCTGATTTACAGCTTTGCATCTGTATGCAGTTATAGAGTGCTGTGTAATAATTACCAAAAACAAAGTTGTCAGGCCTGAAAATTTGCCCGAAAGGTCCAGACCTCACAGAGTCCATGGTACCCGGCTCCAAATCTACCAGCACAGCACGGGGGACATACTTGCCACCTTAAAAGGATCAAAAAAGGAATAAAAATGACAGAATATGCATTATATGCATTAAGAAGAGGTTATTAAAAAAAACAAAAAAAAACAACCACCTTGAAATAGCTCACCTGTAGCTTCATTGTAATATACATTAATTCTGTCCAGCTGAAGATCACTGTCGCCATGGTAACTGCCTGTAGGGTCAATCCCATGCTCGTCACTTATGACTTCCCAGAACTGAGAGCACACAAAAATGTGTGGTTTTGTAAACAATTACAAATAACTAGTTTTACTTCAAAAGCTTAAACACAAAAGAAAGCAGACTGACAGGAAAACAGAACAAGCTTCACTCAAGTCACAACTTGAAACATCAATCTGACACGCTGCTCCACCAGAGAGCGAGAGAGACAGACAAGTATATAAAGCCATTTTAAACCGCCGACGCAGGCTGGTCGGTCAAAGCCTTTACGCTGACTTAATAAATAAATAAATAAATAAATAAATAAATAAATAAATAAATAAATAAAAACCAACCAACCAATAACATATATATAGGCAATAAAGTTTAACCTTTTGTTATTCGGACAGTGAACGAGTGGAGTTTTTGGCCGTTGAGAGAGCTTTCCATGATCCTAACCAGATACAACCGGCCATGTTAGCGGCAGGGCGCGCGCGCCGGCCAACACCCTTCAGCAGCTGCATTGTTTCGCCGTTAGTTCATTCACAGCAACTCTCTCGTAGGGGAAAAGGCCTAAAATATTAATGGCTCACAGACATTTGGGCTTCACATCAACATTTACCAAATGTGGTTTACTACGCCCGATAGTTAACAGTATAGTTGCTGCATTTTAAATAAATAAATAAAAAGAAAGAAAAAAAAAAAGTTATAAAAAGTTATAACTGAGCCTGTGATACAAAAATATGAAGTTATTATATAAACTAATAAAAAATAACTTTTAAAACAAACGGGACTATTAAACAATCACCAGGAGCTCAAACAGCCTGAGGCCTTTACACACTCTGAGAGAGAGGCCATGAAAACCTGTGAATGTGTGTTGAAAAGACAATCTTTCACTTCTTACCTTGGCACCAATTTGGTTACCGCACTGTCCTGCTTGCAAATGAACAATCTCCCTCATTCTGCACGCTGTAGAACAAATAGTTCAACTGAAACTAATGTCGCCCGACTCTACACTACGACAGTGAAATCGTAATTTGAGAAGTACTTCTACTTATTCAGGCTGCTGAAACAGCCAATGCGTTCCCATTGGTCAGTTTATGTCATGCGCCCGCCTCCACGACGATTTAATTGGTGAAGGCTTGTCGGGAGGCCACCGAGAAATCTATGACTATTGGCTGATGCAGCGTACACTCAATTGTGATTGGCAGACATTGTTGCAACAAAATTTTTTTTTTAAATTCATGTCTTTATTTTACCGGTCAATTTGAGTTTATAACGGTTCTCCTCAGCGGTAAAAACAACCTTCAGAGGGTCCCTGAAACATAGCCAGGGGGTCCCTGTATTTTTTAATTTATTTACAGCGGTGCACATCACCATCCATTATTATCAAAGTTATTACATTTATTATTGAGTTCTTCTGTCATGTTTGACTGTTTGACTGTATTAGGTTTAATCCAAAGTCAAAAAATAAGTAGCCTATCAATAATGTCAGCTTGGACCTAATGTGTTCTGCAGCAAAAAAAATTAAAAATAAAAAAAAATTAAGAATAGAAGACTCTGGCTCCAAGAAATATATATTTTTAAATAAATTTAAACAATTTTCAATGTTCAAGATTTAAAAATACTTAAAATATCTCCATGTCTCCACACTATTCAAAACATAATAATGTTTAACATAGACACTTCTGAGACAAAATAAAACAAGATTTTTCTTGTATAAATGATCTTTAATGTCTGATATTGAATCAACAAATATCCTCACACCATAACCTCAAACTGGGTTTTGTTCGGTACCACACAATGCCAAGCTTATGCTTTCTAAATCTAAACTTTATAAAAAATAATATGAGATGTTTCACTGGTACTGGGGTGTTGTACAAACTGTTTACCAAAATAATCTTTTTTCTGTCGCA
>JANDJT010000217.1:8277296-8317028 GCA_024331685.1 Stegophilus panzeri
AACCCCCACCCCCCTTCCCACTTGCCATTTCCCGGAATGTCGCCACCGCAATGCACTCTGGGAACTCTCGGCAGTGGAGAAAGGTGACACATTGCAATCCTGGCCCTACTGGCTGAGCTTTATAACACCCTGAGAGATGTTTGGGACAAAACAATAGTAGTATTGTTACGAAAAGATGAAATTATCAAAAATGTTTATAGAACCAAAAATGAAAGAGTCAAACAGGAGATCCATGAAAATATATATTTTTTTACTTGTACTGAAAGTGCTGTCTCCTGAGCATAGAGTGCTTTTTTATCCTGCGTGTTAGTCTGTTGGAAAAATTTACACTTAATTTTTTATTGCTCTTTATGACAACAGCTGTAATTCTTACTCAAATTTTTCAGGGTCTCAAAGAGGCAGAGAGCTTCCTAAAAAAATTAATGAAGCTCACAGCACATCTGTCAATGAAGCTGAGAATGAAGATGATGAAGATTATGAGGGACAACCAAGTGGATATATGTATTTGTAAGATATAACATTTCCATCGATCAAAGTTCTAACTGCATTTCAGGTCTGCATAGCATCATCACTTCTGTCAAATAATTGATGTCTTATTTGAGAAATTACCTGTTATCTGAGCACTGTAAATAAACACTTATTATATGTTTCTATATTCATTTTTAAAACACCAAATTGATCTAGCTTATGTAAATGCTTTCTTGTTTTGATGTCATAGTTATATTTAGTTTAAAAAAAAAGAAAAAGTGTAAAAACAGACAGATTTGTGACTTAGTTAATGATTTAAAGTAATGCTTGTGGTATGCTAGCAGTTTTGTTCACACAGCTTTCATCTCATTCTTCATGTCATCATACAGTATGATTTACTTCTGCTTGTGTTATTAAGTCCATCGGCTGTAAAAAGTCACTTGTGCTTTTGTGTGTGTGGACCTGCATGTGATCATGTATTTGTCTATACATCAACAACGCTATAAAAGCCGAAAAACACTATCTTGTTGTGCACTTACTCTGAACCCTCTCTTTTTGTACTAAGTAAACCATCACTGTCTCCATATTTGTCTTCTCCAAGAGACCCACCAGCAGAGCAAGACACAAAAAAAGCACTGAGGTTAAGTTGTTTGAAAGCTCTGGTATTAAGAGCCGTTTTACACTTAAGAAGTTGGTTTCACTAGGTTTTCTGTTTCCTTCTACCATATTGATTGATACTCAACTATCAATGCATAATAGAAAAGCACTCAGAACAAATGCAGGGTTATGGCCTTCCAGAGAGAGAGCAGACGAAGCTGTAGCTGAGCGCCATTATTGCCCCATAAAGGATCCCCAGGGACGGACACAGTTCTCTCATCAGCACACACCAAATACCCAATTAAAAAAGAAGACCTTTAAATTCTCCCCCTCTTTCCCAGGCAGAAATCAATCAGAATTCAATCTGTTTCAGGCGGGATCCTGACTGTGCAGGTGATCGCTCACTAGAGCTCAGATAGGTGACAACAGCAAAGGGGAGCCAGCAAAGCAGTCTGGTGTTAGCTTTCAACACTGCTGGCTCCTCGGCTGATGCGGCTGGCTGAGAGTGTGAGACATCCAGGGTGAGAAAGCAACACTGCCCTTCTTAAATGCTTATCTAAAGTTTCAGTGTGGCTTTTATTTTTAGATGCACGTGACAGGTGAGGGATTTTTTATGGCTGGCTGACAAAGTGCCCAGGTAAATGATCCGTCTTGAACTTTTAAAATAAATGGATAATTTTAAATAAGTGGTTCTCAGATTCATCTTCTGAAGAGGTTAATTGAAAATGAATCCCAGTCTAAAATAGAGTGCTCTTATTCTCCAATGGATGTGCGTTTAATGAATGGAGAGAGAGAGAGAGAGAGAGAGAGAGCGATAGAGAGCGATAGAGAGCGATAGAGAGCGATAGAGAGAGAGAGAGAGAGATGAGAATGGAGTGTGTGTCTGTATGCTGATATGTGTGTGTGAGAAAGAGAAAAAGGGAGAGGCAAAGGGGGATAGTGGATGGAGAAAAAACAGAGGGAAAGAGAGAATGCAATTAAAAGATGATTCATTCTCACTTTCGTGTAACAGTATCTGTGAATATTAGAACGGACACTCTTTCTCATGATAGTGTTTGGTTCAGTAAAGCTCTCCCCTGGCCCTCTTTCTCAAAGCCGGCTTAATGATTCCCTCTCCGATGAGAGTGTGAGCTGATGTTGGGATGGGAGGTGGAAGGCTAGCAGAACTCAGATCCCTTGGTCAGTAGTACCATGTGCCGGGGTCAGGTAGGGTCAAAGCTCATGGGCAGAAATCTGCTAATAATGGACAGCTCAGTAAATTGCAGGGTTAAGTTACCCAATACCTAGCTTGACCCCTCTAGCTAGGGAAATTCTCAGGGAAAACAGTTATTCTAGTCTGTACAGTCTGAGTTAACTTTACCCATACCAAATCATTAACTTGGCTATTTGTGAAATAAAAACCTACATGTTATCCAGTATTATGTGTCTAAAACAAAATGAGCTGCGTAGATCAGAATCAGGACTAGTAACCTATAACAGCACAAGCCTGAAATCTCAGGAAGCCAATAGAGATTGGCTCAAAATATTACAAAGGCACTTTTAGTAAACATGTCCAGACAACCTAATGAAGATATTTTAAAAGACACTAGTAAATGGATTCAGTGTGAATACAGATAAGCGAAAGCTACTCCTCTTGCTATTGACTCTCATGTGTTCTGAATTTAGAGATGTTTCATTCAGTGCATGGATCATTTCAAGAAGTTCATCATTGTTCCAACAAGCAGTATTAACACTTGATCACACACAAGTCTCAGTGAAACCACTTAAATGCCACTTACATCGAAGTAATAAAAAAAGAGAAATGTTAACGTTAACGTTAACTCCGTTTGGCTGTCTGTTTCTGATGACACAGATTGATGTCTTTTATCAAACTGTAAAGGTCAATTTTTTTCTGTTTAAAACAATGGCATTTTAATGAATTCGGTTAAGTGCTAAGCCTGATGACGTGTGAGACCTGGAAATGATTAATTTTTATGCTAGTGATGTTAGCAAAAGAGTTCTAATTGCTATGTTTTTTTTTAAAATAGATATGTTACTGTTACGAGATAGGACAATGAAGATAGTTAGATCCAACTCGTATTTAAACTAGTTGCTAGTTAACCTAACTAGCCGGCTAGTAAGGTTGCAGGAGGAACCTTTAGCGCTGTTAACTTGCATGGTCATGTACTCATATGTTTTTAATTGGAATAAAGTCTAAAGACATTTCAGTTAATTCTCAGACACTAAAATAATCAAGTATTAATTTTCCCCACATTTATTATTTTTCTTGGTTTAAACTGACACGTTCTTTTTAAGAGATAAGGCCGTTAGAGTGTAGCTGTGGCACTGATTAACTAAGAGACAAATCCTTGATAAAAGCCGGATGTTTTATTCAAAGCGGAAGTGTGTGCGTTGGCCGTCAGGTGGCGCGTGCTGCTTTCGTAATCCCGTGCAGGCTACAGGAGCGCGCGCTCCTCCGGGACTTCCTGGCATTTAGATTGTGGATTCGGGGCGCCCTCATTAAGCTCCCAATGACTGAAATATGTCTCTGTCTCGCGGTGTCGCCGAGTAATAAAGCCACCAAATTCTTCAGCACAGCTGCACATTATTGCGCGCTCTCAGCTGGACGGGTTTCCTCTCCTCCGTCGGTACTAATTGACAAACGAGAGAATGAAAGGTTATTACTGTCCGCTCATCTGAGGTGCAAATGATTTTAGGCCGCTGAGGACGATGATGTAGTGTTTTGTTTACATACGCTTTAATAGCTAAACTCGTTGCTCAATTAAACTTTTAAAAGGAAGACAATCGCATTAAAGCGTAGCCATGGGCGAATTTCTCACATTCACGCGCAGGGTTGGTTAATTATTGAATTAAAAGTTATTAGCATAACACTTTAAATACACGCTTTTTATAAGGGTGACATGGGTCTGGCATTAGGATGGCGTAATTCAGTGTTATTTTATAATAATAACAACAACAACAACAACAACAACAATAATAATAATAATAATGCCATCCAGGGTGTAATCCCACTTTGCACCCAGTATTCCCAGGATAGGCTCCAGATCCATCAAAACTGAAAATGAACAAATGAATTAGTATTAGTATGAATACTAATACTACCGACACCACCACAACCATCAATAATAATAATAATTCTATCCAGGTTGTATTCCTCACGCCCATGCCCAGTGTTCCCAGGATATGCTCCAGATCCATCACAACCCTGCATAAAGTGCCTACTGAAAAATGAATGAATGAATAATAGTATTAATACTAATAACACCATAACAACAATAACAATAATAATGATAGTCCTGATTGTATTCCTGCCTCACACACAGTGTTCCCAGGATAGACTCTGGATTCACCACCACCCTAACCAGGAAAAAGTGGTTACTGAAAATGAATGGATAATTAATGAATAATAACAACAAGAACAACAACAACAACAATCCACCACCACCACTACTACTATTACTACTACTACTACTACTACTACTACTACTACTAATAATAATAATAATAGAATACACTATTTATTACCAAATACATATTTGTAAAAACAAATGCTTATTAAAATATACATTAGGTGATTAAAATATACTTGGGTTATTTTTATTCTTTCTTTCATTCTTTCAGCACATAAAAGAAGTTCTCTTGTCTTGTGTACAAATAGCCCATCAAACTTCCATTTGCAGCATTGTATCGTTTAAGAATGAGAACTCCTGTAGTCCTCTCCCTGGAGAGAGAATCTTTCACTTAGCCTTTCTTGTGAAGGGCAGGATTTGATTACCAAGCTGATGCAGGTATTTCTGAGTCCTGTTCATGCGCTTCATACACACAGTGCTCGTGGCAGCTCAGACATCATTTACACTAATTTGTCTCCTACCCACTTCCATACCAGCACAAGCATCTCTGCAACAGCGACTTTTCTAGGAATCTTTTCTTTGTTAATACCTGGGTGGAACACTCAATACAGAGGAATTCTTAAACACTTCCCTACATCAAATTTTACATCTCACTTCAACCAAATTGAATTCTTACTCACAGTGCGCACATTTTTTGCAGTATTTATAGTTAAGCGAGAGTTTTCCAGATAAGAAATTTTTTATTATTATTTTTTTTTTTTAGTTTTCTAGTTTTCAGAACATTTACCCAGTCCTTAAAGGTGGCACTTTTGCAATTTATTTTACAGACTATTAAAAAAAAAAATTTGCATTTGCTTTTCTTTACTAAAGTGACTGACAGGTACATTGATCTCCTGAGAGAAACCTAGAGATGATGAAATGTGGGTGTGTTTTGTTGTTTATTATGTTTGTCTGATCCAAGCCAGCAGATGCTGCTGCTGCTGCCAGACCCTTGAGCAGTGCTAGAGGTAGAGGCGGTATGGTGACCATGGTGATGAGAACGGGATGCTGCAGCCTTTGATATCTCGCTGTCACTGCAGGAAGACTCAAAGGTGGAGGAGGAGGAGTAGGCGTGACAGTCACACCTGCAGCTGCTGTCAGTGACATAATGAAGCAATGGTCCAGTCTGACAGAAATCCTTTGGGCATTTGGCCTGTTAGTTTCAGCATTTGATTAAGCTCCTTTCTTCTGAAGTGAACCTTTCTTTTAGAGCTATTTGTTTTTTTCCTCTTTTGCTTTACTGTTCATTGGCTGTTTCATTAGCTTTACTTTATTTTTTATTTTAAGTTATATTATGCTATTTCCACTCTTATATTTGGTATCAAGGTGGCTATGCATCCTCACCCTTCAGCTTTACACTTCCCTTGCATCATCTCCAGTTTCTAGAGATGATTTTGCCTGATGGCGCACTTTCATCTGCTTCTTTCAGAGAAAGCCATCTCTTAGTGTATGCTTGGACTGAATTCAGCTCGGGAGTGACAACAGCATGCTGACAAGATGAATCGAATCAGGAAATGACTGCAGGTGATAAGGCTGAGGTTATAGATACACATGCTGCGCTGCCTCTGGCTTCAGGATGCTGCACTCAGTGCAAGGTAAAGTGATAAATGGCCTGTTTAAGTGTTATCTTTGAGTGAAAGAAGACTTTCAGTTAAAACTCTGACCCGTTCTTAAGCACTACTGATTGTTTGTCATGCAGCAAGGGAAATTAAGTTGCATAATTCAAACAGTAATCATTGTTTTCATCCATTTTTTTAATGATCTCCAGTTCTCATTTGCAAACAATTAACACCAGGCTGATTGCCGCCATACACATTTGGGTTTCCATAGCTCAGCGGTCGCCTCTTCACCAGCTGTCATATTTCCACGACTTAATAACAGCAGGTAGCATTGGTGGGAGCCTGTGGGTTGTAAGGCATAAAGGTGAATATGTTCTGATCTCACCATAACAGGACCTGGAGGGGACATCAGAGCTTTACAAATGTTGCCACTGATAGCATGCTGCTAGCAGTTAACAGACAATTTGAGAATGTGCCTCGAGACACAACGCAACAATGGACATGTCTCTGTTTAAGACCTGGTTTCAGGGCATGATGGGTAAACAGCAGGTTTATGGGACCTTGGAGCACTTTGCGACAGCCTCCTGCAACACTTTTCATGACAATGACATCATAACATATCATGTCTGTGAGTGAGCAAGGACAAGACAAAGAGAGGAAGAACAATTCGCAAGCCCAAGTGTCATCTTTACAAGAGAAAAGTGATCTAACAGAGGGAGCACAGGGGTTAGAGGGGGAAGCAAGACTCAATGTGATTATCATAGGAAAAAAGAAGGGAAGACAATGGACGTTTAATGCACAAATGCAGGAAAAAGTGATATTTTATTACAGCAAAAAGGCTTTCAAAAATTACAGGAAAAAGCAGGAAAATGTGTCTGCTATGGATGGCACTAAAACCCAGTTTAACAGGGTCATAATTCACTTAGGCCTGATGTGTCCCGTCATTCACACGCTCAAATGTGCTGCCCCGAGCCCTCACTCCATTCTCAGAAAGTACACTTTTGACAAAAAAGCACTTTGTTGCTATTACTGTGGTGTTTCAAAGAGGAGTAAGAGCAAAAAATTGGCGCTTCAAATTTCATTTTTTGATGTCCCATTCAATTGATTAGCTTATACAGTGAAAAACGACCATGTTTCCTTTCAAAGATGGCAGGGCCTTTTGTTACATGTACTATGCAATGCAACATAATTAGATAACTGAGGCTACATTAAAGATGATTTATGCCAAAGATTATATCCATGGAGATCACTCTCTCCCAATGTAATCTCATATATCTGTGAGGAAAATATGAGATGTCTGCCATGCAGACTTCAAGCAAAACTTTTATAACGTCATAAAAGAAACATTAATTATTTGGATGGCATCATTTTACCATATTAATTGATATTTGACAATATCTGAAAAACCATTTATTAACCATTAAAACATTTATTTTTAAAATAAATAAATATGCTGCAAAAGTCTACAATAAATAATGAGTTTCTGCATTGGTAAAATTAAACAATAAACAATACAATTATTGTTTTTACATACAAAATAAAGTAAAATATATCCATCCGTCCATCCATTTTCTATACTGCTTATCCTGCAGGGTCGCGGGGAACCTGGAGCCTATCCCAGGAATCATGGGGCACATGGCAGGGTACACCCAGGGACGGGATGCCAGTCCATCTCAGGGCACAATCACATACACATTCACACATCCATTCATTCACTACGGACATTTTGGATATGCCTACCATGCATGTCTTTGGACTAGGGGAAGAAACTGGAGTACCCGGAGGAAACCCCCGTACCATGGGGAGAACATGCAAACTCCACACATACAAGGCCGTGGCGGGAATCAAACCTCCAACCCTGGAGGTGTGAGGTGTTTCTTTTAAATAAACACAATGCATTATTTAAAATACTGTATAATTTGTAATAAAGGTAAAACATTGTTAAAACATAAGTTTTTAAATAAAACCTCTAACTTGAATATTAAACTAGATGGCAGTAATCAGAGAGTGACTGCTAAAAGTGTTTTATATTTACACATCATTGCTGATCAGGCAACATTCAGAAAACAAACAAACCGTTCCCATGTAAAAACCATAGACACTAGCATTTTATGTCTTCACGTGCAGTTTTGTGACGCGCTCAATAATAGTTGACACCGTGTCAGGATAAGTGTGTATTGCTCAGTGGCCTGGCTTAATGTTAGCGTTAGCATGCACCCTGCAGTGCTTGAACACAGATCACCCAAGCGAAGCGAGAGGATCATTAACCTTAATTACCCCTCTAATCCACTCCCAGCTTTGCAGAGTAAACAGCCAGGCCCATTAGGCTGGATGACTGTCAGCCTGCAGGGCCCCATGACTCCTCTGGCATTGAGCTCTGCCTTTAGGGGATATAGGTCTTTTTAAGAGCTCCATTCACCCCTCGGATTCTCTCTCTCTCTCTCTCTCTCTCTCTCTCTCTCTCTCTCTCTCTCTCTGTGTGTTTTCAGTAGTATCACCTCCCTCTCCTTTCTCCCGCATTTACTGATATAAGACATGAGGAGGGCTGACACACTCACTGGCATCCCTGATGCTTTTGTTTGTTGTCTTTCTCCCCCTCTTTTATGTACCCAGATGGTTCATTTTGAAAAAGCTGGCTACTGATTCCACCCCTACACACTTATTTGGGGTGCTTTTTGTTACTTCTGCCCTGCAGGCATCCCCGCTCATTCTCGCTCAATTGCCCTCCCCCCTGTTTCCTTTGCTCCCATATTTGAAACAATGTTCCTTAAGGAAAAACAGCTTCCAGAAGCTGTTTTTGCACCTTCAGCACTTTTCTCTATTTGCATTTTGGATTTGTTTTGAGATCTGAAGGTATCAATAGCTGATTTGATTAATATCATAAACAAATATGTTGCACATAATTATTTTTTAGACATTAAGCAAATACCTTGTAGGACACTATCAGTATCTTACAGTCTTACAGTCCAGTCATTTAAGTTTCTTATAAATGACAAGGAAGAAGAAGATAGTGGCAGGCATGTAGCAGCAATGATGTATGGTTTCTCTCTGCTTCAGTGGTGTTAATCAAAGCACACATCCGAGGGTCTTACTGTATATGCAAGTAACCTACGTTCATTTGGTCTCTGGTTCAAAACATTCCGTTGTTTCCCTTCAATTTCCTTCAGGTCTCCCCTCCTTGTATTTCCATCTAAACCCGTTTGTATGTACAGAAAGTGCCATGTTTGGCAACATTTGCCTTAAGTATGAAAAAAGGGAGCAATAATGCCGGTGGTGAAATGTCGATTTTCACTGGATATAGTCCAAGGCTATTTGTCTTGACTCTGGCAAAACTCCAAAATGTTATTAAAGTTTTCCTTTCCTGTGCTCTCTCTGGAGTGAAATGTGGGCACTGAACCAAAGTCAGGCTAAGCAAAGATACGAGACATTTTGGGGCCTGTGCTGCGGTTTAATTCTCATGTTGTTGCTGACAGAGTTTAAGTATCTGGCTCACAGATCTCTAGCGGCTTAGAACCAAGGACCACTTTGGAGACGTCCAGATATTATAAGGTCTTAGTTGATCAATAGAGTCTTAAATGTATTCATGATTACTACTTTAAACATATTTTATTTTGCAGGGAGTCACTGATCTATCAAAGGATTACTGAAAATTAACTGTGGGTTAATTTCTATAGGAGAAGTAGCGAGAGCTAAATAAATGTTTCACAGCTTTATCTAAACTAGAAGGACCAAGAGTGAATAGCATTGTCTAGGAAATAAACCTTTCCTTTCATAATGAATACTTGCACAGGATTCTCCAGGCATTGTTCATTGTTTTCTTCTAAATTTAGACTCAGAGAAAATCAAATTCATCAAACCGTGTGCATATTGAATTTTGAATAATGGGGAATATGAAAATAGATTTGCCACTGGCCATGTAATTCCACAACAATATTCTCTTCTGACTTTGTGAAACTGTGCAAGAGTCCTTAGAGGAATTGAGGACTAATGTAAAAACCAAATAACGTGTAATCGCTGTAATCTTTCACCGAGATAACTCAAATGTTACGGTGGGACTGTCCCAAAATCCTTTGCTATATTTATCCTATGAGCACAACACAAGCTGAACTGTTTTCATCTCTCTCCAGGTCATCTGTCCCTCTTGATCTTTAAGAGTAGTCCCTGCTAACCCAACTTCCCAGATGAGAAGCTTTGCTCCCCGTGGCACCATCGGTCGCACTAAAAGCGGTCTGGCCTCTTTGAACAACCGGGAAACATTAGCCCTCACCGCTACTGCCTGGGCCAGCCTCTAATGGATCGCTCTCATTTCATCAACCCACTGACATTTAATGAATATATATTTTATCTCTGCTAGGCTCCGTTATCGGAATGCCCAATATGTTCCGAGAAAGAGTCACCCTGGGAGTGTTTGGGCTGGACCAGAAGATCCTCCGGCATGGCACCTGCACACCAATCTCAGGCCTCCCCTCCCCTTCCCCGCCTTCCTCATGTCCTCCTTTCCTCCTCCTCCTGGCCTTCAATATCACATGTAGATTAATAATTCATGGGCAGTTATTAGGGCTGGTTCAATAGGAGCTCTGCTGATGGAGGGCTGTGCAGAGTGAGCGTGCCCGCAGGGAGGGAGAGTGTTGTTGTGTCAGCCCCCATCTGCCAGAATGCAATAAGGAGAACAATGGAGGCCTTGATTCCCACCAGCAGGCCTATAATCTTTAAATGGCTATTAGCAGAAGAGTGCAACCAGTCAATAACCGACAAAATCCTTTTAAAAGCTTCTCTCTCTCTCTCTCTCTCTCTCTCTCTCTCGCTCTCTCTCTCTCTGTGTAAATCTCCATGCCACAATCACAATTGTCTCTCACTAGCAATCTCTCTGACTGCGGATAGAGACAGTGTGATAGAGAGTTGCTGAGTTGCAAGTATTTGATTGACACCAAATGCAATCTAGTACATTACAGGCTATTCTTTACGAATATGAATCTGTCATGTTTATCCACCTGTAAAAACAAGGAGACATAAGAAACAATACTAGCACTCTCCAGTAGGCCCGATCTCCCCATCCTTTCCATAGAAAACTACCCTGCCTGAGATGTTTACTCCATTTCATTAAACAGTGAGTCGGGAAATGAATTGAATCACATTACAGTCCCACAATATGATAAATCCCTGTCTCGTATTTATTATGGCCCTGAAATAAGAGCACAGCAGCATGCGAGCATTAGAAGAAGCATATGTAAGGACATAACTGTGACAGCTCTGATTTGCCTTCTCAGGTTTGAGTGAAGGCAGGGAGTCGATCGTCTACCAGAGGATTTTATTGAAGAGGCTTATCGTGACTGTAATGTATGAAGCATAAAAACAGGTTTCACTGGGAATGTGGTTCTTCTCGAAAAATGAAAACATTCATGCAAAACCTCTACGGACTGTAGACACTTAATTGCCGGTATATTAAAAGTGATCATTAGAAAACCACAATAATGCTTACCAGGATGGTAATGCACTAATATCATAAACCACACTATATCAATGTAAATATTAGTAAATAAAATTAATGGCCGTTTAGTAAATGGGAAGGAAGATCCTCGAACAGGAATGTGCTTTTGAGATGCCTAAAGTTTTCTACAGTTAACTATTGCAGTGGGAAAGATCATTTAAAACAATCAAATAAGAGTGTCATATTTAAAATGCATGGACCATCCTGCTAAAACCCAGGAGAATACTGTCGCTTAACATTCACAGGAGAGGAATAACAGCACTTGAGTGCAGAACGGCCAGATTATGTCAGAGACAGACCTTGCTACAGCATTAAAATACTGGGCATCTTGCTTTTACCCAGCATGCCTTCTCAACACCTCAGGCAAGACTGTAACCTGATCACAAGACCACAACCTGCTGGGTCATAGGTCAATCAAGATGCATCGTTGGTGTGACACGTGTGTCATTCTGAGAAACAAAGCTTTCATAGATCTATAAAAGATATTTACCTAAGATAGTCGTTTTTTTTCCTTACTCCAAATATTTCTGTCTTGCACTCTCTCTCTCTCTCTCTCTCTCTTTCCATCCATCCCTCCCCCAAACAACTGTAGTGTAATCCATCTTCATTGTCCACATGCGCTGTGTTGTGACAGCAAGGATGCTGGGAGAATCTGGAGGAAGGAAAACAGGTACCTAAAACAGACACATGAAGACAACCAATCGCAACACATCACATACCAAAATGTCAGCGAATGAATCATATAATTATAATCATATAAGAGAAATATACAAGGCAGCCACAGGGGATCCAGTCTCAATCAAGGAGAACAAAGTCCTTTTTAAATAAATCCTTTTTGAAAAGCAGAGATATTAGAATTCAGACCAGTCAAACCAGTGTTACTTTGAGTGCATAGTGTTTATTGCTTCTGCTGCTATTCAGTGGAAGTCTGCTCAAGTTATCCACAGACAGTGAGTGTTACATCTTGTCTGTGCACAATGCTGTCTTCATGCTGTTATCAGTGACGTGCTGTCAGTGGCCATACAGACACTGTTCCTCACAACACAGCTAGTGACTTCCTTTTCCCATTCACTCGGCTTGAGCTACAGGCAATCCCATGAGGCTTTGCATCGATCATCGAGATAGAATGGAGGTAGAAGGCGATGTCATCAGGAAGTCTGCAGACTAAACAAAGTACTCTTGTCTCTGCAATCCTGAGTCTCATCACTCCGCTCATTATTAACACATGCCAAACGAGAGACAGAAACGATTACTACGTGGCTTTTGTAGCACAATGGAAATCAAGCAGTAAAACACAACGTCCTGCTTATTTACATTTTGAAAAAAGGGATCGTGAGCAAACATGGAGTCATCCAGTCGTTCCGACAGGAAACGTATTCTCGTGTGGTTCACTAAGCCTTTTAGAAACTTCCGGAAACTCACAAGCAATCAGAAATATTTTAAAGAGCTGTCAAGCTCTGGCCAACACCACTATGAAGGTCTCTTAGGGTGACTCTGTTGCATATAGATATCTAAGTTTAAGTGCTGTTCTTCCTGCCTGTGAGCTGAGGGAAACAAGTCACTTCCAGACAGATACGTAAGCAGTTTGGGTAAGGTAGAGAGTTCAAAATACCCCAGAGATCCTGAAGATTTTTGCATGCGTTTGAGAGTTAAGGCTTAAGAAAACATATGCACAATGCTGTGTAGCCGCCCAAACAGTCATCTATCATCTTCTTTAGTGTAGCTTGAGGATTGAGGATGTTCAGAATGGTATGAATACAGGAAACACATGAGTACATACTTTTGTGTATTAGCGAACACTTAATGAAGATTAATTGTGCTGTACGAGATACACATTTTCTTTGTTAGAAAACATAATTTGTCAAAAGAATGCAATCATGTCGTGACATCCTTCTATTCCTTGCACACTGCCGATCCATTTTAGGGAAAGGTATCCCAAAAGTATCACTATGATTTGCTATAAAACGAAATAATATTTATACAATATAAAAAATATTAAAATATATGAATACTAGGTACGGTCACTGAGGTAAACAAGTAAGTAATAAAGCACAATGTGGCCTATGTTATAGGAAGATAATCCATGATGGTTTACACCCAAAAGTTTATAAATATTTTATTCCACATATACCGCATTGAATTGCCAATGATTATAATATTTAATTAATTAATGAACAACACATGGTGCCTATTAACTATTTATAATTAAATGTTAGTTTCTGCTGCAATTTACTATCATGGATTGGTTGGAGATGGATACCAGTATTTTATTTAAAGAGATACACGTGAACAACGACTAGGACTACATAACATAAACACACAAACATAAACAAGACAAGCATGAAATACACGAGCGTGGCGTGGCTACAACAACATATAACGGCTCTACTCACAACAGATCCTAGACAAAGGCTGCGTCCGAAATCGCGTACTACCCTACTACACAGTAGGCGAAAAGCAGTACCCAGAGGGGCAGTATGTCCGAATTCTTGGTAGGCGAGAAACTGTAGGCAAGAAATACCCAGATGGCATACTGCTTCCGGCGAGATTTTGCAGTGTGCAACCGATGGACACTATGCGAGTCAAACAATCCCATAATGCAACGGGACTGGTGCGGACGAGCTCAGAAAAAAACTGCGGAAGACAGCATGTCGCCTCTTTTTAAGTATTTAACCTTGGTTAAACGTGACTTGATTAACAATAACTAAATAAATTGTTAACTTGTTAAGGGATTAAACAAGAAAACAGTTGTCACAGCATTTGAAACCTTTTTTGTGATCTCCATCATGTCTTAGCCGGACAAGCTAACGGCAAAGAATTTACCTCAGCCTGTTAACCCCACCCACATTACATTACTAATTCAGTTAACTTTCCTGATGTGCATTTTGCCATTAGTGCAGTTGCTTTAATCTGGTGGTCCCTTTAAAATTTTTGTGTTTATGATGGTCAAAGGTCACATGACAATGCCAACAAGGCGGATGTAGTATGTTCGGGATTGTAGTCATAATACACACACATACTGATTAGTACGTACTGTTTCAACGGCCGTGCAGTGGTTACCGCTTTGAATTCAGTATGTACTGTCACAGTACACGATTTCATACGCAGCCAAAGAGTGCTATACAAATGTGACTTTGTGAGATGCAGTGGCTGATGGGAATTGTAGTCCTGCATAGTTATTCAGTGCAACCATGACACTTACATTATAGAAGCTATAATCAAGTGTTCCCTTACCAGAATCTCTTTTTCTTTCTCTTCACAAAAACAAACAAACAAAACACATCTTGTTACCTTACTGAGAAACTGGAGGGTACAAAACTTAATGACTGTTACTAAGCACTGGCACTGGAAACACAGGTTAGCTTGCAAAACACTAGAAATTAATTTTCAGTATCATACGTGTAAGTATTCAGTTAATCATAACTTACATGTAACATCAATCTTGCATCAGTAGAAAAGCAAACAGAGAGAATATGTGCCATGATTACCTTGTGTTGATTTAAACTTGCAAAAGTCATTCATCTTCAGCTCAGAGTCTCAACCCCATCATGATCTGACAGCAGCTTCTGACACTCAAAATATGGACAGACAAAATATGCTTTCGTCTGGAAAAAAAAGGCTGCATATGAAAACGGGAATGATATAATGTTATGAAAGGTTTCCAGATCATGACAAAGATAAATGAGGTTTATGGTGAAAGCCATGCATCAAAAAGCACTGACAGTATAGAGAATGTTTTACTCGCCTGGTTATAGTCCTTATTACTAATATGAAGTTCAATACTTCATCTCAGCTCCATTTAGATTCTGGAAAAAATGGTGCTAGTTAAAGAAAAATGAGCATTTCTTGCACTGATGATGGAGGGAGGAAAACAATTTTGGTTACATTTCAAAATTACAGTACTACTGTAGTAAAAGTAGAACAGTAGGACTAACAAATAAGATATGCTATACTTAAGCTGATATATAACTTTCTGTAATTCCTATTTTTTGACAGTGTTTGTTTATTTAACAGCAGCTTTTAGCAGAACCCTATAACAGATTTTTCATTTCAAGTTCAAGTTTCCTCAGGGGCATGAACCCCTATCAGTGTGCTAAGAGGAGCTGTATCAGCTTGCCTGACAATTACATTTTAAGAGATTAATCATCTCAGTGACAAATAATGGTATAAAGCAGGCATGTGGTGGTTGGGAAGTACTGTTCGGTTGGTGATGGATGGTTGGAAGATGAGTAGCAGATTGAGGTGCCATCATTTATTATAAAGAGCTATGACAGTGAAAAGAGTTAAGCATGGGAGTTAAGTATGTGTTGTGAATGTGTCAATCACACTGAGAAGGACTTGTACACACTGACAATGGAAGAATCGTTTATGACCCTGAAATAGAGAAACGTGATCCTCTGTTAACAATAAAAAGATAAAGAGTCAGGTAATCCCATGCAACCTAAATCTACTGTACATGGTGTTATGTTGCAGTGTATAGTCTACACATAATCTACATGCACAAACAACTGAAAGTAGATAACTTAAAATGTATAGTCAGATATGATGATCAAAAAGGGGTTCAGGCATGCATTTTGTAGTGTGCATGATTAAAGCAACACTGGCTCGGTAAGTCCCGTCTTTCTCAAACCTGATTTCCTTCAGCATCCCCATGCCCTCAGGCGTATGCAGCGTTTGGGCTCTGGGATGATGCAGTGCACTTTATCATTCTTATGAGCGGGAGTAAGACAGGAGCACTGCAGCCGCTCTCCGTACCAGCCTTTAATTCATCATCCTTTATGGAGAGTAATGGCTGTGGGCTGACACCAGGGAACTGGATAGCAAGCAGGACGCTGGAGCCACTAGCATACAGCGTAAGCAGGAATACAGTGAAGAGAGGCTTCTTCAACTAAAACAGCAAGCGAAATAATAAATCTGCAGATGTTGTGTTTAGTTAAAAGGGTTACCAAATGGCCTCTACTTTTTCAGGGAGCTGTTAATGAGACACTTAGGAACCAATTCAACATTAATGGTCACACACATTGGCTTATTTTTCACAGAGGAAATGTTTGATGACCCTAAGAGGTCAAAAGTCATATATAAGTCATAGCATACACTAAGGTTTTTTCACCCTCCTCCTATCCTTAAATGCTATTAAAAACAGTGAGTTTCAATAATAGATGGGAGGTAATACATATGGATGCAAATATCTTCTTTAACGGTATTGAGATATTGTAACACACACTATATATCCACATCATCATAAAATTCTTGCATCGCAAAAATGTTCTCAAAAGTCAGTTTATAAGGTAAATGAATTCTGAGAATTTCCTACAAAATGAACAGGTAAACATAATGTATAAGAACTCTTCCTAAAAACCACAAGCACAATCCTTAAAATCCCATAAAATCTCCCACTGCCCAGTGGATTATGTTTAACTTTTTTATTCGTTTGATTTTTGCTTCTTAACTTAATTGGATTGACCTGAATGTCAGTCACAGCTTTTGGGTCAAAACCTTTTTTTTTCTATTATTGATTCTTCTTGACTTTTTTTGGAGCCTGCTCTTTCCTGAAAATTGTTGGAATATTATTATCAAGTCACTATGATTAAATGAGAGTGAGATGTAGAAAATGCCATCTGTTGCTTTGGTCTTTGGCCTGGAACCCCAACCATGCCCCCCCTCATCCTGTCACTTAAGCAAACAGATCTGACCCTCTCTCCCTTCTCTCCTTCTGGCACTTTCCGCTTCTTCAAAGTTCGGCAAATCGATCGTAACTTTGACGCCTTGACTCTGGCTAGGGGCCAGAAATGATAAGCGCTCATGGGGGACGTGAGAGCTAAGTGCTAAATCAATGGTTCCCCGTCTCTGATGTGGATAGCATTACTGAGAGGAGCCAGTGGCCAGAGGTGGAGATGATGATTCTCTGGGGGCGTCTTTAAAATACACACTGGGTGCCCCATTTTGGGGCAATCATCCACATAATCAATCATGTCTTTCTTTTTTCGGGAAAACTTCTGTTCTTTCAACCACCGGTAACACTTTCTTTAACGGTCTAGTTATTTACCAGGTACGATGTGGTGGATAAAAATTAAGTAGCGAGACAATTTAACTAAAGGCCACTGGAACACTGTACAAGTTTTATGTATTAAATGGGTGTGTGTGGTACACTAGTATAAAAAATGCTTCTTCATTGGTTCTTTAAGGGTTCATTGAAAAATTTATTGTTGTTAGGTTCCCAAAAAGGAAACATACTCTCATAAGGTATGCAGAACCTTTAAAAGTTCCTACAGAGGGACAACTGGAGAACCTTTAAGGGTTCTACATTTTTCAAGCATCAAAGAACTTGGTAAATATTTTCGGGTAAAAACATGTTAAGACAAGTCAACAAAATTTTGCTGAAATTGATAACAGAATCTCAGTATTCAAACATATTGCCATTTTAAGACTTCTAAGTTACCAAGGAAATAAGAAATCAGCTGCAGATAATAAAAAAAAGATAAAAGTTTTAATTACTACTGGCATAAAATCTTTTTAATTAAAGTTGTTGGACAGATCATTTGCTTGTTTAGTTTAAATTTTTTTTTTTTTTTTTTTTTTTTGTAATTCCTATCAGACATTAATTTGACTCTCTTACTACTTGGACCTTATTACATGGTACTTTTTACACAATAATTAGCAAGTTCTGTGGTGTTTGTACTTTACGTATACAGTATCTGCTTAATAATTGTCCGTCTTCTAACGCAGAATAATTACTCAGTACTTTTCAGTTTGTACCACACAGAAACACATAAAACATCTTTTAATATCCATTCTTCCTTTAATAAGATATGAGTGCCATTTATTTCTAACCTGCCCATACTTCTGAGAGAGAGAGAGAGAGAGAGAGAGAGAGAGAGAGAGAGATCACATCAGAGAGAGAACGAGAGAGAGAGAGAGAGAGAGAGAGAGAGAGAGAAAGTGAGAGACATATCATTATAATATATTGATATATTCTGGAATGACACATATCCAATATCCTAGCTCTAAAAGGAGGACTATTATTGTTTGTGTTTATGCTAGAGGTTGTCAAAAATCATTTTTGCCAGAATGAATCATTCGTAACTGAAAACAGCATACCTATTCTCTTTTTATAATAGAGATCGTACCATTATTCATTTTACATGATGATTGATCCAGTCTGATTCATCCTGACTACACACTGAGATATGGCTTTCTTGTATAGTGCTGCTGTTAAAGCAGCTGCCAATCCTGCATACTTATAACACTGAAGTAGGGGGCTAAATGGCAGTTGGTATGAAAAAGCTAAGCTGAGGGGCTACTGTCTGAGTTACCATGTGTGAGTGATTGAGAGTAGGTCCACAGCTGCCTGACATCTTGTTGATGTCTTTGTACCTCATTGTGAACGTATTTCCTGTCAAGCTGATGTGCTGCTACACAGAGGCTCATTTTTCAAAATGCCTCAAAAAAGCACCTGACAGTAAATTTGTAACAGAATACAGCTTTGACTAGAAGTTTGTGACTCCAAATACTCAAAATGTGTTTGACTGAAAAAAGTAGTTTTTATTAGGTCACTAATTCTCAAATCTGCTGAAGCTGTTGATTCATTTTCTATAACAGCAGCTCTGGCAGTAAATCACAAGGCAAATCACAGGTTTATATTAATGTGCTTGTTCTGTAACATTATATTAGCATTGCTTTCCACATCTTGTAACACAGAGTGACCTAAAACATGGCTGCTGACTACAACTCCCAGTGAACAGAATGGCCTACAAATATGGCCTTTGAGGACTGCATCACCCAACCACCACAGAGACAGTCACGTTCTCGTTCACCAGCTTACTGACCACACACATCTGGACTCAATTACTACCTTCAAACAGACCAGTGCAGACCAGTTTAGTTTGATGTCTTTTACCCAAGTATCTCTGTTTGATAAAGTTGACTCTCCTTATCGTTTTGCATTTGTTTGCTACTGGAATAATCAAGAAACGTAACCTACAACTCTCACCATCTCCATCACCTGGCATCCAGCCATAAAACGATATTTAAAAATGTGTGTATTCATTGATATGGTGGCAACTTCTGTGAGGAAGATTTAGCATTTTTCAAAGGAGTCTCCAGTGTCAGCATTTCGTAATAATAATTAGATGGAAATCTGTTCCTTTATGTTTTGAGAAAGTCTTCAGGAGGGATGGCGTTTATCATTAACGTGACAAGCTTAATTTTTTGTCTTATTACCTTCAAGGGAGAGAAGAAAGATTGGTACTGGAACAACTATTTATAGCTTTTATATAAGTGATAACAGGAACTAACTTGTTTCACATGTTTCATGGATAAAAAGTACAACATGATGTTTGTTAATAAATAAAACATCCCGGCTGAAAAAAAAAACAAACTATAAAAAACTATTCTAATGGTTTCCACTACAAATGCCATTAAAACTGTAGTGTGTTTTGGGCCATATTAGGATTTAATAGTTTATATTGGTTTCCACTAGACATAAACATGCCACCAATAAAACCTGACACATTACCAGTATAAACCCACAAGGACTGTTATACTTTCCATTAAAACTGATTCCATTAAAACTGATACTGATACGAATTTCTGTAATCGTTTCTATTGTTTTTTTTTTGGGGGGGGGGTTTCAGTAGGGATTGTAATAATTGCTGCAGTATAAGAGGAATAAAACATTTTGGGACATGCTGTTTTTGGAAAATAATCAACTGTGCTAACGGTAACTCATCATTTTGGTTTGCATCACACCACCTCATCGTTTATTATTTTCCTATAAGAGCATGCCCTCCTGTGATTTGCTCCCTACTTGTCATTGCACAAATACACTGAAACCGAAATCTATCTTCCAAAAAGGCAATTGTAAAAATCTATATGCACATTAGGTAAAATATATAGGTATATAGGTAAAATCATGTATTAAAAATATTTATTGAATGGCATTTTCAGATTTCCTTTTTCTTGTATGTGTAATCAATTTCCTGGAAATAAATCACTACTGATGAACAGAACAGGTACAAACATCTGTGGAACTTCCTTTAATTGTCTTATATGTACTTAACAGCCATCACTTTTTTTACTATCAGTATAATCACTGTTTAATTGTGCTGCACATTCCTGCACTCATAATGAGCTGAGGTAATCTCTGCAGACGCGGTGCAGTGGACTGAGGACTTTCGAGCGTAGGCAGTACGTTATTGACATACTCTCCTTTTTCCATTTCATGCCCTCCGAGACCGCAGACGCAATCCCTGCTGCTCCCCAGATGACTGTCTGGCCTCTCTAATGTCCGAGGTTTCTAAACTAGGGTGCATGGCAGATTGGCCACAGTTGTCTGAGGAAACACGAGCTCCCCTCTCCAAAGTTCACATGGCTACGAAGGATGGATCAATAAGCTAAAGCGGGGAGCTATTGACACGTTAAACCTGGTAGCAGACAGGGCCAACACACACCCGAGTGCAAATGTTGTGCGCTCACACACGTACACACACATACACGCTGGCATGCTGGCACAAGCAGGTTATTTTGTTCTGTCAGTGTCATTATGAATCTGCCTTTTCAATAAGTATTTCACATGAAAGTATTTTACAGCAGCAAAGTCTTAAAACTAGATTGATTCTCATCACTGCAAGCAGCAATACAAAGTATTGAAATGATTTCCATCATATGAATATCACCCACACATTAGCCCCAGTGTGTTTTTCTTCAGTCATTTCCTCTCTCTTGTACTGCTGCGCAGGCCTCGGTGCTCCTTCACATTACAGTTTTATAATATCATCATGTCATTTCAATTGCTTTAATGAGAACAGTAATTGGAGGAGCCCCTTGTAGCATACTGCTTTATTTCCCTATTGCGATGTAACAATTACATATGATTTGAATTTTTTTTCTTCCAGTTAAATTATGAAGAATCATCAGAGGAGACGAATGACAGAGATTGCAGCCGTGAAAGCATTGCCTTGTGACTCCTATGAGCCATTAAAATTTTGACGAACCAACAGAACTAATAGTGTAAACGTTTCCCATGATGCACTGCTTCCAGCAGCTCTTAATATTATGGTGGTCTAATTAGTTGGTGCTAAAGTGCCGGACTCCCAGCATGCTTTTCAGGACAGTATTGAGACATGGATCATGTTTGCTGCCACTGCTGAATGGATCTACTGGGGCGACTGAGACCCCTTTTTATGTCTGACAAGCTTTATTGCAGCAATCTCAGTGAAATTTAAAGTGATTTGGTATTGTTTTTACTCACCGTTAAGTATTATATAGTTATTATAGTTTACACTTTGATGTGCTGCTTCACCGATTATGACTGTAACAACAAGCAGAGATTTTTTGTTTCTGAATTTTAGACAAAAATTTTAGACATTTTACAGTATCTGTTTACCTTACACAAGTAGATCATGAATTGCTATTATGTTTTCTATTTTGAAAAATTACATTGTAGTGTACATCTCCCTTGGGGAAGGCATGAGTGTATAACTTAGAAATAAATATAAAAAATAAAGGTACTTGTATATCTTTAATATAAACAGCTTCCTCTTTCTTTCAGCTAAGAATTTATATTGCTGTAGTAGCTCCTCAGCCTTTCCATATGTTTCATTCAAATTCATTTTGTCGGACCTATCAGGTGACCAGAGGGAAAATATGCAGGCACCCTTGTAATTTTCTCTGCATGAATTTACATATACCACAATAATGAAAAAAAACAACGCAAAGAAGGGTAAAAGTTTCCTCAGTAATGTTATTATAACTTTTGATGAAACCACCTCTCGCTCAACGCGTTCCCGTCTAATTAAAAGCCTTTCGGCTTTGTTGTAGCGTTTCAGAGAGCATCTCACAGATGAAGAATAAGGACTGAAACAGAATAACTAAAATGTCTTTATGTTAGATTGTGAACTGAATAAGCAAATCTTTGGAATTAATTCCAAATTAATCTTTGGAATTAATTAAACCTTAGATGTGGTCTAAGGTTCACATCCATCACATTCAACATGGTGAAAGACAGGGAAAGCATTTACTTTTCTGAGATTTGTTAGCATTTATTGGTGCACTGTTAGTAAGTAGATGATGCAACTATGTGTCATAATGGCTTTTTGGACTCCCACTATAGTGGATCTGGGTTCAGCCACAGCAACCCAAAACAAAACCATTGTAAATGATGAGGTAAAATTCAACGAGTATTATAAAGTGTTTACAATTACCCATTTGCAAACTGTATACAAGCCGTCTAAGTACTGTCATCAACCAGCCTTTCAACTAATTCTAAATATGTCAACAATTTATGGTTGTTAATGCTCAGTAGATCATTTATATTTACTCGTACATGGTTAACTTGCCTCTTTTAGCCCTTTTCACTTTATTATGATGGTCCTGTTTCATGTTGAGTTAGATGATAATATTTACAGTTAGTACCGTCTGTCTTTCACTGTATTTGGAGAGTCCAGTTTATAGCTCGTAATGTTTAGTGAATCCTCTGTAGCTATTCAACTAGTAAATCTATAGTTAATGTATAGTTAAATTAAAAATAAATTTCCTTGGTAGAGCGTTCCAGATAAGCAAATAACGTGACTAAAATGGTGACAACACACTCTTAAAACAGATGTGTTAAAAATAACACATCATGTGTTAATTTTTAACACACCTTCATGTCTAGTTAAGGACAACACATTTTGTGTTGCTTTCACCACAATCAGCATGCTAGTACATTTAACACATGCCGTGTGTTAGTACAACCCCGATTCCAAAGAAGTTGGGACACTGTGTAAAATGTACATAAATGTAAATAAAAACAGAATGCAATGATTTGCAAATCTCACAGACCCATATGTTATTCACAGTAGAACATAGAACACATATCAAATGTTTAAACTGAGTAAATACAACTTATTGTTCCATCCTTTTGTTGCCCCTGTCCCAACTTTTTTGAGATGTGTTGCGGCCATCAAATTCAATATTACCTTGTTTTTATTCTTCAAATTGTATGCACAAAGATGTGTTAAAAAAGAATACAAAATAACACAGTGATGTGTTGTTTATACTTTTCCCCCTACAATTATCCTAAAATGCAATTTGTTTGTATACTAATATTCTACTAAAATGCTCACAAAATAAACAAACAATTGCATGAAGTTTAGGTGACATTTATTAAAATCATTAAAACATTTGACATATGTAAGAATTGGAGTTGATACATCTTCTTACAAATCTCCCTGCCATCTAGGAAAACAAGAGTCCCAGTCTCTTCCATTTGAAAAGCTGTAAAAGAGCAAAAAGAGTGTTGGTTAGTTGTTAGCTCCAAAATATGGAAAAATGCCTTTGGGCTTCAACTGAGAAATTGCGCTACAGAATCCTAAATTGTGTAATTTTGGAAATGTGATATCCTAATGAATAAAATGGCGCTGTAGACTCACCAGAAAAATCTGGCTATCTTGTGAATATTTATTTTCCAGCCTTTAGCACCTCATCGCCATTTTTTGCACAACCTAATTAAGTCAACTAACATTACAGAGATAGTGGAAAGCATTACAATCTAAACCCCATCCACTCTTTTTGTCACATTAACCTTGTGAAGAACTTTTTGCCTCAACATTACTGAGCTAGCCACTGACTGTCTGCACCTGTTAACCAGCATTAACATTCACAGAATACGTGAAGAAACACAGCCCTAACCCATTCTCTTAAAGCTAATTACTACAGCTTGCCTTGTCCAAAACACTTGCTAAATGTAATTACCATTAACTCTTTCTCTGTATTACATCATGGTGAATAGCTGTAATGTTACATTATCGTTAACTTTAAAAAAGGGAATGGGAATATCTAACATTACCACAAGCTGTATGCTAAAGTAATGTTATCAACTCAGGGAGCGTCTAGCTTAGCATCACTCATTCCTACTGTACTGTGATTGGTGACAACATCCAGCTAGCTAACCTTAACTCAGAGCCTCAGATAAGATGCAGACCCAGAGAATTATGGAATAACCTCAGTCCATATTTCATAGCCAAAATAAACACATGACACTTATAGCATAACACCAACATGTCAAACATCAGAATGAAGACAAAGTCTGATCTCTGTGATCATCAAACCTCATCAAATCTTGAGGTGAATAGGCTACAGTAGCAGAAGACCACATCAGGTTCTGATCCTGTTAGCCAAGAACAAGAATCTGAGGCTAATCATGAGCACATACTCACCCAAATGGGACATTTGAAGACTATAAATAGACCAGATGATTTTGTGGAGACAAAACCTGGACTCCTGAGCGATGGACAAAAATGTAATATTGTCTTTTGTGTCAACCGTCACTATATTTCCTACATGTAGACAGATTTACATTTGAAGGAAGGTAAGAGATTCCTTCAACCCACAATGTCTGCTGTCAACTGTCAGTGTGGAATCCATAATGGTACGGATGGCCATTTCAGTGAAATCATTAGGTCCAAAGATTGCTTTGCACAGGACGAGGTGCACCCTATGGTGCAAACAATCATTTCTGATTTCAGAATGATAATGCCCACATACAGTGCTATGAAAAAGTATTTGCATCCTGATTTCCACTATTTGTGCATACGTGCCACACTAAACTACATTTCAGATTCTCATACAAGATGGAATATAAGACAAGGAGAACCTGAGGAAACACAAAATACAGTTTTTAAATAATCTTTTAATTTATTTAAGGAAAAAGGTTATACAACACCTATATCACCAATGTGAAAAAGTAATTGCCTCCCTAAGATTCCAATAAAATGGAGATCAGTATTTCACATCTCTGTGGAGGAATTCCGGCACACTCTGCAGTATTGCTTTAATTCAGCCATATTGAAGGGCTTTGGAGCATGACTGCCTGTTTAAGGTCCTGCTACTGTATCTCAACGGGGTTCAAAGTCAGGACCTTGACTAGGCCACACCAAAACGATAATTTTGTTTCATTTGAGCCATTCAGAAGTTCACTTGCTCTTGTGCTTCGGATTATTGGGTTACTGCATAACTCAATTGCACTTGAGCATCAGATCATAGACTAATGACTGGACATTCTCCTTGAGGATATTTGGATAAAGAACGGAATTTGTGGCTCTGTCAATTATGGCAAATCATCCAGGCCCTGAAGCATCCCCACCATGTTTGACCGTTGGTATGATGTTATTATTGTGGAATGTTGCATTAGCTTTACTTCAGATGTACCTGGACCCAGCTTGTCCAAAATGTTCCACTTTCAAATCATCAGTCCACAGAACATTATCCGAAAAGGCTTGGGGGCCATGAAGCTGTTTTTTGGCAAAAATTAGCCTTTTGTTCCTCTTGGTTAGTAGTGGTTTTTGCCTAACAACTCTCCCATGGATACCATTTTTGCCCCGTCTCTTACTTATGTTAAAATCAGGAACCTTATCTGAGGCGAGTGATGCCTACAGTTCCATTAATTTTCATCTGGGTTGTTTTCTGACTTCGTGGATGGGTTATCAATGCACTATTGCAGGAATTTTGGCAGGCCAGCCACTTCTGGAAGATTCACCACTGTTGGAGATAATGGCTTTCACTGTGGTTTGCTAGAGTCACAGAACCTTTAAGCTTTTGTAAGCGTTTCCAGACCGATATATTTCCAAACTTTCTTTCTGATCTCTACTGGAATTTTTTTTATATAATGGCATAGTGTGCTGCTTGTCAAGATGTCTTAGCCTACTTAACATTGATGGAAAGAGTCTATTTAAGTGATGGTTAGATTCAACAGTGCTAGCAGTGATCAGGACTGGGTGTCTCTAATCTAACTGAACTCATTTATCAATTAATTTGGTTAGTTAAGTAACTAAGGTGGTAATTACTTTTGCACACAGGCCAGTTGGTGTTGAGTAATGGGGTTCCATTAATAAAAGAAATTATCCTTTAAAAACTCAGGTTTTACTCAGTTTACTCAGGTTGTCTTTATATTCTATAAAATTTTCTATGAAGATCTGAAACAATTAAGTGTGGCAGAAATACAGCAGATAGAATTAGGATCATTTTTCATAGCACTGTATACTCCTAAAATTACTCAGGGGTGTTTTTTATAGACATGGAAGTCAGGTGCCTTTAAGGGCCTCTCCATTCACAAGATTTAAACATTATTGAACTTATATGGGACTTTCTAGATCCCAGACTACAAAAAGATATCTGCCAAAAAAGGTTTTCTTCCTGGAGAATGGTCAACATCTCACTACAAATATACACATTCTGCACTTTTGTTGTAGCATTCAAAGAAGGATTAAATCTGTTCTGTCCACCACTTGCATATTTTTACATTATTTCACCATTTCTAACTGTCATGCAGTGGGAACTTTTCCTCAGGTTCACTTTATTGTATTCACAAGTCCCCTGGACAGAGCAGGTGAACTTAATCTTTAGGCCAAACTATCCTGTATATTGTTTATGTTAATCAGAAACATTTTTGACAAAATCACAAAAGGAACAATGGATTCTGGCTGTGGGAAGCATAATGTCAGTAGAAACCTATAAAATGAGTGGTGTAAATGCTACTATGACACAGTAGTGATAGCTTAATGAGACAGAAATGCACATTCACTAGTAGCTCATTTTTCTGCCTTTATTTATAACTCTAGTGACTGGCTACCATTCCATATAAGCAGTTCACCAGCCTGCTTTCTATCATGAATAGTGATTGGTATGCTCTGTGCACTCTCCAAAATGCAAGCGGGGCATAACTGACAAATGCTACTGTTGACAGAAAAGACACCTGCTTAAATGCCCCAGCTTATTCGACAGAATTCCATCACGACTTGCAATACCTTGTTTGACAAGATTGTTACTGTTTCTATTGCACTGATGTGTGGTATGTTGAAATTTAAAATGTAAAATTGTTCTAATGCAAATCACTTCACTTGGGTCACTTTTACTTAAACATTACAACATACATATAAAAACACACAAAAAGCAAAAGCATGTTTGAATTTGAATTGTACTTTGGGCTGCTATTAAAGTCACATAGGTTTGCCATCAGCAATGATTGAAAATGCTACTTTTATACCAGAGATGGTAAAAAAAAAAACAAAAAAACCCCACATTTTATGTAATACAAAACATTGCAAACTAAAAGGATGTATCTAAATAAAATGCAGGTTTGTACTTTGAAAATATACAACATTTTCAAGATTTTCTTAAAGGCTGGATTTATAGATTTGAGATTTTTTTCTAACTATGCATACACAAAATGTCTTCCATGTATATCCTGTGTTCATGTGATGCACTGATTGTACACATTCAAAATAATTAATGTGACATAATACAATGTGAAGCAATTGTATGCGACCAACTTAACTGTTTTTTATTTGCAACACCGCTCAATACAACAATCACAATGCTGACAGAAGGTTTTAAAGAGAACCTACAGACATAACATAATATAGCATTTGTCTTCTATTGTTTTTGTTCTGTACCCTGATGAAGGCCATCCAGGTGGAGACATTGGCATTGCTGTTAACTATGTGTCCCAGAATAGTTCGCCAGTGTTTTGGCTCTGACATACCTTCTAGTGGATGCTACTTTGAATCCTCCAGATGTACATGAGCTACACAGGCAAGTATATGAACGATGCCACTTGCCTACTAGCTAACAAAAAAGTGTGAAAAAAAATGTGAACATTATTGATCACTGTCATGATTTTCACAATGTGAATGAATCAACATGCATTGCAATGTTTTCAGTTCCTCCCTGACAAGTCAAGACAGTTTCTAGCTGTAGAGCAGTTCTGATGAAAGTTCCTTCATTAAAATTCCCCAGAAATCCCCATATTACAATTCACCATATACAGTGAGTCAAAAGTACAGATCAGAAAAGTATTTGGATACAAATTACATGCTTTATTTTAAACCAACATGCAACAAACACAAATTTCAAAATAGTATTTTCTATTTGAAATACATGCCGTCAAAGATATACATGATGTATTAGGAATTACATTTTCAACTGAGTTCTGGAATAAAGATGAATCCTTAAGTATACTTTCAAACAAAGAATCATTTGTAGAAATCTATTTTTAGTGCTGAACTAACCTTATACCAGAACTTAAAGACCTCTTAAACCATATGCTTTATCTGCATCTGCCCCACTGTTCTCTGTTGTGCTGTGCTAGGGTTTCAGCTGCCCTGTAAACGATGCTACAGTGGGACAAAGCTGTACTGCTTTCTGAAAACATCCCTGTACTAATGGACAACAGGGAGTGTAAACCTTCTCTTCTTCACCAATGTTTGGTCAAGTTACCATAGCAGATATCCCCGTGCCAGATGGTCCACAGTTTCTACATTAAAACCTCTCTCTCTCTCTCTCTCTCTCGCCCTTGAGAGGACAGACTCTAGAGTATCTATAGCGCTAGGCCTGGGGACCTGAGCCTCAGACGATTATGAGGCCGTGGCACCTTAATTGCTGCACTCATGCTAGCCGAAGTGGCCAGCCCCAACAGCCCCAACTGCATTATTCATGCCGGAGACAAGGATAGCACTTACAGTCAACAGAAACAATCCACAGCGCTGGGTGATGTCACACCATGGTCGGCACCAGTCAGACGGGCCTGGGTCTAGGTTCTGGGTGCTGTGTACTTATGTGTGTGTATGTGTGTGTGTGTATGTGTGTGTGTGTGTGTGTGTGTGTGTGTGTGTATGTGTGTAGTGGGTGTATTTGAGTAGGGAGAGGATCAGCTCATCCATCATAGCCACTTATGAGCCATAGGATCCGCTGAGTGCGAGAGCTAAATCGCGTTAGCTCCCGCAGCACATACCTGCTGCCTCATTAGGTCAACCGTGCTGCACGCAAGCTTGCAGTGCATCCTGTGGCTGCAGTTAGGAATTATAGTGCTATATTTAAACTTCCTCACAAAGAACACATCAAAACCAGTACTGTATTGTCTTGAAGGCAGCAACTGTTGTAGATGAATTAGCAACCATAGAGTAGGCTACTGGATTGGAGTTTGTTTTCTGGGTTTATTATTATTATTATTATTATTATTATTATTATTATTTCTACATCCATACACAAAGACCTTCTCTGAGTCATCAGTCAAATGCTAGTGACAGTATAGTCTGGTTCTGGCTGGAGAGCGTCTCTAACGGTAAAAGTGGTGATTAAATATCAGGACATCAATGTAAGAGGAGAAGACAAAACACATCTCTGACAGGCACTGCCACAACACTAAGCCACAGCTCAACTTCTTGAAAATGCATTTCAGGTTGTGGAGAATAGCTTAATGCTATTGGAGCTCTGTCACTTTGGCTGCAGACTGACGAGATGAAGTGTTTAGCACTCTGGCCGAGGTGTTTCATTTCTGACAGCTGAACCACAATCAAAACCCCAGCATGTGCAAGATGACTGACAGCTTTTAATGAACAGAGCCTAACAGATGAGTGGGGCAGAAAGAGAGAAATAAAATGTGTGTGAGAGTGCATGGTATGTGCTTTGTCACAACAAAATAGATCTGTTGTCAAGATTATGTATATTTACTTTGGCATATTAAGACGCCGAAGCCAGTTTTTAGTTAAGAAGTATAAGAAAAGGTCAAACAGTGGCATGACAAGAAATTTTTTAACATTATTTACTACTCTGTATTGCTGAAAGACTGCAATTTTAGACTAGCTTCCAACCACTCTAGAAATTCTACAAAAGCTTCTATAATAATAACACTGCATATATAATTGTGCATGCGATTATGAAACACAGAGAAAAACTGTGTGTATCTATCTGTGCATATGCATTTATGTGTCTGTTAAGGGGCTGTCTTTAGATGTAGGAAAACTGCAGCTGCAGCTGCAGCAGTATCACGTTTCAGACAAATTAGAGCAAATCTGCTCACAAAGACTACAGCATTAAATCAACGTCATTACTCCATTTCAGTCAGCTGCTCCCTTTCACCCAACACGATACCACAGTCCGAGCACAGAATGCCCATGCAGGTGACCCAACAGACAATCAAATATAACTCCACACATCTAGAAATACATTTACCTACCAGGTTGACTTAATTAACCTGAAGAAAATCAAATGTACTCTGTTTTTAGCAATGGCTTCTTTCATCTTTGAGTCCTCTATGGGAATCTTCTCATCTACCCACCATTTCTTCTCCATATCTGGGTTATTACCTGGGATTAATGAAACAGGAAAGAGGATTGTAATCATCAGGAATGTTCTTTTTAAACATGATACTTTTAATATCCTCAAAGAGGGTGCAGGTAATCTAACTCAACCCTAGAAAACAGCTGAAGATGGCAGGAAGATACAACTACATTGCAGTAACTGAGAGCCAGCACAGTGAAATAGAGCCATGGTGGTAGTATTTAGGTGTTTGTAAAACCTCCCTTAGTCTCAGCCTTGTGAGCTGAAAAACTGCAGTGTATTTGATGAGTGTAGTCTCATCTATCAGCCAAGCTTTGATGGTGGATGTGGGTTACTCACATCCTGTGAGCTGATCTGGAGATGAGTATCGGGCCATTTCCCAAGTAACTAATGAGGGAAGAACAAAGATTCTCACTTTAGTGGAACTGCAGCACGCCGGTCATGTCTCACTTGAAATGTCTTTGAATTCATTATTGCTTAATGGTTTGGAGTGAGCATGATGAGGGTGAAACCTGACTAAGCCTGTAAAGATAGACTTTGAATACTAGGAATAGGTGACCCATATCCCTCATAGAAGGACTATGGCAAGTGATTGCTTGCTTCTAGAGGAGACACATAATTGTCAGTGTTTGTATAGAACCTTACCAAAGTAAATAATACCATATCTCACAGGTTACACCAGCTGAAATAGCAAGTCTTGTGGGTAAAAACATTGGTCACAACAACAGTTAGTATTAAATCACTGTCAAATATGAAAGCATGTTTACATTAGTGCAAGTGGCTCATCTTAACTGCTTAAATGACCCTGTGTGTGAGTCACTTAGTGTAAATGCAGATTTGTAACATTACATTTATTCACTTGGCAAATGATCTCATCCAAAGTGACTTGCAATTAAGACAGCATACAATCAAGTTGAGCTGGTGTTTAGGGCTCAATCTCCTTTTCACCTTAGTTAGTACTTACCTAATAATGTATAGCCTACATTCATTCATCTATCTTCAGTAACCACTTTATTCTGGTTGGGGTGTATCTGGAGTCTATTCTGGGGACAGGCATGCACGCTGGATGTTACGTTAGCCCAGCTCATTCACACCAAGGAGCAATCCATCTTCAATGATTCTGTGAGGAACTGGCTCAGACACAAGGAGGACATGAACATGAACTTGGGAAACTCAGCAAAGAGCTCAGGATTGAACCAGGGACCCTGGACCGTTGAGGCAGCACCACTACACACTGCACCACTGTTCCACCCAAGTACTTTTTTGTTTTAAACAAATAAACACTTGGCCACGTTCAGCTAACATATAGGGCAGAAGTAAGCTTTGAGACTGAGACACATATACTGTATATGTCATCATGTAAGGTTCCTCACTCATCACTGCACTGGTCAGATCAGACTGAGCTGTCATCCTTCTCTAAGGACTTTAGAAAGTGATTGTCCAAGAATTGGGGAATGTGGATTGGAGAAAACTGACGAAAAGGGAAAGGATTTAATCACTTTAAAAAAAGGAACCAAAGGCAATGCATTCTGCAGGAGTAGTCAAAAGATTGTCTAAATCTGTTAGATGATTCAGACTGCCTTCGATTAAAGTGTCAATTGTAAAATGTCTTTTGCAGCTTTGTAGTATGAATAATATGAACATTAACCAGAAAAGGTTTTGCATGCCCGTGTTGGTTTTCTTTTCTGATTGGTTTATCCATTATGGTGTATAAAAGTCTGTTTTGTTGTCTTCCAAAATCAGACATGAATAGAATATAAATAACTTCAATAAATTCAATAAACAAAGTGGTCAATTATTTCATAACTACTTTTATTTTAGCTACTAAGAGAAAATGCAAAATGATGCCACTGATTATTACTTACTCTTTATTCTGTTTCATTACATAGATGGGTTCTCACACCAAACCCAAATAAATAGAACAAACACACACACACACACACATTGACTGGAAAGCTCTTGTTTTTGTGTTCTGTCAACACTAAGGCCTGGGGGGCACTCTGGGATGACAGGTGGAAGGAAAGCTGCAAAGAAGTGGGAGGGATAGATGGAAACTGGTGGGACTGGGGCTGCATATTTGAAAGGCCAAGAAAATACTGTCCATTCTAGCTGTCTTTAATCAATCTTTATCATAAAAATGTGTGAATACATACTGTCATTCATGTCATCAACTTAAAGGCATGCAGACAAATCATAAGAACTATAGTTTATGAAGCCAATTTATTTAAATCAAAAGTAACAAAAATAGCAAGCGGGTCCATGTGATATGTTTTGTCACCTTATGAAGTTTTTTTTGTTATGCTAGTACAATTTTAATAAATGTAATAAGAACATTATTACATTAGTGCACATACCTTGAAGCTATGATTTTGTCTCACAGTTCTGTGATTTTAATATAAGATATATGGTTTAGAACTTCAACTATTTTATACTTTTCAGCTATTTACTGTAAAAGCATAAAACAGAATCTCACATATTTTAAGAGGCATTTAAAATTTGTAACAATAACTAATTTTTGCCAAAATAAAAAGAAAAAAAAAAAGAACCTTATCATTTCAATGCCTATACAAATAATATAGAATATAGGCTAATTATACTAAGAATATTTCTTATTATTGAGAAATGGAGCCTAACAACTATGTAAATCTGTTAAAATGTGTACCGTGATCGCCTCGACTTTGGTTATTTATGACGATAGCTATATTAGCTATATTTGGGCCGTTTGATGTGTTATGAGATCTCAAATACACTTTGTGGAAGCAATATACGAGAAATGACTCTAACAGAAGAAAGTCAATAATATCAAACGACACATGCAGGGATTGGTGACATCTCTTTCAACTACATGAGACTAATCAACTTGCCATATTTAAGTTCACACATAAATCTGGTAGCTTTATATCGAAGTCATAGCATTTTTTCTGTATCTGGTTACTGCAGCATGCTTTGGGCCCTTGTGCTTTTTTTGTTGCAACTAATGCATTTTCCTCCTGGGCCGAGCCAGGCTGGGTGTACCAGGCACCTTCATGCAAACGTGCTGAAAACGGATGCCACTATGCTCTGGCTTAATCCAGATATTTCTTCTTTGACGTTTTTATGGAAGGGCCGAGCAGAAGAGTATTGAAGTTGAATTACAGTGGAACAAAACAGACCTCTTGCTACAGTAGCTAGGAATCTGAGCATGGAGCAAAAGCACAGATGTGGCAGATCAGGTTTCAGGGAAAGCTGAAGCTACACTGGCTTGCAAGTCTCTACAAATACACGGTCTTGGAGATGTTACCAAAACTTTCCGCTAGCCTCAACGGGCTGAGATGGCACATGCTTGTCCATAGTAATGATAATAGTGCTGATGGTGAATGACATACACCAATTTTGGATTCTGAGGATGAAAATGTGGCCATTTTCCACTCTACGTGTTTAAACATGGCTACTGAACATCACAGCAGTGCAGGCTGACAATCTCATGGGCCAGTGTGATTTCACACTCTCACCACTGCAGTGTAGTCAGGACAAGTGGATTGACCTCTTTTTGTAATGTGAGATGGTGTTGTAGTGTGGAATTCACAAACTTTCATCTCTGTCGTCAAACCCTTTCATCACACGAGACTCAAATGATTGACTAGTTGCCAGTTCAGGTATAAACACCACTAATTTAATTCATAACAAGCATACTGTTTGTATGACTTTACAGTGATTAAAAAAATTGTGCCTTTTTTTCTCTTTTCTTATGCTAGTTCATTTGCATTCCTGGTTTATATCCATCAGGTTCATTTCAAATTAACTTCACATCAAATTACTTTACAAATTGGTTGGTCAGCAGGGCTTGAATACACAGAAAAACATGTTGACCTGTGTGTAATTGGTTGCCTCTGAAGGCATCGTTATCTACGGTATTTAAGGCATATCATTTCAGCAAATTTTCTCAGGTTGACCCAGGCCACTATGTTGATTTTGAACTCATCTGGCATCGCACATTTCAGTGTAATGAATATTTGTGCTGGGAAGTGAAGCGTTGAGCAGGATGACTCAGGTTCATCCTTTAACTACATTTGATGCTGTGCTCTGTTGAATTGTCTCTTCATCATCACTCATCAGAGGCTTGCAACACACCTACAAGGTTCACCTGCAGCTAGCTATTCATGCTGACACCTTTTAAATCAGTCTGCACTTACACATATGTTAACACGCAATACACACATGAACACATGCCTGCACACACACACACACACACACACACACACACACACACACACCTGGCTTTGGAAAGATGAAAATTAAAAAAAAAAAAAAAAGGTGTGAAGTTGGCTACAGTTGTGAATTTCCAGGTCTTGTGTCGAGAGAAGTGCAATCATTTTCTCATTAGCAGTTAATTCATCTCTTTCTCACTGTCGTACTGCAGGGCTACCATAGAGTTTATCTGAACCCTCTTAATTACTGAGGGGACCCTTCCTCAGAAATGAATCTGGCTCAACAGCTCCTGCAGGGCAAAAACAAGCTGAACACAAACAGCTTTTGTTTGATTGTGTTTTTTTCCCCTGCACTAAGATTGATGCGGTCATTGAAAGACTGACCAGATCGATTTGGCTGCGTTTTGCTGGGCCATAATGAAGTCATTGCACTGTGTGTTTTCATAGAGTTAAATAAGGTAGAGACAACTAAAGAACTTGTTACTCTCAGAAATAGAAAGCTGAGCCTCGAGGCCATGCAGTGAGCTGTAATAAATGCTCTCAGACTGTCCATTCCTCCAAATAACTATATTTCCTGTGGGGATCTTTGGGCTAATATACATTATTGATCCATGCATCTTTTTAATCAAACATACATTAAATGGACGGGTTCTCTTCACACCTCCGGGTCATACTTTTGTATGAAGGAAACTCGTTGCAGTGAAATGTCTCATATAAACAGCAGCATTTCAGACATTCTTCAAGCCAATGGGGTTACCCAAATTTAGTATACTGGCAACAAGATGTAAATGATTGGTTTAATTGCAAACAAATATGAAATTAATGTTACTTAATGTAAATTTTTTGTGCTTTCTTAAATTTGAAATGTAAATATTACATTTACAGAAGACATTCTTATCCTGAGGGATTTACAGAAGTGCATTGAAGTCTCTGTCAACCAACTTATCCTCACGCTAATACAAATAGGCAATGGGCTAAGAATACAATATGGCTGTTACACAGGAGTTAGTAGTGTTGGAGTTAGTTGAGTTTGAGTCGATACCAAGTCCTTAACCAATCGAGTCAGTCAGAGCCAGAGTCCAAAAGGGGTCCAGTTGGACTCAAGTCCGAGTCTTTAATGGCCGAGTCCGAGTCGAGTCCAGAAAGTAATTAAATTGAAAAAAGATTGTAAATTGCAATTGTAAACTCAACACTGAGTATCTAAATTAATATTTTAATCTTCACAAACGAATAAATAACAAATATAAATGTAACAAAAAATACCACTATTACATCTAGCCATTGCTATTTAATATTTTTATTTCATATCATCAGCACCTCAACTAGATTCCTCTCAAAAAAAAAGGGATTTAGAGGTATATGTAGAACTTTTATTATATTACAGGTGTATGAAAATACAAATGAAGCTGTTTTGTTATTGTATCACACTATATTGTGTCCTCCAGTTCGAGCTGACATTTCAATGATTTGTCTCCCCCACAGTTATATAGGCTGAGAGAGAGAATACAGAGTAGAGTTACATTTAGCAGCATGTCATAACAACAAGCTTCATGCTTTATTACTGCTTTTAATCTATAAACTCATTTCTGAACACAGATCTGTTCTTGTAACTTTTTTCATTTTAAATAGCTATTAGCAGAGTTTATGATATTTACTACATTAATAAGTACATTTCACATTCTGTGTGAAATTCAAGACTAGAATGCTAATGTTTAGGGGTGGGCGATATGACTACAATACGATAACGATACGTTTTCTCAGGTAGGTCTATCAGTAGTATTCAGGTAAGAAATACTACGGAAATTGAATAAAGCAATTAAATGAAAAATAAAATAGACTTCACTGTGTGACATATACAGTGATTCTTATTAAATTTACTGAAGTTATTCGGTCAAATGAGTGAGAGTGATTTTCTCTTTGTCTTTTGTTGTTTGATTAACATTAATGACACAGACAGCAGCAGGTTTATTAGACTTCTGTCACTTTAAGACTTAATGCACAGATCCAATATACTGTATTGACACACCTCAGATTTCTCCCCAACTGTTTACATTCACTTAGACATAACCGACTGTGTTTGCATGAATACTCGGCCAGACCAGCAATTTGACATAATGTGTGTGTATTTATTTCACTGTCTAAGCGTAATAAGCCAATAAAGAGAACTCAATTCGGTACTCGCACGATGAGGCAGCTTTCTGTGTGCGTGCTTCAAGTGCGTGCTCACAGAAAGCCCCTGGTCAGGCATGGAGACATTCATTAATTTTTTTGTTATTTTAATTTTATTTCCTTATTTATTTATTTTTTATCTTTCTTTTCATGTTACACATGACGTGGACTCAAAATGTCCAAAATGTCAGAGTCCGTGTCAAGTTCGAGTACAAATTTACCCAAGTCCGGACTCCAAGTCCAAGTCCGGGATCGAGTACCCCAACTCTAGGAGTTAATACAGCAAAGAGATCAGTACAGTTTTTTAATGAGCTATGTATATTTAGTGCTTGTTTGAGTGTTATATAAATGTATGTGTGTGTGTGTGTGTGTGTGTGTGTGTGTACAACCCCAATTCCGAAAAAGTTGGGACAGTATGGGAAATGAAAAAAAAATAAAATAAATAAATTAAAAATTAAAAAATTTAATTCACACATTATTTGATGTTTTACTTTATAAGTTTTATTTATTTATTTATTTTACTCATTTCAAATCTGATGACTGCAACACACTCCACAAAAGTTGGGACAGTCGAGTGATTACCACTGTGTAACATCACCTTTTCTTTTAATAATGCTTATTAAGCAATTGGGTGCTGAAAACATCAGTTGATTAAGTTTAGCAAGCGGAATTTTCCCCCATTCATCCATTATGTATTTCTTCAGCTGTGCAATTGTACGGGGCGTTCATTGCCTTATTTTGTGCTTCATAAAGTGCCACACATTCTCAATCAGGGACAGGTCAGGACTGCAGGCAGGACAGGCTAGCATTCACACTCTCTGCTTACGCAACCATGTGCTTGTAATCTGTTCAGATTATGGTTTGGTGTTGTCCTGCTCTGGATGGCAGCATATGTTGCTCTAAAATTTGTACATATCTTTCTGTATTAATGATGTCCTCACAGATGTGCAAGTTATCCATGCCATGGGCACTGACACACCCCATACCATGACAGACGCTGGCTTTTGGACCTGATGCTGATAACAGCTTGGATGGTCCTTTTTCCTCTTTGGCCTGGAGAACATGATGGATGTTTTACCCAAAAACTATTTGAAATGTTGACTTGTCGGACCACAAAACACAATTCCACTGTGCTACTGTCCATCTCAGATGAGACTGATCCCAGAGAAGTCAGCGACGCTTCTGGACAGGGTTGATGTATGGCTTCTGCTTTGCATAGTAAAGCCTTAGCTTGCATCTGTGGATGCAGCAGCAAATAATGTTGACTGACAAAGGTTTACCAAAGTATTCCCGAGCCCATGTCAGGATATCCATTACAGACTCATGACAATTTTTAAAGCATCGCTATTATACTATATAAAAGTACCTAGTTTTGTTTTAGAGGTCTCATACAATAGATTTACATGCATCCAAGGTCAAAAAACACTTTAATTTTCGCATAGTTTACATTGCAGCATCACCTCTTTTTCTCAGGGTCAAAAACTGACTCCCTCAAGGATCCGTTCACTCGAAACTACTCCTTTCAGAGAGCCTATTCTGCTCTGATTGGTCAGATGTCCCAGTCTTTTGTGATTGGTCTACCATTTATGAAAAGGAAAAGCTGATTTCCATATCTGAATTTCAGCTCAGTAATAATGTTGTTGGTTTCACCTTATCAATTTGAGCCCGAGTCCGATAGTGATACATTTGAAGATCAAACCAAACCACCATCAAAAGCACAATGAGAACAGGACTTTTCTCAGTGGTAAGTTTTTATGTAGTTTGACAATAATGTGAGTTAGCCAGGTAGCAGTGGCCTACAGCTGTGCACTGGCTGTTCATGTATACGACAAAAAACTACACATTTGGAACAATTGATAGAAAATATAAACGTAAATAATTAATCATACTTACAGGTTGTGATCCAGAGGCGCAAGATGGTCCAAATAAAGTAGGTACTCCCCCATCTTTAATGAATAATCATGTTGCAAATCCCACGTTGACTTCAACTAGATTTGAGAAGCCGTCGTCAGAAATACAAACTAAGGTAGGAGTTGAAATGCTGTGGTATCATTTTAAAAATGAATTCTAACCACTGACACTTTACATCTTCATCCTTTGGGAGTATGTGCAAAGTGGTTTTGCTTTTGCAACAGGAACCTAAATGTTTCAGGGCAACTGGAACTCTAGTGTTTGAGGGCATGTCAAAGTATACGTTATTCGTGAGCAGCCAGTGAAGACAAGAGGCTGGGTTTTTGTTACAAACCTACATAGGTTTGTACAGGAAGTAAGTCTGGAATTACTGATGACTGGTTTCAGGCTGTTCAGAATCAATTCTTTCTTTTGGGAGTCAATAACTCCATTTGTTGTGCATTTGATTTTTGAAAGTTTGCAGACTGTTTACATTCACAAACAGCTCTAGAACACACTACATGAAAGGTAATATCTGAAAAAGCATTATAGGGGCACGTTAAGACAGATTGCTTCACCTGTTTCACATCACCATCTTATTTCAACTTGTCACATTGCTATTAGTCCTAAATTGCCCCTGTCCCAACTTTTTTGGAATGTGTGGCATGCATCAATTTCAAAATCAACATTCATCTTCAAAAAAACTATGCAGTTGATTAGGTAAAACATCAAATACCTTGATCTTATATGTTCTTTGTTTAAATTCAAGTCAAAGTACATTTACAAATAATTCTCTTTGTCTTTATTAGCATTTTCCACACTGTCCCAACTTTTTCAGAATTGGGGTGGTGTTTGTAGTTTATATATATATATATATATATATATATATA
>JANDJT010000217.1:8326066-8336163 GCA_024331685.1 Stegophilus panzeri
ATATAGATAGATAGATAGATAGATAGATAAGCAGGCTGTATGTAAAGGGTACTTTAACATGTTAGAAAATTCTGTTGTTGTAGGCCTACAGAGTTGCAAAGAGTTTTGTGGTCCCTCAGGATTCCCCCAAGAACCCAGGCTTCTGTAGTTTGACGATTTTTAAAGTGAAATTTAAACTATGTTAGCTGTTAATCTGTCATTTTCGTCTACTTCGGTTCTCTGTTGGATTAAAAACATTGAAGTGGAGAGCGTATGGAAAAGAGGAACGGCTCCTTTAAGAGCGGGGCGCGGGCAGCACATCTCACTGTCCGTCCACAAGTCCAACCAATAAGGAGGAACGTGACAGAGTTTGGGCCAGAAGGGGTGTCTTACCTGCAGAAAATCACTTCAAGAGGAACAGGCCATTTTCCGCTTTCTACAATTAATACACACGTATCAGACAGTTAACTATTCACTTTAGATAATCACGATGTGCTGAAGTTGCATTTGCCAAAGCCATGCGGTTTCCTTCTGTGCTGGTTATCTGAGTAGTTTTTGCTCAAGGCAACTTATCAACTCGTCACAAGGAATTAACGGTTAGTAAGGATACATTATTTTTCCCCGCTGTGATCTTTTTCCAGGTTTCGAAAATGATTCAGACGAAATGCGAGAAGTTGGTGGATAATTTAAACTGAAAGCCTTGTCCAGGGTGTCTGACAGATGCGATGGATTCGCTGTGATTTTTTTTTTTTATTTAGGCTACAGGCCAGTGAGTTTCTTCCATCGAATGGCTGCAGCGCACATTTTTAGGGTTGCGAACATTTCGAGGGAACACACTTGCTAAAATATACGCTTTAAACATTGGGAATTACGACCCGAAGTGAAGGAATACGTCCAAACCGCGACGCTCGATCACCGAGGCTTTTGCGTCCATACTGACCGAAACCGCGAAGATGGAGCACACGGGTATCGAAGAGGTGAACCAAACTCACCAGCAGCACGAACCCATCAGCTTCGGCATCGACCAGATCCTCAACAACACGGAGCAGCCGAGCAGCTGCATGGTGCCGAGCCGCGCGGGAGACGCGGACTACCAGCTCGCGCCCAACGTGTACACCAACGGGTACGGCGGCGTGTACAGCCCGGCATGCTCCATGGCACCCGGCCTGGGAGGCTCATACAACGTAAACATGAACATGAACGTAAGCATGAACATGAACGTAAATGTCAGTTCGGGAAACGCGGGGGGCGTGATACGTGTACCAGCTCACAGGCCCATGCCTGCTGCACCTCACCCGCCTCCCTCTGCACATCCACCAGGCATCGCCGCTGGCTTGCCCACCGTGCCCAGCATGGGCAGCCCGTCCACCTTCACCTTCCCCTGGATGGAAAGCAGTAGGAGGTTTGCGAAAGACAGACTAACTGGTAAGGGTTTTTGTAATTTAAGGAGGTCTAATAAGAGAACAAATATCTGCAAATAACAACGGAAATATCACGGAATAGGCTTAATGTCACACGTTTCATATAGTTATATCTTAAATCTGAACTTAATAACACGACTGTAACAAAGTAGCAATCTAATACAATTACTCCTAATAATTTAACTAGTAGATTAAAACACCACTAGCAAAACTACCACCACCACCACCACCACCACCAATAATAATAATAATAATAATAATAATAATAATAATAATAATAACAACAATAAAAGACTTAATGAATTATATATTGTTAGAACATGCTTATGGAGCAGCTCTCGTTTTATTTAATAAAATAATATATATCTTTAAATTCGGCCTTGTCATATATTCAACCATATTCATTGAAATCTAGCACTAGTCCTTTCATTCAAATTGGAGCATAAAATTATCTTGCTTTAGGCCGTTAAAAATATATATAATTTCCACTTAAAATATTTCGTATGTGTTTTGTTCTTGGATTAAAAATTCCATGAAAAAAATATCTATATAATGGTTGAGTGTTTATAGCCTAGCAAAAGCATAAATAATTTTACTTCGACATACCTAATGTGCTGTAATTTAATTAAAGTATAGGCCTATATATGTATATATCGTCAGAGGATCATCTGCAGATTTATTTTTTGCCACTGACTGCATAAGCAGGCATGGTGAGAGGCGCTTTATAAATTCACATGCTTTGCCCAGTGTTAGGGCTACGCAAACATCTACGTACCAATAAAAATAACTTTTACTCTGCAAGAAAAATCAATAAGAAATTGTATTTTAGTTATATCGAATATAGCTTCCATGGGGAAACCCGTACCTCCACCATGGTGTCAGGGCATTTATCATCCATCACATTAGGCCTCCCAGCGCTGCAGTAATAATAATAATAATAATAATAATAATAATAAGAAGAAGAAGAAGAAGAAGAAGAAGAAGAAGAGGAAGAGGAAGAAGAAGAACAACAACAACACTAACACTAATAATAATAATAATAATAATAATAATAATAATAATAATGAATATATATGACAATCAATATTGCTTTGTTTGATTATTATAGAAGTAATTAATTGACACCTATCTACGTTGTTTGCATATAGAAATATTTTAGCCAACTAGTTTCGGAATATAAGTGTATGTATTTTGTTTCAAATTGGTATTAAATGTTCTATCCAATTCTAAGGCAGAATGCAGCAACCATTTAAAATAACTGAACTGCGTTTTAAAAAGGCAGTATGAATAAAGCCAGAATATGATAAATGCTGCAGACAGAGCAGACCTCGTGCCATGTGTGTGTTTTTGTGTCTGTTTCTCACTCCGGCGCGAGCTCGCTATGACGTCACCTATATTAAGATGAAAATGAAGAACCATATGGATTTCTCCGCATAAAATATTCACAGAGCCGCTCTATTCTCATCAATTATTAAAATGAGAGAATGATATGTCAACTGGAAAAGCTCTCTTGTAAATATGCTTATCAATTTTACTCATAGTCACTTTGGGCCACTCGTTTAATATGTTTTATCTTTGCCCAATCTTTGAATGGCTTTTTGAATGGTGTTGCGCAGTGCCGTTGTGTCTTTTACACTACAGTGAATTGTGGCGAGCGTTCATTTTCTGTGGTTATGTTATAGGGATTTGCAAGCTCGAATTTACGATATTTTTAATGCGACGTGCCCTTTTTATTGAGATAAACATTGTTCTTATTTAACACGGGAGACCTATGAGCTTTTATACAGAGTTTCAACACGTTTATATGCTTATGCATTAGCTCAAAATTTAAATGTTAAATGAGAAAGATGTACGGACACGTTCAAACGCCTTTGTTTTGTTGTTTTTCCACCCCCCTCGTGTCTTCCTTTCCCTTTACAGAAAAGTCACACGAGCTTCAAATGTAAAATTTAGACACTTCATATATTATGTTTTATTTTTGTGCTTGTTTTACATGATTCGTTTATTTTCACGTCATTTGTTTTTACACATTAATAATAATAATAATAATAATAATAAAAATATTTCATGTGATCAGATATTATTCACATGAGGGTAGTTGTGTTTACTGGAGCGCACGTGAAACAATTTAAATTTCAGGGCGTACCATTATTTTTAAATTTTGATGTGATCAAATATTTCTCACAATCTCATGTCAACTTATTATTCTAATCAGTCTCTAATTACAACCCTATTTAATTTTTTTTTAAGTGTAAATTCAGTAGGACTTTCTCCCAGCAGTGTTCTCCGTCATCTCAAGTCGCATGTCCGCATTTCACAACAAGTGTCCCACTAGGGCTCGCGGTGCTGCTTGAGACCTGATATTCACCGCGCACCGCACATCTCAGGACTGGGAGGCGATGAAAGGCAACACCACGTGTTTCTGTTGTTAATTGACTCCTTGGCAGTTTGCAAGTTTATTAAAGCGCAGAAAAACATAAACAGCTCAGTCAATAAAAATAGGTTTGTCTCATGAAAAGTACAAACTCAGAGCGGCGTTTATTTTTTCACGAGGCATAAACGCATTTAAAATAGAATTATTATAATAGTGTGTGCTTAGTGCAATGAACAAAACCTTGCTTATTGCTACGGCTTGCATTGTGCCTGTATATTCATACAGGATCCTAGGAGAACAGTTTTCCTTGTAATATATTTTTTTCTGGTGCATTTGTGCTATAGCACAAATGCCGCACTATAGCAAAGCCAGGACACATCAGTTTACTGATTATGAAGGGGAAAAAAATGAAATTGCACGCGATTAGTGCTCAGGCTGAAACGACAATAATAATAACACTAACCCATAAATTCAAGTAATGCAAGGCAGATAGACATTGCACAGTGCCACTTTCCGGATCTTGAGCGGACGTTTCATTGCAATTATTTAATTTGTATTTGATATTTCACTAGAGGAAAACCTGAACGCACATCCTGGTGTGCCTTTGCCGAGCATAAACAGCAACGAATACCCACGTTGTGTTTCAATATCCCCCACCCCCCTCCTCCTGCTCCTTAACACCCCACTGCATCCATTATATGTATATTTATTAGATTGCTACAAAGGTAATATTCGCCACGGGAAAAGGCGGGCGTTGTCGCATGAAGGTGATATCGCGTCGAAGTGATTTTATTACTGTCCGCATATTCTCTGAGGTAGGATTTGATATTTTTTGATGTGCCGACGTTAAATTCTATTACACCGACATATCATTTAGAATTCCCTCTGCTGTCGAGCTCGCAAAGGGCTCCTACGCCTTCGTTTCCAGCTGACCCGTATTTTTATTTGCGGCCGCTCTGTGATATAAAATCTTATTGTTCACACCTGACACTGTAATGAGAAAAAATACAAATAAAAAATAAAATAAAGGAAACGCTGGCTTGTGAAACACCTTTTCTATTTTAATTCAGATTGCACCTTGGTATTTCAATAAATCCGAAAATCGCATAAAATGAAGATATGTTTACAGTTTAAATTCTATACCATAGCGTTTACGCTATTTTTGTTCCTAATTCATTATCATTTCAATTCAAAGCCTATTGTTATTTATTTTTTTTCTACCATGCTGTAATTTAATTCAGTTGATAGTAAACGCTGTAATTTCACCATCATTCCTGGCTCAGTGTAATAAGTCATTATTACGCTCTTATCAAATTGATTATGTCGCGACCTTGACAGGCTGTCAGTCAGACTCAGCGTTGTAATTAAAAGCAATCAGGTTACATTATGTGCAGAATTGATGTGACTGAGCTTCTGATCACATAACAAGCCCGGTCACTTACCTTTTTCCACTAAGATGGACAGTGAGCTAATGGAAGTAAACGGCGGGCGAGATGCACAGACTCAGGTTCATGTGTTTAAAATAAGAATCCTATAATTGGACTGCAATTTTGTTTCCAATGTTTGATACCTAAAAGTATTTCAACGGCAAGAACTTAAAGGTCAGACGTAAAACCTAAACCAGGCTTAATTTCTTTTTATAACTAAAACAGATCCAGTGTCAGGTCTTGTACCATTCTTTCCAATATGGTCAGTGTGAATAATGTGAAAGGAGTTCCTGTCTGCCTGCATCAGCTTGTGCAAGGAAACTTCTGTTACACATGAACGTGTCTGTATGTAGAAGATCGTTTTGGTGAACAGACTTTATAGAAGCTTGGTATTAATCCTACACTGGTTCAGATGTCACACTGTTAGCAGAAAAACAGTAAAGTTCCAAGCAGTATGCTCACATCAAATTTCCCCTCATGCTACTTCTGTGTATGTCACTTATCTATAGGTCTAAAGTAATATTAAATATAAAATCAATTTTTGTTTTTGGCTGTGGTTAAACTTATGGATATAGATCATGGCCAAAAAAATCCCCAGCCCCCAAACATTAAATATTTCAATATTTTCTCAAATAGCTTCTTTATTAGCTGCTCCAGTGTTAACATGAGAACGCTTTTGGGAAACTCGGTCATGAACCAGTAGGCTGTTTAAACGCTGAATTTCAGAGCAATTATACAGTGCATCTGACATTTTTAGGTTAAATTACAAAGCTACTGCACTCTCACCACACCCCCATTGCAGATGTTTTGCACCATTAACACACGTCAAGGGTTCTTTAAGGGTTCATTTAATAATTAAGTGTTCTTACCTTCCTAAAAAGTTTTCTTCTTGGGAAAGCTTAGTGATGCAGAAACACTGTTGTACGGTTCTACGTAGAATTTTTAAGTGCTTTTTTCCCTTCCATTTCTTTAGGATGGCATGCGTGAACACAAACAATAGATATAGAATAGAAAATATTTACTCTCTAATCAACGTCAGTACAGTTTTGGTCAATGTTTGACACTTTATCATATTATGCACTACTTTATGTTTTCAGTGGCTTTTTCTAGACTTTTTTTTTTTTTTTTTTTTTTTAAGGCTTTTTCAAGTTTTCAGTGCAAGCGGTGTTAAAATGCTGAAATCCACTCCATACATTGCATGTTGGATACAATCATGTATTCTGCACAACATAATTTTTCAACTGGATGTCAACAATATATACATAATTTATTTATTTGTTTGCTTGTTTATTAATTGCATGTCTTTATTCTGTAGGGCTATACACATTGCAGTAAATATGTAGATGTATTAAATATTAGTTTTTAACCAGAATTAAAATAATTCTTGGGAGAGGAGACAGCAATTTTGCCTGCCTTTTTCTGAGCATGAGTACACACACACACACACACACACACACACACACACACACACACACACACACATAAACACAAACCATACACACACATGCACATAAAGAGAGAGAGAGAGAGAGAGAGAGAGAGAGAGAGAGAGAGAAACATTAAGTGTGAACAAGACACAAGGTTTAAATGTAGCCAAGCTCATATCAGTTACTCACTGCTGTCAGTGAGCAGGCCTGGTTTTGTGTACGTGCTTCACCCCTTAACACAGTGCACTGTTGATAAACCTGAACAGGCTGTTGATGAGCACTCGGAAGGCCTTGCTGTGCCTGGGGCTGTCCTCATGTCTCTACAGGGCTACAGGCCCTGAGAGCCACATCTCTAGGAAACTCAGCCAGTTTCTTCCCCATGGTCAAGTTAGCAAAGCAATATAACTTTAGTTCACATATATGTCAAACTGTGTGTGTCCAGGTTAATGCCCTGCTTTCCTACAGAAATATCCACTCAGAAACAGACTCCTGGAGCAAGCAACAAGACATAAGTCTCTGAATCTCCAGGTGATCTGCTCTTATGCACAAATTTCTCATGAAGTTGGGAAACAAATATTGCAAATTAATTTTTAGCCAGAGTGTCATGTGAACCCCTACTCCAGCTATCAAACCATACATATTAAGTATATAAGTAGATAAATATTATAAGTATGATAAAAAAAGACTCTGTAGTCCTATTTACACTCTCAAAAACAGAGAGTACCGTTCCTTGTTGCTGGGGTGGTACCTTCAGAGGTACACCATTTGTACCGTTGGTATTTTTAAAATTTTTTTTTGACATAGAAAGGTGCATAAGGTGTACATTTAAAAACTTTATTCTAAAAGGTAGTACCTTAAATCTTTTTTTTAAATTTACACGTCCAGGTGTGAGATACAAATTAAAGGTATAAAAGATGAAGGATTTACACCAGGGACCAGTAAAGGTACTCATGTTTTTGTGAGAGTGAACTAAAAAGTACTACTTTTTATATGAAGATTTGTATTTATTTATCTATTTACAAATGTTTTATTTATTTATTGGTTACATACATACTTACATACATACATATACACATACATACATACATACATACATACATACATGCTTTATTAATTAACAAGCAGTTTACTGGTTGCTCTCTGATGGTTTTAACACTGCACATCTCTGATGTTTTTAACACTGCACATCTGTGTTGTTCATGTTTTACAGCTGCGCTCTCTCCGTTCTCGGTAACGCGGCGGATCGGTCACCCGTACCAGAACCGCACGCCGCCCAAGCGGAAAAAGCCACGCACGTCGTTTAGTCGCGTGCAGATCTGCGAGCTGGAGAAGCGCTTTCACCGCCAAAAGTATTTGGCCTCCGCAGAGCGCGCGACACTCGCCAAAGCGCTCAAGATGACGGACGCGCAAGTCAAGACCTGGTTCCAGAACCGCAGAACCAAATGGAGGTGTGTAAACTTTCATTCATTAATTCATTCATTCATTCAACGCACCTATTCCAGGACAAATAATCAACAGTGTCTAATATTCAGCATAGTTCCTACAGAATAAATGAATGAACGAATTAACAAGTAAACTGTGTGTTTAAAAAATGTAATGACATTGTAAATGCAATGCATAAAAATCTATTACTAAAAGCACCCTATTACTACAAACACTATAAGTAAACAGTTTACCAAATACACCAAGATCCCCCAACAACAACAACAACAACAACAACAAAAACAATAAACAATGTTATAGGTCTACTAAGGAAAATAATATTGGCTATGTTTTTTTTTTTTTATTACAGCTGTAGTTCCATGTTTGGCATGGACAATTATGAGGGAGCTTAACACAATGTAAAATGTGTTTTAGTGAACAAAATTGCTCAATTTAGTAAATATTTCTTAGGGTATTAATTGAGGCAAGCTTTTCATTTTTCACATGTATTTGAAGTTTGTTTTTATCTGAGAAAAGCAATACATTTTACATTGAGCTGCTCCCATATCCTTGCCCCCAGGTCGAGTCTTTTTTTTTTTTTTTTTTTTTTTTAACAGTGATTAGCTTTTTCAGTGATGTCTCTAGCTTTTTGGGATATAGAAAAAAATATATATTCAGCAACGTCCTAAAAACACTTGGAATAGAAACCTATCTGTGTGTTTGCTAATATTGATTTAAGCTGTCAAATATTTGCTTAATTGAGCCACACTTAGCAGCACTAACCTATTACTATTTCTTTAACATAAAGAAGCATTAGGCATGAATGTAGTACATGCTAGAACATGCTATCATAAAGAAGAAGTGATAGGATGATTTTACAGTTTAGGATGTTAAAGCACATATATAAATATTTCACCCTGTTTTGATCTTGCTAATAATGATTAGTCCTAATATATGAAACAAATACATCTTTTCTATATTCAAACCATAATACATAAAGTACTAAATGATACATTTTTAATAGATGATCAATCTAAAAGTTATAAACATGTTGTTATTAGACAGACAAATAGATAACCATAACCACAGATCTGCCTATTTATGTAAATGAAATTGTAACTTTGTTTTGTTTGTGAACACTACAGCCAAATATCTGCATGTCTCCGACTATGAGGTTACATGAGGAAGTGCTGACCTAAACATGTGTAATGAAGTGGATGTAGGAGAAAACACACTTTCAAGAATCACAAAGTGCAGCTTTAAAATTTAATTTGACATGAGAAAAGTGCTGCAGGATACAAATGTAGCCTATGTAATGAGAACAATAAAGAACCGCAGCTTTTAGATTTGAATAATTTGTTAACATTTGGGCTCGATCAAACTGATCCCCTGTTGGCAGTAAATGTTTGTGTTTCTTTTGCACCAAGCCAGACAGCTCTCTTGCCAAGCGTGAGATTCATTGAAAAGGGCATTTTGTGTCTCATGGTAAAACAACACTTTGGTTTTGCTTAGCTCTGCTAAATGTTTTCCCTTCATTTTCTTTGGACACCAATTTCCTTGACCAAGCAGAAGTGCTGCAGCTCTTAAAAGCTTATGTTCAAACTTGCTTTCTAGTGCATTATGGAGCCCATAGGTCTGAATAATTGAGTGTATGTCCATCCTTTCGCTTTAATCCAATCAACCTGTTGCTGTTGGCTCTTTTAGGACAAATGAGTGTGCAATCTAATTAAGGCCAGGCTGACTTACCTTGGTTTTTATCAACGAGCTACAGTGGGCAGCCGAGCTGCTGCTGAAGCTGATGCATTTATAATGAAGCTGAGTCATGGCCTTTAAAGAATTAAAATAGATTAAAGCCATTTTGATGTGTCAACTCTATAATATATCCTTCTCTATTTCATTTAGACATTAGTTGGATCAGTTGTTGGCTACTTAGGTGAAATTAGTAGGCCATAGTATATGAATTTATCTAACATATAGAGAAACGTGATAACTTCTTTTCACCTTACAAGGTATTCGTTATATTACCGTAAAATTTTTTCATTCAGAT
>JANDJT010000217.1:8337351-8359580 GCA_024331685.1 Stegophilus panzeri
AATCAATATAAATACATATATCTCTGAATTTTCATTACTAGCTTTTACTATTATCTATATCATTTTTAGTGCAGTTGTAAAGCCATGAAAACAAATGTGAGTACATTAGCAATCACACACAAACTGAAATTGTACCATTTGTTTATAAATATACAAATATGTAAAAAAAATAAAAAAATAAAAAAATACTGTACATACTGTATTTGTGGACTGTAACAACAAAAGTACTGGAAATATTCGACTTTGTCATTCCTACTTATCTGTTTTTGGATTGGTTACACCACTGCCAATCATTACTTGTATTGTTTGTTTGTTTGTTTGTTTAACATTTATTTAACCAGTGCAGTCAAATTGAGATAAAAAAAAAGTTCATAATATCTTTTACTAATGAGTCTGACCAAGAAAAGGACAATATCTCAGATAACATTCAAACAGGACATAACTTAAAAACACTAGTGCAAAATCATTAAAAACAGGAGAAATCATACTGAAACCAAAGCCTCTAAATAGCTTCAAAATTGACAGATTGATTGCAGATTCAGATGTTTCTGATGATGAGACAGACACTATATCTAAAAGATGTCTTACTGAATTCAGATCTCACTAATGGCAAATCAAAATGAATGTGTCTATAAGAATGCAGATTATACGTAAAGCTATTTCATTGTAACAACACTGACACATACAAATTCTTTTAGTGATTACTATTATCAATTTGTAGTTAAGAGTACATATATTTCTATATACAGCATTAGTGGTTCTCCAGGTGGGGTCCAGGGAACCCCAGGGGTCTGTGAAGTATAGCCAAGGGGTCCAGACTTTTATGTTTTATATATATATATATATATATAACAATAATGCAGAAATCATAAAATAAGCATTATATACATTAGAATAATAATGTTTGCCAAAGACTTTTGCGAAGCACTATATATATATATATATACACATAATGTACACAATGTACACATAATGTACATAATGCTTATTTTATGATTTCTGCATTATTGAGCCAGTAACAAAAATCATTTGAGATTTCATTACTCTTCCAACAAAAATGAAATGTTACAGAAAAATGTTTGTATGCCCATAAAAAAGTAACATATTCCAATATAGACCACTGTTCAGACATAATGAAGGCTGTCTAGGACCACCTGCCAAAAACAGAAGCAAGTGCATAAAAGTCAAAGCACTGCTCTTTATAGTATATGTAGAAACGTTTCATTTTTAAGGCATCTATGCTCTCCAGCATTTCTGTATATGCCTAAGACTTTTGAACAGTGCTGTATTTATTATTGAATTATTATTAGTGTGTTTTACCAGTCATTTGAATTTATTGGGTTTAATCCACACCTCAGCAACTCAAAAACTAGTAACCTATAAATTCTGTCAACTTGGGCCTAATGTGTTCTGTTGTTGGAAAGTTCAGTAATAGAAATGTTCCCCAATATATTACTAGAATATTATTTTATATATTCGAATAATGAGACAAATGTTTCAAAAGGCGGATTATGTTCATAAAATAAATGTGCTGAGCTGGTCCATGAAATTTCTTTTACAGTAAAAGGCGTTCCTGGCTGTAAAATGCTTCAGACCCCACTGGTATCAAGTAAATATTTAGTATTTTTTTTTCGGATATGTACAAATAACAAAACTTTAATGTTCAGAGATGTTCACTGTGCATACTTGCAACTTTCTAAAAACATAAAAACCTAATGAAACTTAATATAATTTTTAAACACTACACATTGTGATAAAAGTTGTATTTAAGTCTTCTCTTTGTCTCTGTTCATAGGAGACAAACGGCTGAGGAAAGAGAGGCCGAGAGGCAGCAGGCAAACCGTTTAATGCTTCAGCTCCAGCAGGAAGCTTTCCAGAAGACGCTGAGCCAACCACTCCAGCCTGACCCTCTTTGCCTCCATAACTCATCTCTGTATGCGCTGCAGAACCTTCAGCCATGGGCCGAGGACAACAAGGTGACCTCCGTCACCTCTGTCGCTTCCGTGGTCTGACCCACACCTCCCCCATTTGTATTGGCTAATGAGGATTTTATAGGCAGGGTTTAATAGGATTATGGGACACAATTTAGGGGATCATTTGGGTGGATCTCAGACACACATTTGGACTGGTTTCAGGAGCCTCAGTTCTAAGCCATAAGTTAAGCATATTTATTTTGTAAAACTTTAGCAGAGATCTCACTTCATTCTGTCCTGCTCTTTGTGTTCCCTTCCAGTCATATATGGAAAGAATCGAGTCATTTAAATGCTTTATTTTATATGATGGTGTGGAATCAGCTTCCTCTTTGTAATGAGATAATACTGACTTGGAAGAATTGTGGGGGAGGTCAGTGACAAATGAGTGTGTTGCATTTCTTCATTCCCAAATGGACTGTAATGGAGGTTGAAACCCAACACACTCCTTTTTTTCTGATAAATATTGTTACTCCCACCTGAATCTGGTCATTAGTTCATCGCTTACACTCCGTTTTTACTCCTTTTCCTTCAGCTGCCCGTATAACAGAGGGCGGCATCCTGTTGTCTCTTCCAACCCAAAAGCGTGGATGAAATTCGCCCATCAAGACGGCTGTTTGTCTACGTGCCATCTGGCATCAACGAGGCCGACTCAACCACTGACTCGTTTGTTCTTGTTGTTTTGCTTTGAGCTCCGTAAGATGTATTTGTGATGCATGTTCACCGCGTCTCTTGTGTGTAGACTGGGACTGAAGACCTGGAGTTCTTCTTCACTTGAACTTTGCAAGCAACTACAGAAGTGCTCCCTGTGTATTCTTCATGATATGACATTCAAAAGTTGTTTTATATTAAACATGATTGTGACTTCTCAAAAGGCTATCATTTTGAATCACATTTTTACTGCGTCTACCTCTGTCCTTTGCTAAAAACTGATAATGAAAACCAACAGATAATTGAGCAGATAACTGAAGTGAACAATACACTTACTCTGTAATGTTTTCCAGTATCACTGTCTGTAGCTAGGAGGCTTTGAGTGGGCTTGGTATAAAACCTGATATGGCAAGGTGTTTTGTTGCCTGTGACCCGTGTCCATCCAGGGCATGGGTGTGTGCTGGTAAACACGTATTATCATCCACATTTAAAAGAAAAAGAAGAGTGAGTCAAAACAAAACATTTCCTCTCTGGATGCCACAGCACAGCGCTATCAGGGTTAATCTCATGAGGAGGGGTGCAGAGCTCCGCTGTATTCTCTGCACCAAATGAGCCTTCACACTCCACACTACACATGGCTGCCTCTCCCAGGAAATGCTGAAGAAGTAAACTGATTAGAGGAGTGTGTGGTGTGCAGTCCGTGGCCCACAGCAGAGAATCCACAGCAACATCAATCACAGGCTGCTGCTTGGATTGGAAAACAGACTATATTTAATAGAAATGTCAATGTTATCTCTATAAAAAAATAAACCAGCTTTCTGGGATAATCCTTTTCTAAACACTATTTAATCTTGATAAAAATTATCCACTCAATTAGTTCAGTCAAAATATTTAAAGGTTAACATATGAAGGTTTGTCTAATTATAAAAACTCTTTCAATGATCTCTTCTCTTCTTCCTGAAAATCTTTGCAATGTTCAATTTTAAAGATTACTATTAGAAAACATTACAGATATTAGATATTAGGGGAAAAACCCTAGAACTCTTCATGATTCTGTATAGAAGTCAGCAGCTGAGTGTTTCTTTATCAAACAGGTTTCCAATTAGATCCTCTTTAGAAAGCTAAGAACCCTTTTTAAGACAATAGTGTAAATTATTATTATTATTTTTTGTTAATATACAACTGAACAGATTAGTTTTGGCACTGAAGTAACATGTCAGCATCTTTAAATATTAAAAAAAGTTGAATATTTGTAAGTGTGCACTTTTTAGTTTTATTAATATTATTTGTAAGCACTTCATTATTCGTATCCAAATCCCAGTATTTTAAAAATGGATTTAATGATAAAAAGCACAAAGTCTGTTTCCTTTCACATGATTATTTCCTGTTACTTTAGTTAAAACTCATTCCAAAGTCCAGGCCTTTTCACATCCTGATGTTATTCATCCTCAGCGATCATCTGTAGTTAAATTAAACATGGAAAATTTAATTGTAAAGTAATGTAAATGTTTCCTCAAGCTATTAAACTGAGGTGCTATGACCTCAGCTGATCTCAGCTGAATTTTTTCTTACAAGAATATTCCATCCTGGATTGGGATTCATATTTCCTTAATTTCCATCATTTGAAATGTTGAACACATCAATATCCCCAGTGATCACTTAACATCTACAATGCAGATGGAACGCAGATAAACACTGGAGGCGTTAATTCACCAGTTGCAATTTTACTGTGTGTTTGGCAATGGCTTATGTTTTATCAATGGCTTCATAAATGTATAATGAATTGAAATTGTTTATTTCATATGCACAAATAACTATTTATTTGGACAATGTATCTAAATAGTCAAAAGAAATGAAATTCAAAACTTTTATACATCAAAACATGCATTAAAGATTTAATACATTACCAGATGCTGAAAGAAATGCTTTATGTGAAACAAATGCATCCAAAACATGTCAGAACATTGTATGCATAAACAAAAAAAGATGTATGGTTTGCAGGTAATTATAGCTTTGTCCTCAACTCTCAACTGTTTTCATGTCAGCAGTTGAACTGTAGCATGAAAACATTATTTATATTCCTTTTTAAAGTATCCCTATTGCTTAAACTCACAATGATACATAAGTTCACTTGTGCAGCTGAATGAAAAAAAAAAAAAAAATCAGTATGCCTTAGCTCAAGCTCTGTTCCGGGTTTGCAGTCAGATTGATGTTGTCTTGCCTGGTTTAGATTCTGTCAGTAAAGGAGCAGACTGCCTGGTGATACCTCTTTCACCCCTATTTCCTCCTCTAGCCCTCAACTACTTTTTATCACATTGCTGCCATTGCGACATGACTTGGATCCTTTTACAAAAAAAAAAAAAAAAATCCTTTTGCTCACTGTTTTCAAAACCTGGTATTGTGTTTAGCTACAGGTGTTGTGAATTTCTCTTTATCTCTGAAGGTGTGCTCTTTCCCCCCCCACACAGTCTATATAATGTTCTTCACAGATTTCCATTAAAACAGTAAACACACTAAGCAGTCTATTTAGTAGTCTAAATGTTCATGTTTTCAGACACTGCAGGAGTAAATCAGTCCAACCAACAGTGTCTGGCCTAGTGGTGGAATGGTATTTTAAAAATCACAGTGTGATAAGCATAGAATCCAGTATCACTGTCTCTCATATATTGTGATATCTAAGCATAGACTTGTCAGTATAAGTAACAAGTTGTTTGGTTATGGAAAACGCTACCATTTTATACAGACATTTAAAGCCATCACACAACCTCCAGGAGTACAATACTGATGCTCTTTTTTCTCCATCTTGGACATCTTGACACACCCGAGAAATAATTTTGTCATTATCTGTCCCCATATACTATAATATGAAGTATTTTAAATGATCTCATTACTGTATACTCTGCAGTATATAATCATAACCCTAATGTGACCCCTTGTGCTCCTTGTAGTACATTGGTTTCACAGTTTGATTAATTGATTTCATAATGTAGAAAGGCAATTAAGGAAGAATGAAATTAAAGGCTCATCACACACTGAAAAAAATAAATGACACTAAACTGACAGTAATTTTCTGGGAGCAGAGTTGCTAAGCAGTTACTGTAATGAATATTTTCAGCATTTTTACTACATCATTTAACAAAAGTAATGGCACCTTATATATAATTTATACTGTATTATAATGCAGTTTAAAGGATTAAAGGTTTAGAGGATTACATATTGGTAGTCTATTACTGTAAAAAAAAAAAATTAAAAAAAAAATAAAAAAAACCTGCTGCAATTTTAGTTACACTTTTGCTTTCACTATCATTGCCAAACATACATCTTAAATACATTTTTGACAAAGTAAGAAATCCTAACATTAGAACCTGAGAACAAAAGTGTGTGAGTAGTCAAAGATAAAATATTAATTTACACAAGAACACAAGAACATTATTTTGTATTGTATAATCAGGAACTACAATATGAAATTGCTCACGTGAAAGGTTACATATTAAGAAACTGAACAGTCAACAGATCTCAACCCAAATGAACACCTATGGAGCAACATGTCAGACAGAGTTCTCCACCGCCATCATCAAAACACCAATCACCAAACACCAATATATTAGTTTTTGGAAGAATGATGTTCATCCATCCTGTACAGTTCCAGACACTTGAAGAATCTATGGCAAGGTACACTGAAGTTCTGGTGACTTGTGGTGGCACAAAACCATGCTTAGACACCTGTGAATTTTAAAGGGTGGATTTGGGGGTCTGACCCTCCTAATTAATTTTCCCAAAGAAAGACAAAGGGATGAGGGAAGGAATGTAAAGAATTGCATCGGTAAAAACTAACATATTTTTGAGGTGACATGGTAGTGCCCTGTTTAGTGTTCCTGCTTCACATCTGCAGTCCCCAATCACAACACAGCACACAGGTCCACGAGCCAATCACAACAGAGTGCACAGCTCCAACAATTTTTAAGATTTGAATTGAAGATTTGTATTGTTTTCTTCCAGACATGAATATATGTAAAGAACAAGGGCTTCAGGATACCTTAAGATGCTGTATTTATATTGATATTTTTTGAGGTAGGCTATTATTATGGCAAATTCATATATTTTTATAATCTTTATCATCCTTCTCATCAGTATTATCCACTTGTGTTCTTTTAATGCTTCTAATTGGTTTCAGTAATAATCTGAATCAAGTGAATTCTAGACAGAATTCAGAAGAATTACATTTGATGTATGTATGTATGTATGTATGTATGTATGTATGAATGCATGTATGTATGTATGAAAGAATGAATGAATGAGTGAATTAATGAAATTTTCCTTTTTTTCATTTAAAAATTGTGAGGATGTAGGTCAATAAAAGCATGACGAAATATGAGAGGTAAAAGTGCTGTTTGCTGTGTGTCTCACTGAACCTGCACAAAAGCTGCAAAAACAGGTCTTGAGTAGGTTATGAATGACAAGCACTTGAATATAACACTACACCAGCATGTACCTGCTTTATTCTGCACTTCATACCTGTTACTCAACTCTGCTTTAACGGCATACCATGCTAAATACCTCTACTGTGGCGAAAACAATACACCACCTTTATCCAGAACAGCATACCAGTGTAGTAAAGTGTGCTGCACAGACATAGATGGTAGGCTAAGGCAAGGTAATAGCTTCTGTACTGTGTGAACACCTGTGCAAAAAATACCACCTTTTTAAACAGAATTTCAATATGTACAGAATAATTAATAATACAAATGACAAAATAAAAATTTAAATGGCAAAATGAATTACGCAACAATACTAAACAGATAATCTTTTAGTTTATTTTTGCTTTTATTACACAGCTTTAACATTCATTTAGTTATTCCGCCATCTAGTGGATAAATACAGTACATTACACATTTCCGAGAAGCCATTATAAAAAAGAAGACGAGGGCCGCCACATGGACAGCAACTCTATTGGACAATAGCTTATCAATCTATCCTATACTGCTCACGGATTAGTTCGCGTAGCCGTCAATCATGAAGCAAGGCGTTACTTCCAAGACGTTTTTGGCGCAAACATGGCAGAGAACCTTAAAGACCTAAGCAGACCCCAAATGTTTTTATTTGGTGAGCTCCTTCAATAAAATGTCCTGTTGCATAACCGTTTTAGCTTACTAAATATTAATTTTCCGCCAGCATGCAACCTGGTAAAAATATGAAGCCTATGAGAAGTAACTTTACATGGTAAATGCTAGCTAGCAAGACAGTTAGCCTAATTTGCCTTTGTTTTTAGCCAGTCAGCTAGCATGCAGAAACATAATATGGAGTATATATATGTATATTTACCGAATATATTAATTTTTTTAGGGAGTTTTGCGCCGTGTATGCACTCACTTTTACTGTTTGGTAGCAGTGTTTATAATTCTTTGTAATGTTAGGTTATCTTGCACTGCTTCAGGTCTATAGTAAAGTATTGAGATGTTTAGCTTGAGAATTGCATTCTACAGTTCAGGTATACTGAGTGCTGATGATGTTTGTTGTTGTTGTTGCACAGGCTGTGTGCTGAAGGCTGATAAAAAAGAGCACAAAGTCGAGGTAGACGATGATGAAGTTGACCACCAGCTGTCACTGAAAGCGGTATTTTTCCAAACCCAGTTGAAATTTAGTATTTAGACACATGGTTGATTCATATATTTAGATCAGAGGTTCTCAAACGTTTGTAACTAAAGGTTTTAACCATCCCCCCCCCCCCCCCCCCCCATTCTATGTAGGATACACATTCTATTTGAAAAGCAATAACAATACACAGAGTACCCAAATGATGCCCTGTCTGTGTTTTTTTTTTTTTTTTTAACAATTTGCACCCAGTGTTTATAACCACTGGTATAATGCACATGTAGATCCAGGCAATTTAATCACCATTCAAAATTATATATACAACTATAGTTGCCTATATACAACTGTAACCATAGTAACATACACTTAGAGTTGCATACTGTAGTGAAACTCAGCTTCATTATTAGTAGAGACGCAGCACAGAAGCGAGTAATTCATACTCGCACATCTCTCTCTCTCTCTCTGTCTCTCTGTCTAATCCACAGCTAGGTGTGCATTGCATGATTTTAATACACGCCGCTTCAGATTGGACGGTTCTTTTCCTCCACAGTCGTGGAATGCACACCTAGCTGTGGATTATCCCTTACTTAGTGTGTTCTTGACAAGGATTCAGAGGTTTTATAGGTATTTGGTTAGTTTTGTGTATATTGCAGGTTTGATTGTCCCATATAATATTCAAGAATTCACAAAGCATTATGCAGAAATGAATGTTTCTCAGGTTTCCCATAATTCATGTAGCGCTTCAGTGCTTCTTTATCTCTTTTGCTTCTCTTCTCAGGTGTGTCTGGGAGCAGAAGCAGAGGATAAGTTACATACAGTGGAGATAGAGGGAGTGACTTACGATGGCAAGACGACCAAAATCCCTCTTGCTGTGCTGAAGCCATCTATTCTGCCTTCTGTAAGTATTTTATCTCAATACTTCAATACTGAATCAAGTCTAGTTTATAAACTGTCTTGATTGAGTCCATTTTCTAGCTAGGCAATGTGTACTGCATGGTTACTTAAGTAATTAGTGCTTTATAATACATGTACTACATAGTAATTAGGGTAGTGTTGTGGGTTTAAAGGGACAGTAGCATGTAAAGTATGTGAGAAAGCGAAATAGTGAGCTCCTGTTCTTGTTCAAACTAGACATTAAAAATCAGCTCTTGGATAAATTGTTTAAAAATCTGCTTATAATAAGAATGTAAAAGACAGCTGCGTTGGAGATTTAGCTGCACATTTGTCTAATTCATTGTGTTTGCAAAGACTGGTTACCAGGCTATATCTGTTATTCAGTGTATTTCCAATGTTTACCCCTTTAGTGTGTAAATTATTTATATGCATATCCATATTCTTTAGATTTTCTCTTCTTTTTTTTTTTTAAATGGCATGATGTATGAATTTTGATTATGTCTAAATATCAAATATTTAAAGGTAAATGGATTGTCCGTGAGTTATAAAAGGCTAAAACAGTATGCCTGACATATTCTAAAATAAATAACTCTTCCAATGTCCAAAATTTTTACATTCAGGTCTAAAATATGTAATGAAGACAAAAAGTATAATTTCTGAATTTCTACATTTAGGGACTTTTGCATGATGCAAAGTAGGGGTGGGAATCTCTAGGCATCTCACGATTCAATTCGATCATGATTCAGAGGGCTGCAATGCGATGATAAAATGATTATCGATGCATCTTGATACATCTTTTTTTTTTTTCTATTGACTAATTCGGCGAAAGCCGCAAGTGTGGCAAATCACCATTACTGCTGTGGTGATCCCTCCTCTGAAAATAATTTTGTATGACTCCGTTGTAGCCGAATTTCACAGCTTTTGTCTGTCGTTTTTGAGTAAACCAAGTTAGAACAGAGACTTGTCAAAAATGTGTTAAAACTGTGACGGTTCTCTCCTACAATCGTGTGTCTCTGTTATGTGCACGTGTCACATAATGGAGGTTAGGACAGATGCAAGTGCAGATAAGAGCTTTATTAAAGACGAGATAGGCAGACAAATCCAAATCATGAAATACAGGCGTGGTCAGAACAGGCAAAGGGTAGGGATGGACAATTAATTGAATATTGATCTCGATTATGATTTTGACTGCCCATGATTACATGAACATGATAGACTGATATTGACATTTAAAGTTCGTCCTCCGCTCATAGAAAACTCCGCTGCATATCAAATCAAGCGATTCCTAAACTTACAGCCAGTCACCATAGAGTGGCGCAGGGATGACGTCATTTTGTAATGCCAAAACCCGGAAACGAGTTAGCATTTTAGCCCTTCCGGGTTCCATCATCCCGAATCAATGGATTTTTTGAATGGGATTTTGGTCACAAGCCTGAAATAAGGTCTGTGGTGAACACAAGCTCAAAATATTTTCACGTTTTATTCTACGACATAAAATACACCAGTAAAACCCCACTAATGAATTTTTTTTTACGTTTATTGAAAAAGGCGGTTACTAACTGTCATGTAATGAGGGTTTAGGACAGATGCAAGTGCAGATAAGAGCTTTATTGAAGAGAGGTAGACAAATCCAAAACGTGAGACAAAAGCGTGGTCAAAAACAGGGAAAAGGTCAGGTGATCGGCAAACGGGCATAAACAAGGCTAAACAAGAATCCAACGATGAGGTCGAGAACAGGATCAACACTATGAGACGTGAAACTATGAACAATGGCTTGGTACACAGAAAACTCACGCAATACTTCGCACAGAACAATGAGACATGAGGGGTTTAAATGACAAACTTAATTAAGGGTGAACACAAAACAGCTGAGACTAATGATGACACATAAGGGAACAACCAATGACAATACAGGGGCAGAGACAGGACAGAAATCATAACAAATGCACATGTAAAAAGTAAATAAAATCGCTTCGGGTTTCAGAGCGCGCTGTGAGCTCCAGCGCTTGTGCGAGGGGAAATCATGACAGCACGCCACAGACTGCCTGGGCGCTGCACTTTCGCGGTCCGCCTTTTGCGTTCCGTCAACATTATGTTATCAATTAACATTGAGAAAATCGAATTTTTGAAATTTGTGAATCGATTCAAAGTCGTCCACGCCCGCATCGCGATGCATCTCAGAATCTAATTTTTCCCCCACCCTTAATGCAAAGAGGTAACAAATATCCATGTCCCTCCCCAAAACAAAAAAAACTAGTTTTTAAAAATCTAAGGCGTTCAGTGGAGTCTGGCACAAAACATTTATTTTTATGTAGAAAGCTAGTAATGATTGAGAAAAATAAATAGTCTAGAGAACTACAGATGATCTCAAGTGATTTGGAGGTGATTTCTTCATATACTTTCCTAAAATAAAAGGGTTAACGCAAGTTTAAATGTCAGCACTGATCACTATTTTTCTACTATGGTTGAGCTTCTACACAAAAACATAATTTCTGTTACTGTAAAGCCCTGCTTTTTTTTTTAACATATTGAAAGAATGTGCCTCGTTAAAAGGTTGAGTCATGATTGACGGATCATCTGAGGGTTGGGCTGGGCAAAATCTCTCCATGACATCACCAATCACTCATCCCTATTCAACATCGGCTGTGGAAAACATCACTTATGCCATAATGAAGGGGGAATGCTATGTCATATGGTTCTGTGTGCACAGATCTCAGGATTTTTATTTAATACCACATGTTTAGATGTACTTGGTTTTGGTTGTGTAATTTCAAATTGTGTTTACAGGATAAAAATTGCTTTTCTTAAGCTTGTGTGTAACAACACAGCACTGATCTGACTGGGATACGTGAATGTTCCAGGTTGATATTGTGTGTCCTAGATATTTGTTTCTGCCACAGCGCTGTTGAATTCTTGAATCCGATTGGCCAGAATGTGTTATTTAATTTTCTATAACAGCATGGCTTGGACATAGTGTTTGCTGCGATTCAAATCACGGTTTTATATTAATGCATTTGTTCTCATATGTTATTGTTTCTGTAGTAAGAACTCATTCACAGGGATTTAGGGTAGACATTCCACATAATCTAAGGCTAATAATAAACAGATGAATATAATAATAATTATTACTTAGCACGTATGTATAATCTATATAATTAAACATATATGTATATTCTGTAAGGAGATGTTTATTCAAAGTTTATGGAAGGAGTCTCGGGGTGTCAGTGCTTTGTAGGCTTGTGACATTATGCCATTGTCCTATCATGCGCCGTGACCATCATTACAGCGGGAAAAAATACTGGAAGCTGATTACTGGAAGTCAGCTATAGCTGCACATCGATAATGTTAATATTTAGTCTTTTTTTTTTTTTTTTTTTCATTATTATTAATTGTCTGTTAACAAGGTTAGAAATGCTTCCAGAACTGAAGTTGGGACTGTAAAAAAACTTAACCAGGTATTAATTGTAACTAAGCTCATTATAAAATTTAAAAAAGTTATACAAATTATGCATGCATGTGGTCTGTGGTGAACAACAGTAGAGAAACTTGTAAGCAGAGAAATGAGGTCAAGTCACCTCATACAGGCAGGGTTATCACAAGAATATCCAAAATTGTAATCACATGGAAACGGATCAAAACCAGGAGGTCAAACTCAAAACACCAAAACCAAGTAACACAGTAAAACGGAGAAACACGGATCAGAAACTCACTTTAACATGGATGACACTTCGCATGGAAACAGACATAGGAGGTTATAAGGCCGCACTCACGCCATGTCAGAATCACTGTAATTATTAGATGGCAACCTGGACGTTCTACTCAGAGCTGTTTACGTCCTCAGACTCGGAATTAAATGAATCGGTGTGAGGTGATGATGTTGACAACTGCAAAATTACATTAAACTGTACTGTATGTCTTTAATTTATTTTCAGATTAATATTGCATTGTTAAGCGATTAATAATAGTTAATTATACAAATTATTACACAGAAGTATTACGAGATAACTACTTAACTACATTTTACTGCTGAAGCCGCCACCGTTTTGAGTGTTTCCGCATGACGTTTCAGCGGTCACGTGGTACAAGTCGGAGCTCTCCGAAAATTCCTAGTTTACAAGTTGTAATTACGAGTTCTACGAGGACACGGACGCTTTTTACAAGTCGGAGTCTCGTAATTACATCAATTGCGACATGGCGTGAACTCAGCTTTCGAACAAAAAATAATCGAAGGTGATCAGAAAACAGGTGAGAACAGTCAGCTTATAAACCAATAGCAGGACAGCAGCGGAAACAAAACCAAATCGAAACACCATGACATAGTAAGCAAAAAGGCACATAGAGACTGAAAAGAAAACGACAGTATGCAGAAATGAGACACATGAAATTCTTTTTTGTTTTATTAACTTCATGAGATTGAAAAATGAGAGGCTAGTGATAGATTGACTGTTTGTAGCTGATCTAATGTAAGTGTTAACAGGAAGTAATTTTCCTGGACATTCCACAGTATTAAGCGTAAATATACATGGTTAAATTGTGTGTTGTTCATTAATAAATTAAATACTGTAACCCATGACAAATTGCTGCTGTATAAGGAGAACGAAACATGTTGTTATTGGTAAATATTCAATTTCAGGGTGGTAAAAGTAATGTCACTTCATGTCAGCCCACATTACACCACCCCATCGTTGATTATTTTCCAACACCACCACTCCCTGTCTTCTTTTATTCCTCTAAAGTGAGAACACACACTTACCTCTTACAAACTTTAAATGTCAAATAAAATTAAAATGTCCTTTTAATGAACCTAAATTACAGGCTACTGTCCGGCACTTACTCAGGAAGTGGTTGACACTGTGGGATGATTTTGGATAATAGCATTCTTTGTCTTGCTATGCAATGTAATTACACAGCTGTCATGTAAACATTAACCAGAACACTCTTGCATGCCATTAGCTGTTTACGTTCAGTTGCTATGGACACATCCTACCTTTACCTGGAATGTTCATTCAGAATCTTTGGCTGCATTTTGAGATTCCAGAAATGCTCAAGAATGTTTTGAATAAGAGTTTGGTCAACTGTAGGTCCATTTGAGAATTACTGGTACGTAATGTTCAGAATGTCTCACTGCTTTCGAACTCAACAGGTTTGTGAAAATGAAGACTAAACATGAAGGATGCAGGTCGCGCCCCCCCAAAAAAAAATAAAAAAATAAAAAAATAAATAACATCTGTTATTTATAACATAGATGTAATAACCTGGTAATAACACTGAGATAATTAAATGGTAATAATCCCCTTTTCTATGTGTGTTTATTTATTTATTTTTTTATTTTTTTATTTTAGCTAAGTTTAGGGGGTTTTGAAATCACTCCCCCATTCACGTTCCGTTTGCAGTCCGGAGCTGGTCCAGTCTACATCAGTGGGCAACATTTTGTCAGTAAGTTTCCCTTTTCTGGTATTTCCTTTTATTCTTTATTCAAAATTCTTCATTCCTCATTAAACAATGATGCTAGTTATCTCATTCTAAAGTTTTGTTTTGAATGCATATCATGATTATAATGTGCATCATGTAATCTCCCGTTGGTGGTTTAGGCATGAAGGAGTCTGATGATGAGGAAGAAGAAGAAGAGAATAACACATCACCTGTGAAGAGACCATCCAATATGGCCACTGGAAAAGTGCCACTGGTAAGCAAATATTTTAAATATCTTTGACTTGAAATAATTTCTGGAAGACTCATGAGATCCATGTCCCAGTTATAGCTACTTGGCAGAGGCAGCCAGATTTGATTTAAAATGTACTCGTACACTGCTAGTCAAAGGTTTTTGAACATTCTTTATTTCATCATTTTATGTTTAAATGGTATGATTTTACTTACTCCAAACTCTTACCAAGGTATGAGTATATCAAGAAATGTTTATTATTAGATGTTTAGTGAATTTATAAATGTTACAAATTATTTGATCTTTATCTAATTATTCTAGATCTAATTTAATCTGGAAAAAAGTCAAAATTCTGGTGATCTCTAAATTCTGGTGATCTCAAAATGCTAACATGTTCTGCAAGCCATCAACTGTGATTCTTGGGGAAATTGTTGCATCTCTATTCACCCCTGTTATTGTGTGTGTGGACAAAAGACACTTCCTTCCTCTTCCAGGCAGGTTCAGTACAGCTGTGTTTGTTTTAAAATTCTTAATTATTGCCAGTGGATATGGGCATTTTCAGACTTAGCTATTCTTATAGCTATTGTCTGATTTTATTTTCTCTCTCGTTGTGTATTCCTAATTTTTCCCATGTTGATGAATAACTAAGTGAATTTGGCCGGTTTGTCACCTCATAATTATACCCCAGTGAAACTTGAACCTAAAAAATATAACATAAATGTGAACATACTTCAGTTCAATTTTGTTCATAGGAATTTCAAGGGCTGCAAATAATTGTGACACATGTTGTGGTGTCAGTAATTATGTAGCTGACTGCAGAAATAAAGAGTGTGCAATTTTATGATCGAAGCACACTAGGACAACAAGAATGATTGATTAAAAAATAAAAAAATGTTAACACAAATGATTAAGTACTGTCCTGAGGTTAAGGATTCAGTATATTGATTCATGTTGTTCATGTTGATTCTGTTTCATGCTGGTTACTTTTATCTCGTTTTGCAGAAGAAGCTCAAAATGGATTCGGATGATGATGATGATGATGAAGATGAGGATGATGATAGTGAAGACGACGAGGATGATGATAGCGATGAGTGAGAAATTGTTCTTTAATGGATTGAGTTGTGTATTTAAGATTTTACATATTGAATAAACAGAAGAGACAGAGTTCTACAGCCATTTTAATGCTTTACAAAGTTGTATGTTTTGTGAGTATATACAGTTAGGCCTTTTAGCTGTAATTTGAGGGTATTTACATCCAAATCATGTGAACGGTGTAGGAATTATAACACTTTTATTTGGTTATATTATATTATTTTTGGTACCTTTTTAACGGGCCAAAAGTAAATGGACAATTGGCTGCTCGGCTGTTCGTTGGCCAGGTCTGTGTTATTCCCTCATTATTTCACTTACAAATGAAAAGATGGAATCTGTTGATGTTAACTCTCAATATGAAGTCCAAAGAGATGTCACTGCCAGTGAAGCAAGCCATCATTCAGTTGAAATAACAACACAATTCCATCAGAGAGATAGCAAAAACATTAGGTATGGCCAAAACGACTATTGGGTACATTTTTAAAGAGAAAGAATGCACTGGTGAGCTCAGGAACACCAAAAGGCTCACAGAAAACAACTGTGAGAGACCGATTAATTTCCCTGGTGAAGAAAACCCCCTTCACAAAGTTTGCCTGATCAAGAACACCCTTTAGGAGGTAGGCATATCTGTGTCAGAGTCAACAATCTAGAGAGTACTTCACCAGAGTAAATACAGAGGGTTTACCACAGGATATAAACCATTGATGAACCTCGAAAACGGTAAGACAAAGATTAGAGTTTGCCAAAAATGTCTATTAAAAAAAAAAAAAAAAAGCCTGTACAGTTCTGGAACAACCAACGCATACATATTCATCTTATGGTGTGGGCATGTATGGCTGTCAGTGGAACTGGTTCCCTTCTATTTATTGATGATGTGATAAATGTCAGCAGGATAAATTCTGAAATGCTTAGGGCTATAGTATCTGCTCAAATTCAGCCAAATGCTTCAAATTCATTTCATGGTACATATGGACAATGACCCAAGGCATACGACAAAAGCAACCCAAGAATTTTTGTTAAGGCAAAGAAGTGGAATGCTCTGCAATGGCCAAGTCAGTCACCTGACTTGAATCCAATTGAGTATGTATTTGACTTGCTAAAGGCTAAACCAAACGCAAAACACCCCAAGAAAGAGCAGAAACTGAAGACAGCTGAAGTAATAGCCTGACAAAGCATCACCAGGGAGGAAACTCCGTGTCTGGTGACACCTACAGGTTTAAAAAAAAAAAAAAAGTGCTTTAATTCTTACACCGTTCACCTGCAGCTGAAAGCATGCACTTTGACCCCTTATCAGTCCGTACAGGATTTCGCGGAGTTTGTTTGTGGTTGTTGCGGCCAAAATCTCTTGTTTTTGCTGCGGCTTTTTTCAAAATTTGTGATGCAACTTGCGGAGTTTTATTGTGGGTTTTGTTTTTTGCGGAAAACTATTGAACTGGCGAAATTGTGATTGCATTAAATTATTTTACACGGCCTTTCACAGTGATGTTTGTTGGTAAATGGGACCTTTTAGCTGTACTCATGTTCGACGCAAGTGAATCGAGGGGGGCTTTGACTGAATGCGCCTAGTGATGACATCAGTTGATGCGTCTTGGCCCAAATCTGCAGAAAATATGCAGTAATTTTGAAAAATTGCAAGCCCCCTGAATATTGCGGAGTTCGCTTGAATTTGCATTTATTTCTGCAATCGCAAAATCCTAGAGGGACTGCCATATTATGTATGTAACTTCAACCCCAGTATACTGTCGTAGACAGCTAGATAGTTAATAATAACTTTGTGAATGCCCAAATAGTTATGGATATGTCTATATAAAGATATCTACTAAATTGCATAAATATTTGCAAATTGAAATTGTAATTGCTTGTATATTTCAGACATGATGAAGATGAAAAGCCAGTTGCACCAAGCCCCATCAAACCCCCATTGAAAGTAAGTCTTTTAAAGTAATTGAATTTTAGTTACAGAAATTCGATGTAGATTTAGATCCAAGGGTGACAATAGACAGAAAAATACCTGAGACGTCATGGGGAAGATACCTTGAGAGGAGCCAGACACTGACAGAAGCTATCTTCTTCTGGGTGACACTGAATAATGGGATTATATGTCCTTACTGTATAAAGTAGTCCTTGGATAAGCACAGAACAGCATCCGCTGTGGGTGATGGCATCAGCATCAAAACATCCCAGTTTATCATGATTTTCTATGCCCATAAACCCAGATTTAACAAAATAACTTTTTACATAAAAGCAAAGATATTTAAGTAATATACAGTCATGTGAAAAAATAAGTACAGCCCATGGAAATTGTTGCAAACATTTGAAACATCTTTGAAGCTTTGTGCCTATTAATGAAGTTGATATACTTGAATAAAACCACAAGGAATATTAGCTTTTTCAATCATTTATTCAACAGAAATAATAAATGGGATATTCTTCTTTGGAAAAAGAAAGTACACCCTTGGCTTCAGAAGCTAGTATTGCCCCCTTTAGCAGAAATAACTTCTTGCAGGCATGTTGCATAATTGTCCACAAGGCTTGCTGGAATTTCTGACCACTTGTCTACGCAATATTCTTTCAGTTGCAAGATGGTGGAGGGTTTTCTTTAGAGCTGCAGCAACTAATCGATAAAATCAATAATTGATTATGAAAATCGCTGTAAACGAATCTCATTATCGATTACTTGGTCTGCACGTGGCACGTTTACTCATTACGTTACTTCTATTCCGAAAACACGCTTCGGAAAGTAAATACTAAAGTTGTGTTCCAAATGACGTACTATACACTTACACTATGCACTGTGTACTGTACCATGTAGTGCAGTGTTTCAGCAGACCCCTAGTGGGCAGTGATGTAATTGCAGGGGGTCTGTAGGAAAGTTTTAAAAATGTTTAAATAATATTATATATATTTTTTGTTAAATGTATCAAAATATATAAAAATGAGATGTTTTAAAATTAATCAATTTGGTTATTCGCATGCATTCACAAATATCACGTTAGCTGAGCTGACGATTGTTCACTGGTGTATTTATTTTAAATTTATTTACAAATAAAATGATAATTTGCAAAAACCTATGAGTGGTAGACAAGTGTCACATTGATGGATAAAATAAACAACAGATAATTCAGGGAGTCAAATTAAATGTCACACCAACAATAAAATGTAATTGAACCTGGTATTTGTACCAGTGGTATTTGAACCAGTCCTTGGGGAATGACAGGCTCTACCAAGCAACCAGGGATTGCTTCGACTGTAGAATTCAGTGCTTTTTCTGCATCCATAAAAAGTAATGCATACATTTTCTCTCTCTCCCTCTCTCTCTCCACACACACATATATATATATATATATATATATATATATATCCATGTATCCATGTATTACTTTTTATAGATGCAAAAAAAGCATGGACTTAAACTACAGTCCTAAATTAATAATATATATTCTGGTGTGTATCTGTGTGTATTGGGTTCTTTTCAGTCTTATATAATTGGACATACAGTTGTGTAAAGTTTTAGTTTTAAGTTTATATTTGTAACATTCAGTTTGTGGATTTTATTTTAAATAAATGAAAAAAATGGTACTGAAAGTTCCCCCTATCCAATTAATCGATTAATTGAAAAATAATAATAATAATAATAATAATAATAATAATAATAGGCCAACTAATCGATTATGAAAATAATCGTTAGATGCAGCCCTAGTTTTCTTGCATGTTGCATGTACTGCCTGTTTCAAATCCCCCAACAACATTTCAATAGGATTCAAATCCAGGCTTTGACTAGGCCATATCATAACCCTCCATTTCTTCTTTTTCAGCCATTCCTTGGTGGATTTGCTAGTGTGCGTAGTATCGTTAACCTGTTGAAAGGTCCACTTTCAGTTCGCCTTCAACTTTCGGACAGATAGCCTCACATTATCTTCCAGCACTTTTTGATATGATGCAGAATTCATAGTTGAATCAATGAACACAAGCTGTCCAGTCCCTGAAGCAGTGAATCAACCCAAAACCATAACATTTCCACCACCATGCTTCACAGTTGAAGCCTGAAAAACTGTCTTTGGACTGAGTTAAACATGTCTGCTGTTACTGTGGACACAACTCTATCTTTGATTCGTCTGTCCAGAACACATTATTACAAAAGGCCTGGTCTTTGCCTACATGTTCATTGTCAAACTGTAATCTTGCTCTGATGTTCTTTTTAGACAGCAAAGCCAGCTTTTTCCTGGCACGCCTCCCATGTAGGTCACATTTGTATAATCTCTTTCTGACTGTAGAAGCATACACTTTGACACCAGCAGTTGCAAGATTCACTAGCAGATCCTGTGATTAAATTTTGGGCTTCTTGGAGAATTCTTTTTCCATCAGACCGTGTGCTCTTGGGCTGTATTTGCTGAGACGGCCAGTCCTGGACAAATTGGCAGTCATTTGAAATCTGCACCATTTGTAGATTATTTTCCTTACAGTGGAATGATGTATTTCAGATAATTTGGAGATCTTTTTAAATCCCTTGCCAGACTCATAGGCTTCCACAACTTTTTTCCTGAAGGCCTTACAGAACTATTTAGATCTTGGCATGATGACACCACACACCTCAATAGAAAAGGGAAAATCAGACACTAGATATGAGAGGGGTATAAATAAGACAGGTTCCACGTGCACTCCCTGCACACCTCCAGGTTCTAATCACTGGCACTCAATCTTGAACACCTGATTCTAATTTTATGAATTTGAAGGTGTGATAAATGTAGGGGTATACTTACTGTTTCCATGTCACTGATCTGTTTTTTGTTAATTTAAATTGTGAAAATAACTACAAAATGTCAAATTTATGTGTCATTTGATGGTGTACCAACTTTATTAATAGGTACTGTTTCAAAGAGGATCAAAAGGGTAGGGGGTGTGGTTTCTTCCTTTAGTCTCCTCTTCAGGAGGTGAAATGTGTGCTCAATTGGGTTAAGGTCTGGTGTCTTCTGAATTCATTCTGCTGCTACCATCATAAGTTACATCATAAATAAAGATTAGAATTCCCGAAGTAGCTATGCAAGCCCAAGCCATGACACTACCGCCACCACGCTTGACCGATGAGCTCATATGTTTTGAATCATGAGCAGATCTTCTCTTTCTCCACATTTGGCCTTTCCATTACTTTGAGAGAGGATAATCTTTGTTCCAGAACTTTTTGTGGTTCATCTCTATATTTCTTTGTGAATTCCAATCTGAGAACTGCACTTCCTCTTCTTATTACTGAATAGTGGATTGCATTTTGTGGTATGGAATCTATATTTCTGCTCTTGAAGTCTTCTTCAAATGGTGGATTGGGATACCTTAACCCTACCCTGTGGAGGTTGTTGGTGATGTCACTGACTGCTGTTTTGGGGGTTTTCTTCACAGTTCTCACAATGTTTCTGTGATCAATTGTTGTTGTTTTCCTTGGCTGGCCTGTTCTATGTGCAGTGGTTGATGGTACTAGTGGTATCTTTCTTTTTCAGGACTTTCCAAATTCTTGTTCGGCTATGCCGAATGCTTGTGCAATGGCTTTGATTGATTTATCCTCTTTTATCAGCTTCAAAATGGCTTGTTTTTTTCCCCATAGACAGTTCTCTGTTCTTCATGTTGGTTTATCCTTTTTAACAACAAATGCAATCTTCACAGGCAAAACCAGGGCTCGAACCAAGAGTAGACATTCAGGGCTATTAATTGTTTAAACATTGAATCAGTAGGGCATACCTGTGCAGCAAGAAACACCTATCAGTCACATGTTCCAATGTTTTTGCGTGGCTTCAAACAAAAGGTGCCATGTTCTAAGTTGTTTAACACATCTAAATGCAAATATCAAGAAATGAAAGCTGAAATTCTGATCTGTCATATCATAGTCATCTTTTGATCTCAAAGCCAAATGTCTTTAGTCTATAACACCTCCAAAGAATTATCCATGCTGTTCCAAGACTTTCAGAGGGGACTGTATCAGTGTCTATAGTTCTGTCATTGCAACAAAAAAAGTACTCTGAGTGTTAAGCGTGGCCAGCAGGTGCCAGTGTCTGCCTTGGAGCAGAGCGAAGAGAGAAGGGAGATGAAGATCAGCAGAGAAAGAGACAACCTCTGTGTCTGAAATTCCTCCTTCACTCATTTACTATTTACAGAGACACTGGACTGACAACATTTACTAGTGGGTTCATCAGAAACATAATTGTCACCTGCCATTATTACATCAACAATTAGGGTGTTCCAAATTACCTAGCAAACCGAAACCATAAAAATATAGAAATGTTAAGTGATGTCCCATAATAAATGGGAAATGTGTTTTTTTTTTTTTTTTGTTTTTTTTTTGTTGTTGTTGTTGTTGTAGTTTTTTTTTAATGTATTTATTT
>JANDJT010000217.1:8362750-8373975 GCA_024331685.1 Stegophilus panzeri
TATATAATATAACAGTACTATGCAAATGTTAACATAAAAAATACAGTAAAGAGCAGTAAACAGTAGTAAATGAAACAAAGTCAATATTTGGTGTGACAAAAAATAAAAATAACAGTCTCTGGAACAATTAGTGCAGTTTTATAAGGAAATGAGCTGTAAGTTTTATTGAGCATCTTGCAGAATCAGCCACAGTTCTTCTGGAGACTTTTACTGTTACACTTGCTTCTTATTTTTGCAGCAAAATCCAGCAGCCTTCATAGTTCTTTTTGTCTGAAAAGTGGTCTCTTATGTAATATGCCGCTTTCATTAATGACAGGCATTTTTCTGCAACATTTGAATTTGTGCTACAAAACTAATGTTTGGGAATCTACAATGCTTTTGTGTATACTCAATATGATAATATATTGGCTTCTGTTCACATATGAACTCTCCTGATAATTTTCTGGGAATTGTATTAGCTAGTCTTCCTGGGATTTCAACTCTCAGGTCATGCTTATATTTAACCACTTCCCAATTCCAGTCCACTCATGAAAGGTGCGCCATAAGTTGGATGTGAAAAAGAGGTTACACAGAACCACACAGGCCTAATAATAAGAAGAAGCGGAGGTAAAAAAAAAAAATAAAAAAAAGTATTTTCTTTGGAATAAGTGCAGTTTTCTCATTTGTTGGTTTCATTGATGATTACTAATAGCAAATATTATCACATTGTGAACTTGACTGTGGCCTGATGTGTGCAACCTATAAAAGGCCCCCACCAGGTCATTCTAGTCAACCCGAGTGAGCCAAATAGGGTTGCCTCTTCTCCACTCATAAAACCATGGTTACATATGAAACCTGCCATACTACATAATTTATTTAGAGGCCATATATTTGTTGTCATCTGTGGTTTCGATAAAGTGAGATTCAGTCTGTAAAATCTGCCACAAGTAACACTGAACTCTTCACAAATTTCCACAAGAAACAGTTCTCTTAGTGGTGTCTAGGAGATAGCTCTAACACACATCAAAGGGCATTTAATGGTCACTTCTTGATCTGCTTTCAATTATGCTTGTGCCATCACTTCCTTTACCCAATGGGCTGACCTGTCTTTAGACAGTGGAATCCCTTTATGGTGCACCCCAAAGCACACAAACAGTTGGTCAGTGACTTGCCAGCTGGTAGTCACTACCCCATAGCGCTGGGCAGCCCTCACCAGACACAGGGCCAGATAGATTACTAGATTTATTGCTATACTGCTTGGTTTGCCCACAGCATGATTTTTGAACTCTGGTCCCCAACACAGACACCGTGGGCTTTTGCAGTATGACTGCTGTCAACATCCCTGCCAGATGTAGAAAGTCTATATTTTGGTGGTGTATGGCATACCTTAATGATTTTGACAGCTCTGTCTACATGCCTATGAAGTCTGTGCAGGTGTCAGATGGCTCTTCTTGAAATTGATGTTCAATCCTCGAGCTTTAGATTAGGAGCTCTGTCTGGTTTGTAACTGGCTGTTAGCAATGTCCACACAACAGCCAGCTGTCCAGATAGGAAAGTATGCATAGACCTCAATGTTGCAGGGACTCAAGGGCAACACTCACATTTTGTGAACACACTGGATGTTAAAGCTAGCCCAGAAGGAGGGAACCTGATCTGATATGTCATGTTTATGTGGAAATGGAGGAATTGTCTGTGCTCCACAGCGATTGGAAAGTGGAAACATGCATCCTTCAGGTCTATAGTTACAAACCAACCATGTTTGTTTACCACCCACTGTTGCGGTCTTTGAAATCCAACTCTGTGGGAATAATGTACTGCTGTAGACGAGTGCCTAAGGGCAATCTGTTGCATCATGTGTTTTGCTCTTGTCTCAGACAGGAGGAGGCAATCATTTAATGCTTCCTAGGCCTGTGCGCCAAAGACCTGTCCAGATACCAAAGGCAGCTGTCACAATGTGTTTTTACCAGGCTCTGACAATGGCAATTGTGCCAATCGAACTTGTCTCCTCATCTGTGTTAACTCTGCCAGTGATTTGCCACACCCTGTTGCCATGACTCCAATAGCTTGAAGGGCTGCCTATATGATATCTGTGCCCATTGGTGAATGTATTTCCTAGTAGCAAGTGTGGCACTATATTGATGATACTGCTTAAATACTTCTGTGTATCATATGCCTTCTCATGTTGGCTCTACAGTTCTTTTGTTTTTGTGTATATCATACTAATTTGTTTCAGAAATTAAAAACGGTAAACATAAAATATAGTTTTTTTTAATGATAATATTATTTATTGAAACAGAAAAGTTATCCAATACCAGCTGGGCCTGTGTATGTATTTTCCCCCATAATTACTAATTCCCCAAATCTATGAAACTGCGTTCATAATGGGGTTCAGTTGGATTAGACCAGTGCTTCTCAACCAGGGGGGCACGGAGAGATCGGAAGGGGGGGCGCAAATTTTTTTTTTTTTTTTTTTTAGAATTCACAGACAGGGCATCATTTAGGTCCTCGGTGTATTTTATTGCTTTTCAAATAGGATGAGCATAAATTGAAAAACTCAGTATTTTCTCTCCCTCTGTATTTTCTTTTTGCTGGGGAGAGGCGGAGCTTAGCCTGCCTTTTATCTAGCTGTCAGTGCACAAAAAAAGCGCCTAGCATCTTTTTGGACAAACCTTAGCGACTTTCCAAATGTCGGCAGTACTGTCCTGCAAGTGCGAGGTTTTGCTTTCCTGCTGCACTCACACCTCTCTCTGTGTCTGCTCTGTTCAGTGAGTGTCTAAGAGTCGGAGATTTAACAATGTCATGGATAACGAGACGTGCCCTTCTTCCCAATTTGCATCATTCATATGTGAATGTTTTTAGACTGCAAGATGAATATAATACAACATGTTTTACATGTTAAATAGTACACATTATTACAGCCTAGTTTTCTTGTTCAAAGTAGTTATAGTGTTCATAAACATTTTTGATCATTCATGTTCCATACCTGTCCGTTATATAGTTTTATAAAAGTCATAAAAGTTATTTTTAAAAATCACAAGTTATGAAACGTAATTTAAAAAGTACAAAAACACAAAAGCAAACATGCCACATGATAGGGAAGGCTTGGGGGGCTTTAGTTGCAAAAGGTTGAGAACCTCTGGATTAGACACAACCAGGCCTGATTACTGTAAACCCTGTTCAATCAAATCAACTCTTAAATAGAACTTTTTCAACAGCATGAAGTTGGTTAAAAGGCCACACACTATGCCAAAGTTGAAATAAATTCTAGAAATGATGAGGAACAAGGTGATTGAAATACATCAGTTTAGGAAGGGTTACAAAGCTATTTCAAAGACTCCAAAGAACCAGAGTGAAAGCCATTATCTACAAATGGAAAAACTCAGCACAATAATGAACCTTCCCAGAAATGGCAGACCTTCGAATATTCCTCCAAGAGCACAGCAACTACTCATCCAGCAAGTCATAAAAGAGTCAAAGACAACATCGAAGGACTACAGGCCTCTCTTGCACCAATAATGGTCACTGTTCATGACTCCACTATCAGAAAGTCACTGGGCATCCATGGATGTGTGGTGAGTCGAAAACCACTGCTAACCCAGAAGAACATTAAAGTTTGTCTGAATTTTGCCAAAACACACCTTGATGATCCTCAGACCTTTTGGGAGAATGTTCTGTGGATTGATGAGTCAAAAGTGGAACTGTTTTGAAGACGGGACCCGTTACATCTGGCGTAAACCAAACACCGAATTCCACAAAAAGAACATGATGCCTACGGTCAAGAATGGTGGTGTGGGGATGCTTTGCTGCTTGAGGGCCTGGACAACTTACAATAATTGAGGGAAACATTAATTCTGCTCTCTAACAGAAAATCCTAAAGGAGACTGTCCGGTTTTCAGTCCGTAAGTTGAAACTCAAGCACAACTTGATTATGCAGCAAGACAGTGATCCAAAGCATAGGAGTAAGTCCACCTCTAAATGGCTCAAACAAAGCAAAATTAAAGTTTTGGAGTGGCCTAGTCAAAGTCCTGACTTGAACCAATTGAGATGCTGTGACAGGACCTTAAATCGGGCAGTTCATGCTTGAAAACCCTCCAGTGTGGCTGGACTAAAGCAGTTCTGCAAAGAAGAGTGGGCCAAAATTCCACCACAGCGCTGCGAAAGACTGATCTCCAGTTATTGAAAGTGTTTGGTTGCAGTTATTGCTGCTAAAGGTGGCACAAACCAATTTTAAGTTTAAGGGGGAAAATAGTTTGTCACATAGGTGATGTTGGATAACATTTTTTGGCTTTAATCAAATAAATAAATAAAAACTGTGTTGTGTGTTTACTCAGGTAGCCTTTGTTTTATGTTGTATTTTGTTTGAAGATCTAAAACTGTTTAGTATGATGAGCTGTACACAAAACAGTACTTTTTACAATACTTTTTTCCCAGCACTTTTTATCCAGGCTGTACAAACTGGCTCTCGATTGGAAGCTTTGTGACATAGGTCCCAAACAATGTGGGTGTTGAACAACAACATCGTCCAACTCTATTGGGGCATGTCAGAACAAACAACTTGCCATTTTCCCCCAAAATACACAAAAGGTTGAGTTGGTAGGGACCTTTCATAGGTTGCACACTTTAGGAAATGGTCATGATATGATGACTTTGCTATTAGTACACAGCAAGGAAATAAGCAAATCGGGAAAACTCCAGTAGTTCCTATGGAAGATGCCCTGGTGGTTAGGGATGAAAAGACATAGAATATTTTTCTTTACAGATCTTATACTTTTGTCTAATACTTTTGGTACCAAATCTAGTCCATAATTGTAAATGTGTTGTTAAGAGATATATATCTATGCTCCAAAAACATCTGATCTAAAAGGTCATTTGTGGTTTATTCTGGGGGGGAAAAACTAGTCTGAAAACCTCAAAGCTCTGGCAGAATAGTTTACCCTCTGGATCTAAAATGAATTTGCCAGACTTCATCCTGATCCCCAGAAACCTACTCTTCCCAGTACACAGTTGCATGTGTGGACAAACATTATGTTTGATGTTATGTTCCATGGAATGGATTTTACTGCTTGTTTTAATCAGACATACAGAGATGGATGGTGTAAGTGACTCTCTATCACATCCATATTAGACTTTCAGGATAATAAAGAACAGACTCTGTTCTAGAGATTGTCCACACACACACACACACACACACACACACACACACACACATACCTAAGCAGAACACATGTGTACCTATTTGTGTACCTATTTGTGGGAACTACTAACTATGGAAAGATTCCTAGATGTTTGTTAAAATGTTAATGTTAATTAACCGAAACCAATTAACTGAAATATGCACTTAATGTCATTATTTATTGAAATTAAGGCAGAGTGACAAAAATTGACCATACATTCTACATATAGATAAGCATTTTTGACTTGTGGAAAGCAGCCCCTCAGGTCAGGCTCGACCTTTTTGTCATTTGAAACATGTTTAACACTGTCTGTATATAGCTGCGTACACACGCACATACCTACACAGACACCATACATCCACACCAATTAGTTTCCCCCTCTTAACTAACCTGGTTTCTTGTTACTCCTGGTAGCCCTTCACTTGACCTAACAATAAAAAGGGCAAGTTAGTGCCTTATTTTCTTTAGAGAAACTTGTCGTGAGGAGTGCTAATTCCCTGGTACAGCCTGGAGCATTGTGTGTGTGTGTGTGTGTGCACCTGCTTAAATATGCATCTTCAGATAACTATAAGTAATTCTGTATGTTTTTAAGATGATTGTAAAATACTGCCAGGATTAGACACTTCATCCATCTCTGAAACACATGCACACACACGCACACACACACAGACACAGTGATTTCCGATGGGCCACTCCTCTGCCATTAGTCCTCATTAGAGTTTGGTGTTTGATGTTTCAGCAGGCCCTGAGGACAGCGGAAACCCAGTACTCTGTGATTATAATGCATCAGACAGCCTTTTTTCTTAACACTCAACACCCTCTGCTGTATGACCATTGAGTTGGATTACTGTTCAGACCACTGAAAGTTAGACGAGATTTCAAAAATGAGATAGAATGAACTAGTCTCACCAGTTTGGACATGTACAGCAGTGATGCACTTTGAAAGATCCAAAGCAGGTTGTTTAGGGTACAGGGTCTTTTTCTCTATGGGATGTCTCTAAGCTGACGTTGGTGACTGTGTTCTCTTGTGAGAGGGTTGATGAGGAACAGATGACGAATGACGTCGCTGTTTCTGGACAGGTGGGAGACTCATAAAATGCTTATCAACGGCTAGAGTAAAACCGCTGTCTGGTGTTTACAATACTCTTCAGGATAACAGAGATCTAATACACACGTCACGCCTATTTTTAATATGACAGCATAAGAAACCTAATAACAGTCTTCACTAAAACATTCTTAGTTTTAATGAACCCTGGTTAGTTAACCCCAAGCTAGTTTTAAAGACACATTCTTTCAGCCATCATAGATTAGATATTAACACATCTTTGATCTTCCAAGGCTAAACCAGTTTCCTTGATTTGCACATAACTATAAAATAAGATATAGAATCAAGACAGATTTATCTACTGTAAGCTGCTCAAGTTGACCATTGAGTAATTTTTGTTTGTGACTGGGCAAGCAACTTTCAGAAGTCACTTCACAGCTACTAATATGGCAATAAAAACTTTATTCATTCGCATGTATAAATACATGCCAAAAATCTTTGGCTGGGTTTATTTAGGTGCCCTGCGGTTTGGCATTACTATATAAGTAAACTGGTCACTGCACTTTAACCCTACATCTTTCACAGGCACAGTACCATAAATCAGGTCCATGATGATAGTAATGATTCCCATCAGAGTTCCCAATTCCTGGCTAGAAACAAGTTACATAGTTTTGATCCCAATTACAACTTCCAAAAACCTACATGAATTTGCACTCGGCGCCGTCAAAGAGGACATACTGATGTGCCTTGGCTGTGTATATGTGTGCAGGATGGACGATTACATCAAATGCTGGCGTGCTAGTGATTAAGTGTTGTCCCCTGGCATCTGTAATCAGCGTCTGGTGCAAATTAAAAAGCTGGCTGTACTCTCTGCCTATCAGCTGTCTCTGCTCCACAGCTGTCCTCTCCCAAGCAAAAAAAACAAAACACCCAGCTTTATAATGACTGCACCACACCAGGCCTCCATGGCCCATAGCCAGCAATGTAAGAGCATGTGTGTGTGAGTGCATGGGCATTTGTCCTTTAATTTGATACCTTTTGATCTCTGACATTCTTTAAAAAGGGAAGAAAGGATTTTTTTTGAGGTTGTGGTTAACATTGTAGTTTAGTCAAGAATTAAGATAAGATATAAAGACTTTTATAATTAATTTTCATGCTTTTTCTCTTTCAATTCCCTGATCTCTCAGTTTTAAAAACATGACTCCGTCCATCAGTGAAACCCTGCAATCAGAGTGGATTCCAGGCTGTGCAGCATGTATAGACAGGCCATTACTTGTGTAATACACAAGGGTTGTGAATGTGCCATCCTTTACTATGGGTAGACTTTGTCACCTTGTGTAAAAAAAAAAAAAAAAAAAAAAAAAAAAAAAAATTGAATTAAAAAATGAGTGGGTTTTTGTAGCAGTTAGCTATAAATAGGACCACAGTGACTATAAGAGAATATTGACATACACTAGCATTCAGAAGTTTGGAATCTGAACATTTATTATTTTTCTCAGTATTACTGAATCTTTTTGTTGCTGATGTATATGTGTAATTATTCTAAAAATATATAATTGCTCTTGTATGAAGTTAGGACTAATTCCTACTATAATAACTTTGGTTTTAAACATTTGTCGGAAATGGAAAATAACTAAATAAATAAAAAATGTGATTAAAATTAAATGCAGCACTGCAACTGATTCCATGACAGAGAAAGCTGTATAGCATCAGGTATGATTTAATGTTATAATGTTGTAATAAAATGAATGCCCACAATACCTCATATTTAAATGATGATCAGATAATTCACACGGATTACTTTGTGGAGAAATGACTATACATTTATAATTGCAGTATATTTATTTAAATCAGTTAATAACTTGTTTAGTAGAAGTGCATTCAATATTCACTACTGGTGATCTCTATTTCTCTCTCATGTTTCTGTGATTATGTGATCATGTGACCTCTTTCACACTCTCGGGCATTGGGAAACAAGGATCCCGACACTGAAAAACAACTCCTTTATGTCTTCTCTTGGCATGGAATCCCTACCCTCTTTGCTGCTGAGCAGTTTGGGCTTGTTCTCTCCTGCTTGGAAGCAATAAAAGGATAATTTGTACCCCGCCATATTTGTCAGAAGGTGTCATTAGTAGAGAATTCTGTGTCCTTTTTCACTTTAATCCAACTGCAGTACTCTTGCTTGGGTTGACTATTAGTTAATAGAACTAAATAGAGCCTGGTGCTGTTAGGCTTAGATTGATTTCCGTGACTGATTCCTGGCAACAACACAATGGCAGTCCTTGCCATTGGGGTTTTCTCAACATAAATCAGTAGTCAGATTGTTGAGAATAGGACTGATGATAGATCAGCAGAATTTTGGCATTTTTCCTTTGCCAACATTTCAATCACTTATCAAAATTGCGCGTTATAATCTGTAAAAAACACTGAGCTGCTGAAATAACATTGAAAGTTAAACTTGGAGATAATGCAGTTTTAACCGGTGAATTGTTTCGTACTTAAATTAAAAACCTTTTTTCTGTATGTGCTCATGTGACCCAACCAACAGAACATTACACATCTACACTCACCATCCACTTTAGTAGGAACACTTGTACACCTGCTCATTTATACAATTATCTAATTACTCAATCATGTGGCAGCAGCACAATGTGTGATCTGTTACGTTAACTGTTGCATGGTTGTTGATGCCAGACAGGCTGGTTTGAGTATTTCAGAAACTACCGATCTCCTGGGATTTTCACAAACAACAGTCTCTAGAGTTTACACAGAATGGTGTGAAAAGCCAAAAAAGCAATGAACAAAATAAAACATGATTGAATGATTATGAATGTGCAGAGGTACAGGTGTTCCAGTGAATGTGGACGGTGACAGTATGTACACAGTATGATTGATTATACATGATGGAAGCAAACCTGCATACACATGAGAGCTGCACTCAGGACTTTCCTGAGAGCTGCAGACAGATTTAGCTGTTTGTTTATTCACAGGTTACAATAAAGGGGAAAGACAAGACTGGAGCAGGTCCTTCTGGGAAGACTCCCAACAAGCTGAGTATAAGTGAGGTCAAGAACAGATTAGCAGCTGCTGCTAAAGAGGTAAGAAAATACACCCATTCATACACCACCTGTCTCACTACTGACTACATTAACCTGTAATTAAGACAAGTTGTCAGTTGCTTCCTCCTGAAACTGTTTATTTCCTCTGACTCTTTAATTTTCCCTGAAGACGTTTTATTCAAAATGAATAAAACGTACTCGGGTACTTATTTTATTTAATTTTTTTACTTTACCTACAGTAGTCATTATAGCAAGCTAAAAGTTTTAACAAGTTTTGCTTGTATTTTCTCATTTGTAAGAGAGTCATTTGGATAAAAGCGTCTGCTAAATGAATAAATGTAATGTAAATGTAACTTTGTCAAAGTTTTAACTTGTATTCGACTTTACAGCTCTCAGTACAGTGTGTCACTTATCTTTATCATACTGTCTTATCAAGATTAGGAAGATTAAAGCAAGATTAAAGTGTGACTTATTTGATGACGTTCCAGGGTGATTCAGTTATATACGTTTTAAAATTACTACAAGGAGATGCAATTTGAGACTTCACAGGAGAAATGGAGACATGATTCTGACACAATATATCATCACTGTGCATTGTATATGGTCACACATTCATAACTGAACTTTTACATGATGTTTATTAGCATCAGTGACAAAGAGATTATCTGGATCTCAGTATATTCTCTTTTGGCAGGCATTGGGTTCTGATTTGAATTTACTGTAAATGATGTAGCTGCTAGGACTTAGCCAGTGTGATAGTCAGATGTTAATAATTCTTTTTATTATCCTGAGACTCAGTGACCATCTCTCTCGTCTTCATGGTGTTGAGATTGTCTCATCCTATCGGCCGACAGCCAAGTCAGTTCCTCAATCAGTCTATCAACAAGTGATCAGAGCTGACCTCCACACGTAGAGACTTTTCACATAGAGATGGGCATTGGTGCCCCTGGCCAAATGAGCTCCAGAGAGGATTAGTGTGATTCTGATGATGATGGCTGCACATAGAGAGTCTTGTAATCATGATAATCATCCTCACCATCACCTTGAACCTTTAGAGTCCAGCTGATTAGGTATTGAGTCATGACTATGAAGTATTGCACTGATTTTATCGACCAAATCTCTGCCACTATGAGCAAATTATTAGAAAATGTTCTTGCTTGTCTTTTAGCTGTTTTCTTTTTAGATGATCATAACAGTATTAAAGAATGAAGATGTTTGGTTCCAAATAGTGTGAATATAGCAGAATGGGTACATGTAGATATGGATGTTTTTAAGTTGTTTACATAAACAGTCATGTAAACTGAATTACAACGTAGATGCAGCAAAAATATGAACTTCCAACACCCTGCGGTGGAGCCTATTCATCAATAGAATGATGATTTGGCCGGAATTCAGCATGATCTCCAAGCTCAGTGGAGGAGCAAGGTGCTGAAAATTACGCTATTTAAAAATGTTTTTCTCTGAACAGGGCAAGCCGTTTCCAAAAACAGACCAGAAATTTGAGAACTACGCCAAGCACACTTTCAAGATCTCAGATAAACAAGTAAGTATCACCATCCTTATGCCTCCTGGTTAGCCATTTAGCATTCACAAGCTAAATAAAGCTCAAGCCTCTTCTTTTCGACTCTCATAGTTCCTTGTTGTCCTGTAGAGGTGTGTATTTAAGAACTAACCAAACTCACTCGAAAGACAACGTTCCTTCCACTTGAAAGATGAGTAGGCTCTCAAACCCACAAGTACAAGTGCATTAGCATCTTGACTTTTTGCAGCATAGGGGCCACATGCTAAAGAGCTTCTGACACGGCCTGTTCCTCCCTCTGTTCGTTCTTCTCATTGTTTTGGTTCTCCAGAGCTGCTCGCTGCCTGTGGAGCAGCTGATGATATATGCTTAAGACTGCACCTCTCACAGCACAGAGAGAAGGGAGCTGCCAAGACTGAAGTCTCTACTTATGATTTACTGGCCTCCCC
>JANDJT010000217.1:8373991-8392141 GCA_024331685.1 Stegophilus panzeri
CCCCCCACCCCCCCACCCCCAATGTGTTCTCTGTAAAGTGTTTCTTGCGCTGTCTAATGAAGAAACTGGATAAAAGTATGCTCTTGGTACCAGGCAGTTCAGCAGATTCAAGGCCTCACCGACTTGCTTCTAGATTAGAGATAATCAGTGTTTGGACAGATTTTCCCACTTCAGGAAAAAAGACGAGCTTCTTAATGCAGATGACTGTATCAGTCTAGATAAACCACCGTATTAGATCATTACCAACTAGAACTATAATAAACCACTTTGTTTTATTTCCAAAAAAGATTGCTGGCTAGAAGCTGGCTCTGATTTTACTGTAAATATGAATGCAGTTAGGTCAACACTCTCAGACCTATTGCAAAATTATGCGTGTATATGCATGCATACATCCTTGTATTAAACTGTGTATATATGCAGAAGATTGCATACTTGCGTGCATCTGTATTTGTGTGTATGCACATGTTCAAAGAAGGGGGCCCTTTGAGTCAGCTCCATTTATTTGTTGTGAGGACGCATTTTGGCCTTTGGGTAACAGAACACCCATTACTGCAGGGCCCTGCTTTTCAACCTTGGAGCAGAGCAGGTGTACTCTCTAATGTAGAGTGTGTGTGGGTGTGTGTGTGTGTGGAACCAGCTCTGGAAGTACTTTGGTCCAGGCAGAAGGCGGAGATATGAGACAGAAAGAGGCACTAGTCATACGTTCTGGTATGTCCAAGAACGTTCGGCCCGCCCCTCCTGTCTTTCAGTGCTCATTATTCTAATGTAACACTAATGTGGGTCTTTCAGACAAAACTGAGTCATGCTGCTCTAATTATTAAGCATCTTAATGAGTCCCCATATGAGAGGGACCCGTTTCCAGTTTCACTAACTTATCCTATCTTTCTCTTTCTTCCCCCTCATCCGCCTCTGCCTGCTTTTCTCTGCCCCGCTCTCTCCCTTTTCTCTCCATTTCTTTCATTGCAGGTGATCAAAGACCTTTGGAACTTTGTACAAACACTGAAAAAGTAATGGCAGCTTTTGTGACTCGTCCCCCTTTTGCGTGCCCCCCCATGTACCAGAGGACTATCCAGTGATGGCCTTCAGCTGTGAATTCTGGCTTCTCCTACTCTCATGGAAACCGTCCACTTTCCTCTGTGTGTAATGAGACTTGCAAAATATAAAGACACTGAGTAGTTAAAGAGAGCTCATTACCTTGTGTTATTCTAAAGAAACCCACCAAAGTGTTGTGGATGTGTCGAACATAGGATTTCCATCAATGGTGGTAAATATTGTATGACAGCTATGAAGTAGCTAGGGTAATTTGTGTTGAAATACATCTGTGGGGTTAACTGCAGTATAAACAACAATTTAAGAATTGGAAGAATATTTCTGTGTATCCGAGCAGGTTAGCCTTTTGCTTCTCGGCAGCTTTTCTTGGAATAGTTTTAAAATGGCCATCATTTGCTGTAAATAGTGCTATTCATTTTAATGTAAAAACATGGCAACTGAAATATAGCTGTAGATTGCGTCTGCTTCTGAGTATTCCGTCTGGCCCACAATGTTCCGTCTGACTGAGGATTCCATCTGGCTCACAGTAAGCCTTGTAGCTCCGAAGATCCCATCTGGCTGCGCTTCTATGGCTCTCTGTAAGGTGGAAATCTTGGTTAGCCAAGGTATCTTTGCCTAGGTACTGTAATCAGATAAAGTGATCTTTTAAGAGTTTCTAGCGATCTGTTGCCAGAATATGACAGCTAAGATATTCATTGGCTTAAATTGTGAAACGATTTCACAGAAGCATTCCAGTTCGTTTAGTGCTTTGAATTCCAGAGGTAATGCTAATGTGCATTATCTTTTCAGCATTTTTCTAGTATTTCATTTTATTAATGCACTCCTGAGTTTGTCTTTTGTTGTAATTCTACTGTAATATTTTAAATAGGATTACTTAATCCTTTACATCTTCTAATTGTATTTGTTTAATGTTGTAATTACTCACTGATGTTTCAAAGGGGATTTAACCCAGAATGTTTCAAGTGTTTTAACAGTTAACATGGAGGGGAGCAAACATAATCTATATAAAAAAAGACTTTTTACCTATGTGTAAAATACTTGAGACCTCGAAGCATGGTATTTCGAATGCATTTGTGTAGTTGGTTTTAAGACTAACCTGACAAGGCCACATTTTTCTGACAGTTATGCATAAGCACAACGATTCCCTATAATGTTACAGCTTGAATCCAAGTTCCCGTTGCCCTTAAATTGGCACAATCTCTGGTCTGTCCAAACAAATTACAGTGCTATAAAGCCAGTCTCTCGAATCATCTAGTAGTCATTAGCCATTTTTTCTATGTGAGATACATTATAGTAAAGAGTCTTTTGAAAAAAACTGCATTTTGCAGTTTGACTTATCCATGCTTTTTTTGTTTTTTCTTTTCTTTTTTTTTTTTTTTACTTACTTATTTCATCAGCATGAAAGGAATAAATAAACCTGCCCCAGACTGTGTCTTGTTGTCTTTGTTGTGCAGGCAGGTTTTAGGGTAACTGCTGTTCACTTAGTTTGTCTGTGATGGCACCTGGCTTGTGCCACATGCATCTCACCCAACAGAAACCTTCTTTCATGGTAGCCATGATGGATCCAGATTGGGATGAAGATGACTTCCTTAATGTGCTGAAACTCCTTTACACGTACTTGCCTAAACATACAATTCATTACTCAGATTAAGCTGTGAACAAGCTGTGCATGCTGGGCTATAACACAGCTGGCCTGGGTTATGCTATAGTCTACGTGGGTTTTATTGCATAATTTCTCGTGTGATTTTGCCTCCATAAGTGAGATGAGCTACATCATCATGTATTCACCACGTGGTGGCGATAATAGCTTGTAATGGTGGTGAGATATGATTTATGTCTCCTAATATAGCTTAAGTATCAATGTCCCATTACCTAGATAAACATCCTACCTCTTTTTAATATTCCTAGTGGCCCATTACATTTACATACATAATCCTGTATCTCTGTGTTCAACAAGTGAGCTCAGCTTGTGCGTAGACATCCTTATAAAGCCACAAGGTGTATGGAATTTCCCCTTTTTCCTCTTGCACAGAGCACATATGCTGAGAAAACATTAAGGTTAATCAAATCTGACTCACCTGAAGTGCTATACATTTGATCTGAGTTGTAAATGAAATTGGCAACAGGATCATTGGATATTGTAATTACTAAAAAGTCAACGAGACAGGTTCACATTCAAAGACCTCATAAGATGCATATCTTAATGTTCCAGATCAGACCTTAAGGTGAGGTGTCGATCACTGTTGGACCTCCATCAGTATTTTCATTGGTCTTAGAGAGGCGTGGTAAGAACGCTATGTCCCTGGGATCTAAACTTTCTGCCTGGTCAGGCTTGAAATAAAAACTGGGCTTGAAATGCTGAAAGCCTGAGAAGCCTTTTCTGTAATTTTCAACCTGTGTGCTGTCAATAAATGTTTTTTTTTTTTTTAACTGTTAAACACCTGCTAAAATGTTTTTATCTGAATTTGAAAAGCACATTGTAATTTTTCTTTATAATTATTTTTGTATAAATAGGTGCCCTTTTTGTGTTAGAAAGATTTTGAAAAAGTAAGGGTTTCTTTTCATCCCATCTGTACCCTGATCAGACATAACATTAAAACCACCTGCCTAATATTGTGTGCCACCAAAATAGCTCTGACCCACTGAGGCATGGACTCCACAAGACCTCTGAAGGTGTGCTGTGGTATCTGGTGCAGCAGATGTTAGCAGCAGATCCTATTGGACTTATCTGTTCAACACCTTGAACTCTTTGTCATGTTCCTCAAACCATTCCTGATCAATTTTTGCAGTGTGGCATTGCGCATTATCCTGCTGAAAGAGGCCACTGCAATTAAGGAATACTGTTGCGTTGTAGGGGTGTAATTTGGTCTGCAACAAGGTTTAGGTAGGTGGTACATTTAAAAGTAACATCCACATGAATGCCAGGATTCCCAGCAGATCACTGCCCAGAGTATCACACTTCCTCCACCAGCTTGCCTTCTTCCCATAGTGCATCTTGGTCCCATCTCTTCCCCAGGTAAGTGATGCACACACACCCGGCTATCCACATGATGTAAAAGAAAACATGATTCATCCGACCAGGCCACCTTCTTCCATTACTCCATGGTCCAGTTCTGATGCTCACATGCCCATTGTAGGCACTTTCAGTGGTGGACACGGATCAACATGGGCACTAGAACCCGTCTGAGGTACACAGGCCCATACGCAGCAAGCTGCGATGCAGTGTGTGTTCTGACACCTTTCTACCATAACCAACATGAACTTTTTCAGCAAGTGTGCTACAGTAGCTCTTCTGTGGGATCGGACCAGATGGAGTAGCCTTCACTCCCCACGCTCATCAATGAGCCTTGGGCACCCATGAACATGTCACTGGTTGTCCTTCCTTGGACCATTTTTGGTAGGTCCTAATCACTGCATACCAGGAACACCCCACAAGACCTGCTGTTTTGGAGATGCTCTGGCCCAGTCGTCTAGCCATCACAATTTGGCCCTTGTCAAAGTTGCTCAGATCCCTACGCTTGCATATTTTTCCCGCTTTCCAACACTTCAACTTTGAAAATTGACTGTTCGCTTGCTGCTTAATATATCCCACCCCTTGACATGTGCCACTGTAACAAGATAATCAACGTTATTCACTTCACCCATCAATGGTTTTAATGTTATTACTGATTGGTGTATACGTTTGTCTTAAGAGCTTGTGCTGTCCCTTTCTTAATCAATGTAACATGTTTGTAAAGCTGCACTGTTGCGCATGTAGGCCTATTTTCCAATTTACTGTGTTTATTATTAACATGATGTTACAGCTGTATTTGTTGACCCGACTGTCAGGTTGGTTTCATCCTGTCATGCACTTTGGCAGCTTTTGTGGTTGGTCATGTGGGCTGTTATTTGTTAAAGGTTGGAAATACTTTATTCTCCCAGATGCTCCTTCTGAAAATCTGTTATGACTCAATATAACCCTGTTATTTCTAAAATCAACACAGCCTCAATAGAGTTTTGGGTTCCTGTCGCTTCTGATGCACTGCATGCTACAACGGAGGGCAGTTTATAGGATTAGAACCTGTCTGGGGGGGAAATGTGTTGGCTGCTTTGACACTTTTTGCATCATCTTGTAAGGAAAAAAAATTTGGACGTAGTCCTAAACATCTCAGATAATAATTGGACAGGGTGACAAGAGTTGAATCTGCAGACAGAGAGTTCTTTTCATCTAGAACATGAGCTGTATTAATTCCAGGGTGTTTTTTTTTCCCCTCAAATGTTGCTGAACATCCAGCAGCATCAAGGTAGATTTATGGGTAACCAAAAAGTTGCCTAGCTACTGTCAGGTGAACTATGGTGGAAATTCATTCTTAGTTGCAAAATGAAATGAGTGTGGCATGATTTCAAATCTTTTAATTAACAGCTTGGCCCAACTTCACCTCTGTGCCATTTTCAGTGCAATATGTAAAGAATAATTAGTCCATCAATCTCATTCGTCAGGATGTATTTTTCTTTCTGCTGGCAGGGAAAGGATTATGCAACCCATTCCTTCAGAGCCCAACACACACTACCTGAGAGAGTTCACATCAGCACAGGCACAGCAGAGTACTGTGGGAAAGCTAGTACTGGCCCGACAGCTGCACAACATTAGAACAATGTTGTATTGATGGACTCAGAAGGTCTAGTTTGTTGCTTCTGGAGTAGGCTATACAATATATGAAGCATAGGTAGGATATGCGTTCAGATTTTTCTTCATAGTCTGGGCAGTCTGCCCCGAAAGCACTGGAGCAAATCTTTCATGTCTGTGTGCATCCCACCCTACCACATCCTATCAAGTGCTAGCAGTGGATTTGCTTTCATTCTCAGTGGACTTATTGTTAGGGTTTAGTGCTTTCACCTTACTCTGAGTGAGATGTAGTGTCATGAGCAAAAATGCATGAATGAAGTACTTTGCAAATGTTCCAGCAATCATCTCGAGGGAGCTGCAGTGTGCAAGAGCAACATGGCTGGATAGAGATTTTGCACTTCTCGGACCATGTAACAAATACATACGTGTTAAACCCTAATAATCCATCTCTTCGGCAGATGAGTCTGTCTGGGTAAAAGTGGAAAGTGCATGTTTTTGCATGTGTCTGTGTATATATAATGTGTGTGTGTGTGTGTGTGTCTTCAAACTCTGTGTGCTTAGCTGTTGGCAGTCACGTACATCAAAAATGACACGTTAACACATTGCCTAGATACAGTGCAATAAAAAAAGCAAGGAAACATTTCAAGCATTTGTGGAGAGCTTTCGAAATAGAAGTGGAACAATACTGCAGCCTGAGGGGGAAAGAACTGATCATGCTGGTATGTTTATATTAGTCGGAGAGGAAGCCATCATTGTCGTTGTCAGGGATTTCTTTTTTTTTCTTTCTTGTCTCAGCTCTTTGACAGTCTAACCTGTTCTAATCTGTTAGGAAAGACACACAGGACCCTCAGTCACCCAGCTGATCTTTCTCACAGTAAAGCAGTGGGGCATAAAAGGAAAAAACTAAATATTGATATTAAAAAAAAAAAAAAAAGTTGAGGAAAAACCTCACAGCTGTTGTTTGATGATTGCAGGTTACAGTCTTCAGTGTTCTCTCACATGGCTAAAACAGATAAGCACAGATAAGTGTTGGTGCTGCTGGCTCTATTAATATGAGAGAAGGTGCGCTTACTTCGACATGCACGAACACGCGAGCACATTACCTGCACGGCTGGCTATGGCAAAGATGTATGTTGCATTCCACGACCCACAGTAAACCTGTGCTTACTCCTCGACGCCCCTTGAGAACTGAGCCAGGGACACATGGAGCAGGACAGATCATAAACGGATAGATTCCTGGATCAAGCCTACTGTTATTAATAAGTAGTATAAGACTGAATGTTTAAGTCATATACACAAGTCCTAAGTGTTTAGAATTTATGCTTCAGTTTCCATGAGGGCCTTGTAGAGTGGTGTTTATTCATGGTTTGCATGATATACTATGTATAATAACACCATAGTCAGTTAGAGGATGGAGTAAACTCTCTTTCAGATCTGATTTGTGTGGTTAGTTTTGGGTTCTGTCAGCTCAACTTTAAGCAGAATGTTGCTACAGCAGTCAGTGAAGTGCAGAGTGGTTAGTAGTCCGACTGTCTTCGTGTTGGTCTTCATGAACCCTGGAGAGGTTGGAAAGTGCCCTTTATAATCAGCAGTAACAGGGTAAAAAAAATGATGGAAAAGAGGACTCATTTACCTTTTAGAGATCTCCTTTGTAAACCCCCATCGTCACAATTCCTCTCCCTCCTTTCTGTGGCTCTCCCTTCATTGTGGCCTCAGCATTCGAGGTCATGTTTCATACACAGACCTTTTCGCTAATGTACTTCTTATGAAATGGAGAAGCTAAAAAGCACGATTTGTCACTTCTAAACATCTCCCAAGTGGGAAAAAGGGATTTTTAAGGTGATTGTTACCCTTGAGGTTTACAACATTGCTGCACTTCAAACACATTCTCTTGCCAGGGTTGCATGGGGCACCTGTAGAATGATTGGGCATGAGTCGAGATTTTTTTTTTTTTTACTCTGCACTCATAAGTGTGTTCTGGAGCATCTTATCAAGATGAATTGAGGCCATTTGCAGCTAAATGGTCTGTGTCAAACTGTGATTTACACCCTTTTTGTGCCAACGTGATCTTCTCTGTCTATCGTCCAAACTGATTCAAACAACAGATGTGTGTTTGTGCTTTTGACTGTCCAATCCTGCAACAATATATGAGGAGCTGAGAAACATCCAGCAGTGTCATGCTAATGAAAGTAAGTGTAGTGCACCTTTGGAAAATGGCAAACATATGCTCTGAGGAACACTGACCATCATGTCAATTTGATTTGACCTTGACCTTTATTTGTGACATATTCTGTCCAAGAAATGAGTAAATACCGGTCATGGATATTTATTGCTCTTCATTGAAGTGTCCTCCCCTTACTATGTGCAATGACAATGGCTTAATAGTATTAGATGATCATTAAAGGTATGACAATATGGGAGGTGCTGCACCTCCAGGTCAATGAGGACAGAAAGGCTAAGGCTTTCAGCTAACAGATGGAACCAAACACTGCCACTACATAAACTTAAACTCTTTCTTCAAAGATCTGTCCTTATTTTTCACAAAGTGTAAGGTATGAAACCCTGTAACTCGCTGTGCCAGCTTCTCCTTCTTTGATATTTGAATTTTACACCTGGTATGGGCACCTTTTGTCTTTTTCTTTCAAATAACATCTGCAGCTAGAAACCAGACAGGTAGTTAGTGTGGATTGGTCATGGCTGAATCTCTCTCTCTCTCTCTCTCTCTCTCTCTCTCTCTCTCTCTCTCTCTCTCTCTCCCTCTCTCTCTGTCTCTCTCTCACTACAGAAAGCCCTGAGGCTAGTATTTCACTGATTACAGAGTAGCCATGTGAATGGCAGTTTGTGTATTGTCAGAACAAAGGAAGCGCAAGCTCTAAGGAGGTGTTAGACAGGGGAATGGATTGGACCGACCCATTAGGTGTTAGAGGGGGGAATGGATTAGCCTATTGGGCTAGACTTGGCCTACAAGTTGGGACTAGCTTGAGGGGTACATTTAAATCTACGTCCATATATACCTGCAAGCAAGGCTGTTTACTTGTGTGTGTGTGTGTGTGTGTAGAGAGAGAGAGAGAGAGAGAGAGAGAGAGAGAGAGAGAATATGAGAACTTAATTCATTCAGTCCTAACCAGATCGGCAGGACCAAAGAATGTCTGGTAAACTACAGTACGTGTTTTGATACAGATTTGGACAAGTTCTGTTTATGGTTACTTGAGATTTCATTTTGAACATCTGGACAGTTTAAATGCTTTAGCTTTTAGACTGCTTTGTGTTGTTTTAATAGAGATGCAGAAAAAAAAAAGTTTAAAGGCTAAGCAAGAGCATTTCAGCATAAACGTAATAGATGCCATCAGCACCTCAAATGTTTAAAATGCCTTTAAGTATCCTTATTAGTGACAACAATTAGGTAATGACAGCAATGAAAAAAATTGGGGGTTGGGGGTCAATTAAGCATGGCGATATTTTGGAAGACATCATGTTAACCCCCCTTGGCCAGATCCACCCACTTCTGAATTCTGAACTCTTGCATCATTATAACGCAGACCTCATCTTTCAGCAACTGATGAGGGCTGATGAGACAAATGAGTGTGTGTTATTAGTTGCTGTTGCCCAGGCTCTTCATCCCTGATCTGCCAGACAGGCTGAATATGGCAGAAAAGTGGGGAAAAAACAGCCCATTCCTGAACCAATTACACACCCTCGTTTTTGAGCTTTCCCCCTATTGTGACAGGCTCTCTGACAGCCTGGCTCTTTAAAATCTATTAACCTCCACAGCAAAATACTCTCCCTAAACAGCTGTGGAATAATTAAGGAACGAGAAGTGCACTGAGGCATGCAAATTGATGCAGTCGTGAAAATAAAAACATATGTTAGCGCTGAGCAGCGAGGGAGCTGTAGCGAGTGTTTATGATGTTGGACAGTGTTCGGAGAGCAGGAGAGGAAATATCATCATTAGCAGCGTGCTGTGCAGCTCACTCATAGGCCTCTGTGAAGGCATTCTATATGGACGCCAGTATTTGCACTGGACAGACAGGATAATTATCAAAATCAGCAGCCAAAGCAGCCACAGTGCAGCATGCCCCCTCCTTTTCCTCTTTCCTCTCAGTACACACACACACACACACACTGATACACACTGGCATGCAGGTTCACAGACAGCCATTTTTACGCGCAAATGTAAGCACGTACACTCACTTCCACCTACTCCCGCACAAACACTTTCAGGCCCACCCACACCCACTTACTTCTTCACACACACTTACTCCTGTTCCCACACACACACCTAACCAACATCACCCGCACCAAATACCACGCTTTAGTAGTTCTAAAACGTTCCATGCAGTCAAACTGCGACAGAGACAAATTAGGACTATGCACATGTCCTTAAAAGCAGTGTAGCAGTCTTAAGTGATCCTCTCTCCTGCACACCTTCTCTGTCAAGCTTCAGAGGGTCGTGACCCCTGCTCGACCTTGCTTGATGCAGCTAAAACTCTTACACCTACATTGGATACTCAGTTTGAGTTTTACTGCTTTCTTTATTGCTCATGCTTGCCGTGTTCTCTAAATTTACACCTAGTGTTAAGTCCTGCCAGTTCTGCCAGTTTCACGGTTCTTTTGTTAGTTGAGTTCTCCCCAGGAGTGCGAGTCAGGTCCGATGGAGTGGGTTGTGACGAGACCTAAAGAAGATGAGGAGCGAGAAAGGAAATGCGTCTGACTGTCAGAAACCTACAGACCATCTAGCAAGGCCTCTGCCTCACCTTCAGATTCAATAAGATGCAGATGCCACCCCCTCTCAGATGCCCCCCCACCTCTCAGTCCATATGTTTGTGTCAGAGATGAAAGAGGAAATAGGTGGGAAGCTATGTGTGTGATAGAGTGAGCTCTGACACTAACATAGTATATTGGGCCTTACTTATAGAACTGTGAAGTTGTTTTGTCAGGTTTAAAAGGCCATATAAGCCTTTGAACAACTGAGTGTGACTGCCCCTTAAAGACTTCTCTTAAAAAAACTAAAAAAAAAAAAACCTCTTTAACCTTTTTCATTCAACATTTGGAATGCCAACATCACATCATTCCTGATGATCACTAAACGAATTTGCTTAAAAATCAAGAGGAAACTAAGAGGAAACACTTAAGAGTCATAAATTCATGTAAATCTTTAGCCCATTATCTTGCTCATGATAGTCGTAGTTCTTTTTGTGGCAAAGCATGGCTTTAGTTGATATCTTGACACTTATTTAGGATGCAACATTATTCAGATCTATCTGATCCACCCATTTTAAATCGCATTTATTTTCTGACCAGCTACAACCTGGTCAGTGAAAAACTAGCTTAACAGGTTCATAAAGCTTTTTTTTGTTTTGTTGTTGTTGTTGTTCTTGTTCTTTTAAGCACTACTATTTATGCAAATGCATTTATCCAATTCACAGGAAAAAGAATAGCTTGCATACACTTTTTTTTATTTCTTCCAGGACTTATAATTTACTGCAGACTTGTGCACATCAACTTACAATTATCTGCAAAATAGATATTAGGATTTTCAACTGAAGCTTATTTTGCCCCTGCATGCTTTAAGATAATGATTAACACTCTGCAAAGACCTACTCTAATAATACAGATACTCTGGAAGATGTGGTGTTCTTTCTCTGTACTTTTTCCCTTCCCCACATCAATGCACTGTAAATCTGTTAAGAGCCATGCTGCAGAGACTGCAGATTAAACTTGGTAAAGCTTTAACCAGTGCAAATGCAACCATAGATCTTACTCTCTATTAACCAGTGATCATGTCCCAGTCACCTTTTTGCTCTTTTTCCAGGGTTTATTCTGATCTTGCCCCATACCCCCCCACCCACAACTGATAATCACATCAAATGCCTGGGGCTGTCTATGGTAGTGGACTATAGTGACCTACTTTTTCACCTTATAATATGTGGTTTGGGATTCATCCGGGTGTGGTTTCATGCCATATTCTCAGATTCACACCTGAGATGAGCGAGAGTGCTGGCATAATGAATGTTTAATGCTTACACACCCTCTCTAGAGTTGAGATTTTATACAAACCTCATGTCCATCAGAAAAATTAGGCATAAAGGAAGCAATGCAAACATTTCCTGATGTCTGTTTCTATAAGGAAATGAAACGCTGCCTGTACAATTTTCTACATAAATTATAATATTGAGAATCCTGTTGAAAGTTAGAAATGACGTCGAATTCGAAGGCAAACTATTTGTTTTATGTGAAAAGGACTCCGTGTTATGCTGTTTATAAAAGACCAAATGCAGTCTTAAACTGTTTGTCTTTTCAAAAGCCTCCTATTGTTGGGACAGAGAGAGAAAGATGTCGGAGCTAGAGTTTATACCCGGTAATGAGGGAATAAGCGTGGAGAGCACAATGCTCAGAGCTGGCAGGAGGTGGATTCATGCTCAGAGGGAGCGTGTAAACGCATTCACACCTCACTCGCATTTCAATGCCCGATAAATTATAGCACAATATTGGCAGGTCGAGCTCGACAAGCACTTGCATGTGAATGGTGTCTGGGAGCGCAACGGCGAATCCACAAAGCCCGCGCGCCTTCACAGAAGTGGTCGAACAAGCTCCACTGAAACTCCAGCACATATCATCAGCACCAATCATGTGTGAAATTAAAGAATAGGTTTAAAACGGGGTGAAAGGAACGGGTGATGGAGTTGAAACTCATGATCTCCATCCGATTCCTTACATTAGGCTACATTCTCAGAAAAAAAAGGAGCAGCCTAAGCGGTCCATTTCCTTGTCACTGTAGTTGTAGCTACTATATCTTTTGTAGGTCTATTTTGTTACACAGTAGCGTAAATGTGGTGTACCTTTACAATGATTTACCTGAAGGACCAGTAATATGCCTTTTATCAGCTTTTATAGTAATAAATTGAAAGGTACGCTTCATGCACATTTCCAGGTAAAATACATACATTTAAGGTACAAAAGCCAAGTGACAAGGAAGAGAGTTCATTATTATTATTATTATTATTATTATTATTGTTGTTGTTGTTGTTGTTGTTGTTGTTATTGTTGTTGGTATTTTTTATTGTTGCTGTTGTTGTTGTTGTTGTTGTTGTTGTTGTTGTTACTACTGCTAGTACTAGTACTACTAGCTACTAGTAGCCTACTAGTAGTAATAGTATTTTCATAAACTGCTTAGTTTCCCTTTACCAAAATTCACCATATCACGATCTGGCTTTCATCGTTGAAGACCTGCACCTGCGTCGTGTTCCCGCCAAGTTTTGCTGAAAACCGCAAAGAATTTCCATGAAGAAAAAAAAAAAAAAAAAAAAAAAAACATTTTAAAGCGAAAGAAGAGTTAAGAAAACTATCTAAGTGAAGGCAGAGAAGCATGTTGAAAAAAAGTCCTCTCTGATGTACTGATGGTCCTCACAGATCGCCCTATCAGGTGCAAAAACCACTGACAGGTTTCCACCCACTAGCGACCAAAAAAAAGCCCCTTGCGGCGCACCGAGCCTCCGCGGCACATGAACCGCTGACACGCGCTCCGGATCGTTACACACTCCGCACGCACGCGCTTTTTTTTATACCAGATAACAACTCAAGACGAGTCTCTCATTTATATATGAATATGAATATGATTTCGCCACAACTTCTAACTCATCTCCGTGAGTAGAACCACTTTTCTTTTTGACCTCCACAACCACCGGACACGGAAAGTTACCCTTGACCCATGCTGAGGTGGACTTTACCGGCAGGTACGATCGGAATTGAACTTCGTCTGAATACCGGACCGACACTCCCTAGGTGTGAAAAAAAGCGCCTGTGGAATTTGTAGTCAGCTCGGAAGAGACTCACCCCGCGTGCAAATTAAATCTTTCCGCGCTCGGAGCGAGAGAACGGCGCGCGCGCGCAGCGGAGCCAAACCGCAAAGCGTGCGGGAATTAGGAAGGGGGGGGGGGGGGGGGGGGGGGGGGGACGGACGGAGATACGGCCGGTTGTACCCATTCAGTCCAGGCAAATTGAGGAAGAGCCTGATGTGGCTCCCAGAGGCACAGTTTTACTGCACTGATCTCTCGTGTCACTGGGAGCGCGAGTCTCCCCCGGGATTTTGCGCGTGAGGCCACGGCGCCGTGTTTAGACTGGACCGGCGAGTGCTGGGAAACAGGTGGATCTGACCAAGATGTCCGTGCTGCCTTCAAGGTTCAGCTACGTGTAAGAAAGCCGTTTTCCTTCACGAGTCCCAGCATTCTTGCCAATAGAAGTCGCTCAAAGCCAGATGTGAGGGTGTCGTGCTGATGCGCTTTTTTTTTTTTTTTTTTTTTTTTTTTTATTTCGTCTAATTCGTTGTGATTTACTCCTCCTTTTTTGTTTCCGTCTTTTTTCCTCTCTCACTGTCTCTTTCTCCAGGTGTTTACATTTTCTGGTCCTCTACTTCCAGTTACAGGTAGGTCTGACTGATCATTAAACTGTTTTAAGATTTAAGTTAATATATACAGAGATGTAATATTACAGATATAAAAATCAGAGCTGCAAACACGGGTATGGATTAGGATTAATTGTGCAATGCCAATCAACATTGAAAATTAAAATGTACTTTGCTCTTTTAATGAAATATTTGCATAAAAGGCATATCGGCTGTATGTGACGCAAAAAAGAACAACTGCTCTAAAGATGAAAGGCATGCATAAGATTTTCTAAAACAGCTGGAACTTTTATTATGCTGCATGTAGTTTATAGAAAGGCAAAGTTATAAGTATGTTACAGATCTGAAGCAGATATTACAGTTCATCATATAGTGAATCAGTAATGCAAATTCAGATGACTGCACAATAATGAATACAACCAAACAGTTATAGATCATCATTTCTATGTTGGTTTTTTTTTTTTTTTAATTTTTAATTTTATTTTTTATTTTTTTACATTGTACATTTTCACTACAAGGTTTTTATTCAGTCAAGAGACAGATACAGTGTATATGTAATACATATATTCACAACGATTAAAAGATAAATGAAGGTTGAATAATGCTATAACAAGCATACTAAATGTCCAAAAAAATTATCTGAATTAAAACAATTTCTGTTTTTTTCAAATATCTCAGAAGAAAAATATACAAACCCTTTTTTTGTTACTTCTGGATAGGCTAATGCAGTGATTATTAAATCTTGTATTAACATGTCATACCAACAGCAGTCATCTACAAAGACACCCTCAATTAATGAACAAAAGCAGTTTATATTAAGTAGATAGGACTGAAGCGGGTTATATAATCCTGCACGCTAATCTTTATTCCAAAACAGTTGGTGCAAACAAGACCATAGTGCTGGCTGTCTTGCTTCCTCAGCGTTTTGTGTCGGTAATTACAATACTAGTGCTTTAATTGCAGGTCACACATGCAAGCGTATAAACGCTTCCTGCTTTTTTCTCCTTCATTCCGTCACTCAGTATTTTATAATGGGCTTGGTCCTTTTCTTCTTTGAGGAAATGCTGGGAAATCAATGGTGTGATAAGTCTATAAGAACAGGGCTGAAGTGGCAGTGCATTGATGCGTTGTTTCCTGAGCTACAGCGGAGAATAGTGTCTGAAGATAGGGCCCTATCGGACATGCAAGAGTGCACAGCTTCTTAGCAAGGATGGTGCTGATCTTTTGAAGTCCCAATGATATCCATTTCGCTAGGATGGCTTTGAAGGGAGACAGGCAGAATGATAAAAATGTTTTGCATAGGCATGTCCCGTTTTCCTGCTTGCGCTGAGATGCAACTGTCTGCCAAACACACCTCAATGTTTGACTAGAGATGGAGAGATTTCAGAGCAAATCCCTCAAAGGAGAGGTGTGTGTGTGTTTGTGTGCATGTGTGTGTGTGTGTGTGTGTGTGTATGTGTTTTCCCTCATATACATAGTGTGTGTGGGCTTTCTCTCAAGACAGAACTACTCTAGAAAAGAAATCAGACCGTCATTGTATGATAAACTCAAACCTGCCTGAAAAGATTCGTAACATATACTGCGTGTGTAAATTTATGCTGTGGTTAAATGAAAATGCCAGTACATGAACAATTTATTTTGTGTTTATAATAACGTTTTATTACATGAGAGTGGAAATGTCCTAATTTTCTATCTGTGCATTAGTAACTGATACATGCTTATTAATTATAAGCATATATCAGTGGTAGTTTTGATATTTATTGATTGATGTATGAATAAGTCAATCAGTAAATCAGTCAACTGACTGGAAAATTCAATGCAGACATAAAGAAATATGTTGGTGTTAAATGCACTAGAAGTGAACTTTAGATCCCGTGTGGTATACGCCGAGTGTTCCGAGCATGCTCACATGTATCTCACAGTCCAGTGCACACACAGCTTAGTGGAAGTGCCTTGTTTCTCATCTCAGCATTGAAGATTTGTTCTGCCATGAGTGCATTTCCCCTCGCACACTCTAAATGTCATTAATTTGCTGAGGTTAAAATAACAGCGAGTCAGAGTATGTAATGTGTATATAATTAGCCACCTGAGAGCAGCCACATAAAAGCCCATTACTGGGTAATTACCACTCATACAGCTGAGGAGAGCAGCCTTGGCTTGGGCTTAGATTCCAGGGGTACTGAAAGTATACGTTTTCCTCATATGGAGGGATGACAGGAAAAGGAGAGCAGAAGAGGATTGGGGAGAAAAGTTAAGGAGGATAACAGATGAAAGATTGGCTGGGAATATTTTTTTGGATAAAGCCTCAGGTGACTGGCACAGTGGATAAAATATGTGAATGAAAATGAACGCTGGGTATTGAAAGATCCCTTAGGTTGTATAGTTTTATATGTGTGCATGTGGGGGGTGGGGGGGGGTCAGTACACATATCTCGCTGCAGATGTGTCTGCGTAAATGTCTGTTAGCATGTCTGCAGATGTGTGTGTCTGCATGTGTGTGATTTATGAGGGTAATTCTGACCTCAGGCAGATATTTGTTTGATGACAGAGAAACAGGTCCTGATCCTTCAGGTGGATAATTGCTAGTGGCTTGCTATTGGAAATGGAATACTTGTTTTCTCGGTTTAGCTCCAGGCGCATAGTATTCAGCTGCTTTACTCGAAGAGATGAAAAGAGAACACTAACCTGAAATCATGCTTTGTCTTTCTGAAGGCTACACAGATTGACTAAAACTGCCTGTAATCTTGAGCATTCTTTTAAAAGTTTTGATCTTCAGAATTACTTTTGAGCAAAATATCCAGACATAAAAAGGAAATTAGAACAGCTTCTATTAACTAACATATCTTGTAATGACATCCAGCCTCTCTGCACTTTACTGTATAAAGCTTTATTCACACACTCTGACCCTTCTCTGCATCTAGGAGTCGCACCAGAGTTCTGCAGACTTCCGCATATACATTGAGAACCACACACGTGATGACGTGAGTCGGAAACAGGTGCGGATATACCAGCTGTACAGCCGGACAACAGGGAAGCATGTACAGATCCTTGGCAAGAAGATCAATGCTAACGGAGACGATGGGGGCAAGTACGGTACGGGAGCATTCCTGTGCTCTTCCGCCGCTTTAGCCAGATCTGATAGCCTTACACCAAACACATACATGTACTTTATATCCCAGAAGTTTAATTGTGTGTTCATTTTACTGAGTAACATTACTCAGCATAACATTGTTTGCTCATATCCTGGAAATGATTTGTGCTCCTTTTTGATCACTGGTTATAGGTCCAGATCACAATTAAAGCTTCAAATTGGCCTGCAGATTGGTCGAACGTTTAGCTTCAAATGTGAGCATGTGTCCAGGGAAAGGAGGGTGGGTAGGGGGAGGTCGTGGGTAGAGGTAAGCACAGTGAATGCTGGACTGATCTGCGTTGAGTGATACAACTGTTTACATCCGACCCCATTTTCAACCGTGTCAGCCAGAGTCTTGCTCAGTGCTGTTGTAGTAACTCCCCAACAGGCACAGGGCTTAAGATGTGCGTATACCGCTGTGCTCTTATGGCGGTGGAATGGCCGATGCCTGATTTGCATGCTCAGGGCCTCCACATAGCAGTAACTGTCACTTGCTTGGTGTCGGTTTGCAAATAAACTCGAATATAGCATCTTGCTTTGTTCATGGCTGTCAAACTGGCGTTAGTTTTGGAGTGTGAGTTGTACAGCATTGTGAGTAAAGCTCAGACATAAAGGTCGTTCTGTACCTGTGTGAGCAGGATTGTACGTAGAGCCAGGTAAATCCCCACACCTGGCACCTGAGAGCTCTTTGCCTCTCAGCAATACAAAGACACAGCGCTAATTCAATACGGCAGCTTAGTGTTCTAATAATCAGTTCACAAAGGATAATAGTTCAGTACTTACTAGTAGTACAGACTTTCATTATTCCTAATGCCAACTAATTTAAGTTATTTTATGTAGGTACTCAGAACATTTCTATCATACAGCAATTGTGACAAATGCATCAGTTGATTTTTCTGTAGAAACTTCATGCTCTGGTCTGTCAAATATGTGAAACAGATGTATGGCCCTGAGAATTATATAT
>JANDJT010000217.1:8392241-8410189 GCA_024331685.1 Stegophilus panzeri
CTTTGCATATCCCAACCTGTATGTAGGCTATCTTTGGTCACAGCACAGAAACAGACATCAAATGTTGCCCCCGGAGCTTACAACATTAGAGTCTTGCTTAGTGACCCAACAGTGACTATGTAATAGAAACTGGATTTAAACCCCCAGCCTTCTGGTTAATAGCCTAAACCTCCACCCACTAATCTACACCTTCTATAGTAATGTTATGGTAGTTAAGAAGGGTGAGCAAATGTTTGGATGGTCAGATATCCACTCAGGTTTGCTCACACATTGCATAGTTTTCTTAGATTGTTGCTTTGGTCTGGCACATGTGAAACAGATGGATGGTGCAACAAGTATGTCAGACATTTTTTTAAAAATGCCTCAAGCACACACCCAATATACAGAAGAAAGATCTTAAATAGCGAGCTATATATTATATATCTATAATTTAGGGGGAAATATGTCAGGGGAAACAGGTGTACTGTTCCCCGTGTTACTTTTCCATCCATTCAGTCTGCCCTCGGTGATTCTCATCAGTCGGGCTCTTTTAACCGCCCCCTTTTCTGAATGTCACCTTTTTATCTGCCGACCTAAGCCGACGTAGTGGGATATTTCTCCAGCTCCTTCACAAATCTCAAGTGCTCTGCCTGAACTGGTTCCCCTGCTTGTTGTACTGTGAGTTGTTTTTAAAAGGGACAATTTTGGCATTGCCCTCAGAGCCCCCTGCCTTTGAGTTCCACTGAATAGCTCTGTGTGTTAAGCAAATGGATCATCTTAACTTTTTGATTGAGTGAGCAGGGACTAAAGGCGACTGGAAACCCAATCCCCAGGGATCTTAACTGCTCCAAGAGGTTTGGCAGATAGCTCCCCCTGGGAGGGGTGAGCCTGAACAAAGGTGCCCAAACACTGAGAGGGCGAGAGAGAGAGAGACAGAGAGAGAGAGAGAGAGAGAGAGAGAGAGAGAGAGTGTTCAGGGTGGTCATGGGAGCGATTCTCACCATTTTTGTGTGTGCTATTGATCAGTCTTCCTATTTTTTTCTCACAACATTTTTTTCAATAATGGAGTTATCAAACGTGTTTTACTAAAATTACCTCTAACTTAAAGAAATGTGTATGTAACTAGCACCATTCTTGTTAGATTCTGGATATTTTTCTTCAGTTTTGTCTTCATGGCTTTAATATTAATATGTTCTTTTTCATTCCAGCTCTCCTTAGTGTTGAGACAGAGACATTTGGGAGTCGTGTTCGAATAAAAGGACAACAAAGTGGCTACTATATCTGCATGAACAAGAATGGCAAAATCATTGGCAAGGTAAGAATTTTCATCATCTGCCACTTACTGAACTGAGACTCAGCATCTATCATGTATCTGTCTCAAAAGAGATGCCAAAGTCACACTTTACAGTTGCAAAAAGTTTTATTTTCTTCTGTTTGAACCCTGGCTAAAGAGTTTGTCATCTACAGTTTTACATAGAAACTCATTATGCTTTCAATTACTGGACTCATTTAAAGCCAACCAAAAGCTATTTTGCTGTGTGATCACTAGGAGGCGTCATACAGAGTAGCGCAATGATGTATGTCACACATGAGGCCACTGAGTGACAAAGCTTTCCCAACTTAGTGAGTCACGGTGAAAAATCTATCCTCACAGTCTCTTCCAATCATTATGCAGGTGATTAGCAAGTTGGTGGAAATGTTTCTTTCGTAAAGTGTGAATACAGTGATGATGTCTTTCATATCATATTGCTGTACTGTAAAGCCGATGACATGCATTTTCAAAAACCCAAACAGCTGCAACACTGGCAAAAGAGTGAGCCAACGTTTTATGTTTCACAGATGTCTGGTTAAATCAAAGTGGGTGCTTGAGTCTGGTGAAAAAGTATCAAATGTGCACATTTGAGATAGAAGGGGCAACACCCCTTTCATTTATTCTTCATTTTCTGGCTTGTTTGATGCCAACCATAAGCATGAACAGTAGCACATCCAGTCTCATCTTCTATTTTCCACTTGATCTGTAGGTGATTTGTAGAAATGATACATACTGTGTATAGATTAAGAAACCTTGTAATAAGAGGGAAAAATGACGACCCCAGACATTCAGACTGTAAGCTACGGCTGAGGCCAAAGGTCACCAGAGTTTGGGAGATAAATTCTCAGAAACAACACCTTATATTACAAAATCTTTACTGGAATTTTAAAAGGAGGCTACTTTTTATTTTAATGGAGGCTACTTTTCTATTCACTTGAAGTGATAACAATTCACAACATATTAGGTCTTATGGAAAGCATTTTTTTTCTACCCCTAACACCTTCCTATTGCAAAGAGTATACCTCACAAGTAAACTCAGCTGACGGGTTTGGGAGAGTTGCTCAACAGGTGGGCTTTATCTGACATGTTATTTTCTCTCCCCTGCAGCTCAATGGGAGTAACCCAGAGTGTGTGTTCGTGGAGGAGTTCTTGGAAAACAACTACACGGCATTAGTGTCTGCCAAGTACAAAGGCTGGTACCTGGGCTTCAACCGTCGGGGCCGGCCCAAGAAAGGCTCACGGACCACACAGACACAGCAGGAAGTACATTTCATGAAACGCGGCCCTAAGGGCAAGGTGGACCCTCAGGAGGAGTTCCGTTTCACCACTGTAACGAAACGGACGCGTAGGGCACGGCGCTTAAGGCCAAACCATAAAACAAACTGAAGTGACACAGACCAAGCATGCCCTCTTCCTTTACAGACATCTCAAACTTCTTGCCTTAAACCAGCATAAAAGTTATTGTGATTAAACAGCAGGAGAGGAAACCTGAAAGATGGCTACAGGACAAAAAAGAAAAAAGTTCAAAGATGTTTTATTTTTATATTTTCGGATCTCTGAGTCTCTCTTAGGTGTTGAATGTCTCTGGGTTATCATTAATGTTATATTGTGTCTGTTACTCTCTGTTATTTATATTGGACAAACTATGGATGACAAAAAAGGAACTGTGGTCTCCCACTTTGACGAGTTTACAGCAGCAGGCATCCTGTTGAAAAGGAGAGATTTGACTCCAATACCTAAGAAAAACTTCTATATTTCATTTTGAATTGGCCCAAACAACAAGGATCCGGGGTTTTTTTTTTCTGCTGGAGGAATTTAAATGCAAGAGGCACATGATAACAGGGTCATATGGCAGGACTCTGTACCAGCCAACACTAGCTTTGAGTGCAATATTTTGAAGGGCCCTCCATGAAGCATCTCATTGCCTTCATTTCTGCTCAGTGATTTTTCTGTGAGAAGTCTGAGTGTTCTCTCTAGGCCTGTCTGCGGGTGAAGTGTGCTTAATCACACCCAGCAATTGTATGATTCCTTTTAAATTTTTGTGCAACCTGTGATTCAGCAGAGCACAACATGCTTTGACTAGCCAGGCATCAGCATCGGCTATGGCGGTAGTGCTTGTTAAAACAAATGAAGAGAAGCTTGGAGTTGAAGGGACTCGAAGAGCATAACATGTTGATTTGATGGGAACCTTTTGATCTTTCTCACTGTACATCGGTGCAAGATTTACAAGAATGCACTGTAGTGACAGTGGGCCTGATCTCAAACACTAGCACACATGTATGTTCTTCTTTTTCAGTCTTACAGGAATTCATAGTCCTATACAGTAGTTTTTGAAGAATTACAAAATCAGTTATAAGACTATAGGTCATTCTCCTCCCCTGTCTTGCCAATTTAATGTGCTGTTCTCAGAGGCTGTAAAATGGTCACTTCTTTAAATCTGCCACTCTATAGGAATACCTATCAGATTATGCTGTATTCCAGATTTCCATTTGTAAACTCATTCTATGATGGTTTAGACAACATTGCGCTGTATATGTACGTATGTCCACTAAGGCTTTATACCTGACCATTCTGAATTGAGCTACAACAAGGAAGGTGGAATGCCTTTCACTAAACTCACCTGTGCTAAGATTTGCCCTTCATATGGGGGTTGCTGTAGTGTAAACAAATCTATATACTCATTTGTCACATGACAGGTTTTGTAAGAGATACTACTAACAAACATGACACATGTATGGTTAAAAAAAAACGTATGCAAAAAAAAAAAAATAATAATTTTATGACTATTATAAAAATATTTATTGCCTTTCTCTGTAAATACAACCTGATGAATTTATTTGACCTCTTAATAAAAATAAGGACTATATTAAAAACAAAAAAGGAAAAAGAATGGTTGTGTTTTCTTTTAAGTTTCAGCTTCGGATGCAACAAAATGTTCTGTATTTTGCTCAGAAAACCTCTAAAGACTAATCATTTATTCATTCTGCCAAGAAAGAATTCATTGCAAGATATTTGTAAAATGCTCAGAAATTTGTTTAACAGTTTAACATTCATCCATGTGCACACCTCCCTTATTTATCTGTGACTCATTTTTGCATTTTTCCAACTGCACCTTTCCGTCTCCCATATGTCAGCAGAAAAAAAAAGAAGAAATCTTGATTTTCATAGATGGTTGTGGTAGATTTCAGCCCAGAAGTAGGTTGCATACACTTCTCATCCTATGAAGAGTCTATGAATGTGGGAATGGATGTGCTTGGATAGGACACTTTTTGTCATCTGAACTGTTAACAGGTTATGAAAAGGTGAATTGCATTTCAGAAATGAGCAACAAGGTCCAGGAAATGTGTCATAATTAAGTTATGAGGCGCATAAAGACAGCTAAGAGATTCTCAGACAACATGAGAATTCAAGGATCGTTTAGACTCAAGGTTATGTCAACAGATTCCCTCCTTGCTTTTACATATTGCCTCTTTTTATGAAATCAATTAGAACCAGAGGGAGTAGAGGAATGTTCAAAGAGAATGTTCAGAAAGGTATTAAGGTTAATGGAACTATTCCTTTTCCAAATGGATTTTCAAATCTTCTGGTATGAAATCTTGTTCTGGAAGACATTACTTTTGTGGAAGACAGTACCCTCATTAGACTACATTAGCCTCGAGAGAAACACTTATTTTTTCTAGAGCTCAGTGTGTCAGTAACTGACATTAGCACAGATACATGCTCGTTGTACTTTTTACATATGGGTAGCACTGATGTGCGAAACATTGTGCAAAATGTTCATTGTCTGGAATTTTCAAGTACTTCTTTCTATTTGTGATCTTTCTCACTTGATTCCTCTCACACTTAGTGACCTCTTTTTGGCAGGCCTATTTGAGCTGTTTCTTTAAAGGAGGAGGAGAAGGAATGCAGGATAGCATGTCTTATAATGTTGTATTCAGGAATGGTGTTTACAGTAGCAGTCAGTCTGAAAAATTGCCGTTTTGAGTAAAAAATGCCTTTTGTTTAACTTCCCACTGATGTTATCAGATCTAGCTCTATACAGCCACCTACAGCGGGCAAAGACTGGAGGACACGGTCTGATTTAAATGTCCAACAACCTCTCCATCTTTCTTTTTGTCTCTAATTTTTCATTCTTTCCTGAGGTGAAAAGTAGAGTGATATGTTGTACATGGCCTTCATTACTCAAAATAGACAGCCGGAAAAATATCCCATCATTTCCACACAGACAGCTGTCTGGACATTCAGTTTTAAAGAAACACTCAGCGCTTTCTCTTTCTAGCAAATCCATTTTTTTGTCTAGCACATTTTTGATGAGACAGTGTGGAAAGGAGGGGCCCATGCAAATGCTGATAAGAGAAAACAAATGTATTACCATTGCTGTAAAATGCGTACAGATCACCAGGATATCATGGCACTATGCTATCGAGATCATGATCAGATTAACCTCATGCTTTAAACACGAGTAGAAAAGCGACTGTAACAAACATGTTTTTTTGTCTTAGGGACGCAACCCTAAAAGTATCTGATATCCATGTAGATGGAACCATTCTGCGATGATGGCACTCAAGAAAGTTGAATACAGACTTTTTAAGAGTCCAGACATCTGTAAATTAAAGAACAGAGAGCATTCAGTGCAGGGCTCCTGCCAGCGCCTCTCCTCTGGCTTAACCTTTGATCAGTGGAGGATGGCCCTGGAACAGGCCCAGTATGCTGAAATGAAACATAACATCTCTCTGTGGCACTCCTCCCTTTCAGGACGATAGCTCTGTGAACTCACTACTGCTGACGGATGGCTATTCATAGTCAAAAGGAGGTTCTGACTCCACTGCGGGAGGTTAGAATAGTGAAAGGTTGCACAGGGACCTGGCTTTACTATCTTCCAGCAGGCTGCCTTGGTGCATCGTGTGTATTTTTAGAACAATGTGCGGTTAAGGGCCACTTTTTGGAAAAGCTCATAAAAAATGTTTTTCCACTGGCCGTGTCCAGAGTAAACAAATTAACACTTGTTTTCTCTGCGGAATGACAGGCAGAAAATAAAGTGTGTATAATAGCACAGTGGTCACTGTCTTGCTGAAGTGTTCAGTGGCTCTCTCAGCAGTGGAACGAGTGACAGATGGACACAAGCCCACTGAAGTGCACTCTTCAGCAACCGCATATTTAATGAAAGGCCCATGTCAACAGAAATCTGGTGGTCCAGCCATTCCCTAGACAGAACAACTTTGTCTCCTTAAATATTACTTAACTCCTTCTTGAGGTTGTGAGGTGCAAGAAACATGTAAAACCAAAATAATTGTTGACTTATAATATGATCCTAACTGTCGCAGCTCGCTATGCGGTGCTTTTTCCCCCTAAAGCACAGACACCGCAAGCTTTCGTCTCCCCAGTGAAATGTGCAACCGCATGCATCTGCTCCGTTTTTACTCTGGGACATACAGAAGTCATTTTGTGATTCATGTATAGCTGAGGGTTGTTTTTATATGGCTACTTTATGTTCCAGGAGCGTATTATACCATAATAGTTTAAATGTCCAATTTAAGAGTGAGATGATCCAGGTTCAACTTAGGAGACTGAAAAGACACATGAACAACACAACAGACACAAGGCAATAGTGCTTGGGATACAAATTTCTTTATGTACATTACTGTTACTCTTTCTTTACCCTTTTCCATTGAACCATTTTGATTTTAAAAGTTGTATGATTTTTGGTACATGCTCAGACCTGGGACCAATTGTACCTAATGGTAGATGAGAACCTAATGGTAGGTGAGGGTAGCAGCGCTGTTTGTGGCTAATTATGTACACCATGTCACACCGTATGTGACACCTTATGCACAAAACTCACACAGCCCCTCTTGTGCTACTTTGTCTACTTTATTTTTGTCAGCTTATAAAAATTTCTGCAACATAAAACTATAGGTAGAATATTTTGACACTTTAACGTGCCTCCAGCATTAAAATATGTAAAGAATCATGAATTTATGGACGTGGAAAAGTGTAGTATGCACGCACAGAAACACTTGGTACGACGTCTCGATAGGTATGTAGCCAAGTAAAAAAACTGTGCATCTTTTGTTGTTTGAAATTAGAGAAAATGGAGCCATGGAATAATGAGAAGATGCATACGCTAATATAATCTCAGCTAGTATCATTTGGTCTTAACCAATATAATTTGGTTATCCAAACAGCCAATCAGACAAAGGCGTAAATGTACAGTGTGCTGTGATGACATTGTTGTGTGGTGAAATGATAATGCAGTGGTTTTTCCTGTTGTCTTACATAGACTAGACTGGAAAATAGACTAGAACTCCAGCTTCTGTTGATTGCTATTTGGGCCAGTTCTTGTTTTAAAATGTGCAATGGAAAAACTATGTAAGGAGAGGATTAGGGAGAAGCTCTAAACCTTTATTCATATCTCCACATCTTGAGAATGGCATGCTCTCAATAATTCAGCAAAGATATTTTTATTTTAGTTGTTTTATTTGTATCAATCCTGAAACCCAGCACAATGTTTTTTTGTTGTTGTTTTTTTGTGTTTTTTTATTTATTATTCTGCAGTGGCATTAAGTTGTAAAATGGGAAAATCTTTAATTCAACACAGTTTCAAATTAAATAATAATAAATAAAAAAAAAACTGAAGAAAAAAGTAGAGAAGCAGGAAGCATAGCAAGTGCAGATACAGAGTGGTGTACTGCCTGCTACAATTAAACAATTAACATTGTGCCATAATTTGTGACATGTATACCAATGATGAGCAGACATAATTGATCTTGATGTTGGATCAAGATGACTAGAGGAAATTATATAATGAATCTGAAAGAGGGTTCATTATTGGAGTGCAGAGACAGGAGCTTCAATCACAGTGAAAACAGTGACTCAAGTGACAGCTGCATTGAGCTCTACGTGGAAGTAAACAGGGTTGGAAATTGTGTTTGAATGTACACATTTAATGACTGTGATGCTTGTGAATTGATGTGATATTTAAGGAAAAATAGAAGATGAACTGTGCAAGAACAGTCTGTTGACACTTACACAGAAAGGAATACTATAGTAGGGCTGCAGTAATTACACCCACCATTACAAAGACAAATGCAAAAAAAACAAAAAAACACCAGCACTTGTCTACATAGATGTGGAAAAAAGTGGTAAGGTCATTTGGGTCATATTTCACCATATTTTCATATTTTTGGTTTATTTTTTGCTGGCATAGTTTGGATCCCCTAGTCTGCTTAGAGAGTGATGGGTCACTGCAAATGAATGCAGTTATTCTGAATGATCACATGTATCCTATGATGAAACATTTCTATCCTGATGGGAGTGTCTTCCAGGATGACTCCCATATACAGGGCATGAGGGCTCATTGAATGCTTTGATGAGTAGAAAAATGATGTAAATTACATGCTACGGCCTTTGCGGTCACTAGATTTAGCCCGACTGAACACCTACGGGAGATTGTGAAACAATGTGTTAGACAACTCCACCTCCATCATCAAAACTCCAAAAGGCAGTATCTTTTCAAAAAATGGTCTTCATCCCTCCAGTACAGTTCCAGAGACTTCCATGTCCTCTACAGCATAACAGAGTAATCAGGGCCTAATGGAGTATAGTTGAGTTCTGTTTATTTTATTAAATTGGGCAAGAACAAGATGATCAGTGCTTCTGTTCACTCTTAGGTCTGTGTCATTTTGACAAATCGCATCTATTTATTCTTAGATCTGTTTTACCTAGTGCATTAACCTATACAGATTTGCAGTTATCAAGTGTCCTTTATTGGGTGCATTTTATCCACGCATCTATTTTTATCCTGGGATCTGTTTAGGGTAGCACATTAACATAGGCTGGCCAGTGGCTAATTTATGTGAATTACTATACGTTTTTTTCTGTACATGCAAAACTGGTCAAAGTATGTGTGTAATGTAATGCAGTGCCACTCTATGTATCTATGTCTACATAGTTTTCAAAAACCAGAAGGTTTTTAAATTAAATTATGTATGTCCCTGCTGGAAACACTAGAAAACACTGAACGACCCCACATTAAAATATATATATATATATATATATTACTTGGTTTAACTATGATGGCCATCTTTGTGTCATGGCACACAACAAATTTTGGTTGTACAGCTGTTTTTGGAAACCTCAATATCTTGGCTCAGTATGGGCCTAGCTCCTTGGAACAAAATCTGATCTTTAGAGCACATTAAAAGGTACATGACATTTTACAAGGTACATAAAAATTTAGCAAATTTGTGTTCCTTAGACTTAGAACTTAAGTCCAAATGTAATGCTCAAGATTGCTCACAGTTCCACTTTTAGGGTCAATTTATAATGGGAATGGTTCAAGTCTCAGTCTTGATTTTTTTCTGGGTACCTAGGTAAGTATAGTGTGCATGCAGAACATTTCAGACGTCCCTCCTTTTTAATAAAAATTTCCCTCACTTTTGGGTTGAAAATCTGTGGTGCAGGACCAGATACGAACCTGAAATTTTCACAGAAATAAGTCATCTATAGTAGCATTCTGCTGTAAAAATTGTGAGTTTGAAGGTAAACTCTGCAGGACAGTGGCCCTCGAGGGCCAGATTTGAAGAACCAGCCTGATTTTTCATATTGGTACAGGTGTACATTTGGTATGCATGAATATATTTTATCCAAATCTGGAAGTACAGTGTTCAGTTGGGTGTTCTACAAATGAACAGTGTCATAAACAGACTATGGTGTTGTTTCTCCTGTGATAAAAGCAGTAAGTGACTTCTGTAGTCATTTATTGCTTTTAATTAATGAATCATGTCATATTTATGTATTTCATATTGAAAGTGATTAGGATTCCATAGTTTTTTTTTTTTTTTATTTACAGCCCAAATCATACAATTCAACATGACATATTGTGGCTACATCAATGGCTACATCAGTCGTGCTGGGCATATTACTGCTCCTCACTTGAGCCAATATCACACAAGAAAAATAACCATACATTCAAGGTCAGAATCGCAGGTAGCTGATACATATCATGTATTGAAGGCTGAGACAGAAGCAAGTGCAGGTTAGGTAGTTTAATACAATAGTCCAAAGGATAAGGCAGAAGAGAATAATCATGAACAGGCAAGGGTCAATCGAACAGGCAAACAGACCAAACTAGGCAATGCAAAGAGGCAAGGTCGTAAAGAAGAACAAGGTCAAAACCTGAGACGGTCACCACCTTGACCTCTGGCTGGAGCTCTGGAACTGAGGTTGCCACTCTGACCTCTGGCAGTGGCTCTGCAATGGAGGCCACCTCGTGGATCTCAGGCTGTAGCTTTGGAGATGAGGTCACCATGTTGGCCTCCAGCTGGAGCTCTGCTGGTGAGGTCACTATCTTGACCTCATGCTTGAACTCCGGAGATGAGACCCCCTCATGGGTTTCATGTTGGAGTGCTGGGGAGGAGGTTGCCACATTGACCTCTGGCTGGAGCTCGGCAGGTGAGACCACCTCTTGGGTCTCAGGTTGGAGCTCTGTGGGTGAGGCCACCTTGTAGGTCTCAGGTTGGAGCTCTGCGGGTGAGACCACCTTGTAGGTCTCAGGTTGGAGCTCTGCTGGTGACACCACCTTGTAGGTCTCAGGTTGGAGCTCTGGAGCAGAGGTTACAACATTGACCTCTGGCAGGGGCTCTGCAGTGGAGACCACCTCATGTAGCTCAGGCTGTAGCTCTGGAGATAATGGTGCCATGTTCGCCTCCAGTTGGAGCTCTGTGGGTGAGACCACTTCGTGGGTCTCAAGCTGGAGCTCTGCTCTTGCTCTCTTGTGGAGCTGTTTGTGGGCATACCAGCTGCCCTTGAAACATTCCTGAGAGCAGAAATATGATCCGGGTATCCCAAGTTTACTATATGTGGGACACTGTAGCTGGGTTTCTTTACAGCAGCCCTCGGTCACGCAGGTCTGTGTAACCCCCACCATTGCCCTGTTGGCTGGGGGCTGAAGCTGAGCAGTAGAGACCCTCCTGTCAGCCAGCTTCCTCTCGTAATATGAGGTGAAAGTCTGAGAGGGTTTATCCGTTAGGCTGGGCCTTCCTAACATTTTCTCCAGGTCAGGTTTGAGCCCTAGCCTAGTAATCAGGAACTCTGATTACTCTCCAACTCTCCAAATGCGGGCTGGGCCAGTGAGTCGGGACAGCATGAATCCCAGCCACTACTCCTCTGTGGGCTTGGGGTCCTCCAGGCTTGTGAAATAAAACTGGCATTGGAGTATATAGCTTGCAGGATATACCTCAAAGCCATCGAAGGAAGCTGGAACTTCCAGGGGGGAAAACTAGGGAAAATGCACAGAATCAAAGGCTGGTATAGAGATCCCAGTGTGATGCTCTCCTGCTGCTTCCATGTTGAGGCCGAAGAATTCTGTCATATTTTGGAGGCTGAGATGGAAGCAAGTGCAGGTTAGGTAGTTTAATACAATAGTCCAAAGGATAAGGCAGAAGAGAATAATCATGAACAGGCAAGGGTCAATCAAACAGGCAAACAGACCAAACTAGGCAAGGCAAAGAGGCAAGGTCGTAAAGAAGAACAAGGTCAAAACCAAAATAAACAAACACGGTATCAAGGCTTGGTAACAACAGAGACAGAAGGCAACTGAGCGTATACTTCGCAAAGACTTCATGTTCAAACAGTCTCTTTTATGTGTGGTGTGATTGTGTGTGAAATTGGATGCAGGTGTGCATGATTGGAATGAAGTTGAGTGTTCTGGGAATTGCGGTCCATGGCCGTCGTGTTTGTAGGCTGCAGTGCAGGATGGGGAATGTAGTCAGTGGCTTGCTGTAATATAACAATACATGCCTTTGTTTCCAACAAACTCTAGTCACATGTCTAAGCAGTAATTTTGGTATTAACTCATCACCATGCCTGAGAAAATCGAATTTGAATACAGCCCATAGCAAGCCAGCCAGGAGTGTAAAAATCTAATATTTTGATAAATCAAATACCAAATTTGCCCTAACCTACAATAAAAACAGTTCACTTACCTATTACTAGTAGATTCACTAATATAATAAAATATCAAGACGCAACTAACTAAGGAAACAGGCCAGCAAGAGTAGGGTTTATTGCAAAAATTACCTCATCTTCCATTACCACAAAAACATGATAATTGAATCTCTGTCTATAAATAATGCTCTACAGGCTAGTGTATTGATTTTTTTTCAAGTGCAAGTGAAAAAAAAAAGGTTCCTAGTTCCTCCAAAATAAATTTCCAAACCATTTTCCACAACCACAGCAATCAATGTTAAACCTCAGTAATGCCGTGTGTCGTGATTTGAGTTGGTGATTAAGATGGGAGTGTCACAGTAGTGGAGGAAGTAATGCTGACACCTCACTTCCCCAGGGTCTGGGATTCAATCTTGTGCTCTGGTCAGTGTCTGTGCAAAGTTTCATGTTTTTCCTGTGTCACCTCACCCCAATATATCCTATAAAAACGATTCAGTATTATTTCTACACACTATTTTAAGTTACATTTCCCAGAACATGAATATCATGGTGAAATATTGCGGTTACAACACATTGTCACACAGTGGACATATAGGGTCATATTCAGATTTGTCTTATGCGCATGTAAACTGATTTCTATTTGCATGTAAACACTCAAAATATTATGCGACACCTTTTGAGGTAAATACATATATACAGTAAACATGACAATATTCATTAATCATATTGTCCATATAAAGTCCGCATAACTTTTTTTTTTTTTAGATTGGAGCATCATATTTGGAGACATACTTAACTCGAGGAGCATATTTTATTTTATTTTTAATTATACTCTACACGTACTTTAAATGAGTCCTAGTGAACCGTAGCAGATGTCTGCTTGATCAGCTTATCCTTTTAACTGTGAGAATATTTTCTTGATAGAACACATAGAATTAGCAACAACAATGGCTTTGTTTGTTTTTTGTTAATTTGACAAATCAGAACAGTGGATTAAAGCAGCAATATAGCCTACTGCACAAAATAAATCTTTTTTCCCCCTGATCTGCTCAATCAATTGTTGCACTTCATAATAGTAAATACAGTATTTTTCATGCCTGCCTAAACTTCATGCTTTCTGTTGCTGTACCTCTAGTTCATTGGGCAAAAAAGGATGTGTTGTGATTAATGTGATAATTGCAACTAGGACTATTCATGGAGTAATATATTGTTAATATACTAGGCCCCTTGCTCCTAGGCTCCGATGTTCATTTCGAATGCTTGCCATCTTCTGAGTTGTATATCACCTTATTACTCACCTTACTACCTTACTACTTATTGGGGGCCGGCTGTGGCTCAGTTGGTAGAGTGGGTTGCCCACTAATCGTAGGGTTGGTGGTTCGATTCCTGGACCACATGACTCCACATACTGAAGTGTCCTTGGGCAAGACACTGAAGCCCAAGTTGCTCCCAATGGCAAGTTAGTGCCTTGCATGGCAGCTCTGCTACCATTGGTGAGTGTGTGTGTGAATGGGTGAATGTGACACAGTGTAAAGCACTTTGGATAAAAGTGCTATATAAGTGCACCATTTACTCTTTCTATTTATTTGTTCATCTTTCTTTGATGTTAATTTGTATTGCACTTGACAGCAAAGAAAAAAACAATCTGCTTTTTCAGCTATGATATTTTTTAGGCTTCAAGGCAAGTCCTTATCTTTAAAGGTCTTGGTATAGATGAAATTAAAAAATCCCATCTGGGACATGCCTACTCAAAAAACTCTGAACACAGCAATATAATATGATGGAACTGTCCAAGCAGCCTGAATACTGATGTGCACAATTTTGGTGTTAACTTATAAGTACATACTATGCCTCCATGTACTCTTACCCAGTGCCTCTTTGTATTCTTCCTCCCATATATAGCCAGCTGGCGGAGTTAACACAATCAGTGCTCTCCAACCATATACTGCTTTGCCTAAGGTGCACATACATGCATTTGAGAGTTGTCTGTGGTGCTGTTAGTGTTTCTGTCCTGGGTGCTATATTCACAGTGACAAATTCCCAAGATGGTGGTACCCTTGGATGAGGCCCTCACAGTTCCCTCTTTAGTCCCTGTTTGGGTTGCTGGAGGAGGCCCTGTAGAAGGCATGCAGGCATAAGAGAGCCATCAATGTTGCCATGCTGGGACTCTGACTAACATTTGACCCATAATGCAAATTCCAGGTGTCCAGAATTTGCCTCGTGATCTGCCGGTTGGAATTCTTGGCTCTGAACATCCACTGCAACGTCATGTGATAAGGGTGAAGGGCTTCCTAGTGAGATAATGTACTATATCCTGCACTGCCCATTTTATTTATTTTATTTATTTTTGTTTTGTGGGCAAGAGGTTATGGCTAAGATTACAGAATGCTGTTTACCACCCACCTGTTAGCATTAATGATTAGCTGAAGTCCTGGTTGATGAATATCAGGTCTGATGTCAGGGATTTTTTTAGCCTGCAAAAGGCAGTGTCAGCTGCTGAGCTCCACATTACCTTCTCTGGCTGTCCATCCTTTGTGATATCTAACAGGTGGGAGGCTACAAAGAAGACATCAGGCACAAACCACTGGCAATAACCCTCCAGACCCAGACAGACCCACATGTAATTTATTTGGATTGGTGTTCATCAAGCCCCTCAGCGCATTTACAACTTCTGGAAACACATACTGTGTTTCGTCCAACATTCTCAATGGAAAACAACATAATTTAGGTATATGATGGTGTAGCAGTGATGGGGCTGGAAAGTGATATTCATAACCTGCTGGAGGGTTGCAGCGGCCATTCTATGAGCTCATCCATATGTGGTAAGTGTCAAATTCTGCCACCTTGTTTATCCTCCGGAAGTCATTCCAGAAGCAGTGAGATCTATCTGCCTTTGGCACTATGACGATGGGGCTGGACCATGGGCTTGTGGATTCTTCAGTTGCAAGCCACTGTAACACTTAGTTTACCTTCCCTATAGCCTCTAGAGTGGTATAGCCACCACTCCAGGCAGTGTTTCTTTGAATATAATACAAAGTTTACTCAGAATTATTCAACAATTGTAAAGCATTTGAATGATTTGATACAATATTCCACAAGAACCACATATTCAAAGGAGCAAAAGGATTATCACAATCACAAAGAACCATTTGAAAACTGTTGTTCACCTAGTTGTTAGCACACATATAAAACTGTTACTGACACAATCTGAAATTTATTTTTCTGAAACAAGAGAAGACCGTAACAGCACTATCTGTTACACCGGATGACTTTAGCTAGCTAAAACATTTCACAAAGTGAAGCTTGCTATCCATCTTGGCCTTAAGTAGCCTGTCACAAAAAGGGTTTCTCTCTATTTCACCAATGACCAATACCAATCCCCTGACATACTTATTCTTCTGAGCTGGAAATGATTAGCTATAGGTGGTTACCTGCCCCAGAGCTGGCTTTGCATAATAATTGACTGTGGGGCATAGGGCTCCACAGTGACCAGGTCCACAAACAATGGTTTGTCTCTGAATGCATGTTGTCAAGAAAATGTGAATGAGGAATGGTGCAACCCAATAATACCAAAGCCAGGGATGGGGAAGGATTGGCTAACACTGCAGCCCAAACTTCCTCAGGGAGGTGGCACCCTTTGCAATACAAGGAGTACTCAATCATTTAACTAGGTTTTCTCTGTTTGAGTTACTGCATGAAAGATTACATTTTATAATCTTTTTGTGTGTGTCTGAGTTTGGTTTTTTTGTATGTACCTTAAAACCTGGTATAGTCATTTTAAATTGGTCTTGTGACAATAGCTTTCTGCAACCCCTGTTAAAAATAAATTAATAATGCTTTCTCCTACATGATTATTCTAAGAAGAAAAAATACAGTCCCCTGCAACAGAAAGGCCAATTCTATTATTTTCACTATACATTGAATACATTTGGGTTTGAGATCAAAAGATGAATATGAGATGATAGATCAGAATTTTAGCATTCAGTTCCTCATATTAACACCTGGATACAGTATGTTACACAACATGGCACCTTTTGTTTAAACCCACCCATTTATTTCAAGTGATCAAAAATACTGGAACATGTGACTAATGGGGTTTCTTGCTGCAGGGATGTGCCCTGTTAAATTGATTGTTTAAAGAATGAATATCTCTGAATGTCATTTTTTTGTTTGTTTGAGCCTTAAGTTTCACCTGTGAATACTGCATTAGTTGTTAAAAAGGATAAACATGAAAATGAGAGAGTATTTTTAAGCTGAGAAAAGAGGGAAAATCTATCAGAGTCTTTGCACAAGCATTGGGCATAGTCAATACAACAATTTTGAATGTCCAGAAAATTAAAGAAACTACTGGTGTACTAACAACCAGACATGGAACAGGTCAGCCAAGGAAAACAATAGCAGTTGATCACAGAAACATTGTGAGAGCTGTGAAGAAAAACACCAAAACAACAGTCAGTGACATCACCAACAACCTCCACAGGCCATTTGTGAAGGTATCACAATCCACCGTTCAAGAGCAGAAATATAGAGACCATACCACCAGATGCAAACCACTCATCAGCAGTAAGATTAGGAAAGCCAGATTGGAATTTGCAAAGAAATACAAAGATGAGCCACAGAACACACTGCCAATTCAACAAGGGACTTCATCAGGGGGAAAAGATGGACAGTTTTAGACTGGCCAAGTCAATCACCAGACCCTAACCCAGTTGAGCAGCATTTCACCTCCTGAAGAGGAGACTGAAGGCAGAACCCCACCAAAACAAACTGAAAGAAGCTGCAGTACAAGCCTGGAAAAGCAACACCAAAGGAAAATGCAACAGTTTGGTGATGTCAGTGGGTCACCGGCTTGATGCAATTATTGCAAGAAAGGGATATGCAACCAAATATTAAGTGTTATTTACTTAAATTTACTTTAAGACTATTTGTTCCTGTACTTTTGCTCACCTAAAAATTGGGTGGTCTGCCAACAAAGGTGCCATGTTTTAAGTTGTTTAACACATCTGTATGTAAATATCAGGAAATGAAAGCTGAAATTCTGATCTATACACTCCTGAGAAACTAACAATTCCTACAGCTGATAGGAACGGGCTGACATGATATGACATATAGTCATGACATATAATCACCTCACCCCAATTCCAGTCCTGGAGGTCCAGAGTCTAGCAAAGATTGGTCAGATTTAACTCACAAGGGGTAATATGTGTTAGATCAGGAAAATCTTCTAATTGTAGTGGACTCTGGACCCCCAGTTGTATGGCAGGGTGTGTCATATCAGCCCAGGACTGGAATTTGGGAATACTGGTACAGAACATACTCTTATACTTTCCTTCAAAAAGAAAGAAAAATATATGTATTTATTTTTTATGCCAGAAGAACGTGCCAAAAAAGCAGCCCCACTAGACAACATTAGACATAACAGACTAGCACAAGAACCAGATTCTACCAATAGCAGCAACATCCTAGTGATAGCAGATCTCTGTACAAATTGTGGTCCAATATTTTTCAAGGGACAGACTTTAATTCCCTTTCCCTTAAGCCCCAAATGATTGTCGTTCCCCCTTGAAAAGACACTTTTCAACACTGTAACACACTCTGAGGAAAGCTCTAACTGCCAACTGCAGCATACTGCACATAAGTGACAAATAAATGATTCTTTAAACATTAGTAACGTTAAGGTGTAGATACTCTTAATTGTCATTGTTATATA
>JANDJT010000217.1:8410226-8447347 GCA_024331685.1 Stegophilus panzeri
AGCTTTTATATTATTGTTAGCCAGTTTAAACCTGTAAAATTAGTTGTTTTCCCAGGATAGTTTCCATAAATACAATGCACAGACTGAGGAGCAATCTGAAAGCTAACGTAGTACAGCAAATGCTTTTAATCCAAAAAAATCTAAGACAGTTAGAATTTTCAGGATATGACCCTGATAAGCATATTTTATAGTATTCCACTCCTGCAGTAATGATTGAACAGATGAAGTAAAAGCAATGTGCAGGGTTTGTTTGGCAGAAGCACAAAAGAACAGATCCAAGCAAAAATTAATTTAATGACAGGACAAGTTAAATAAAAATAAGGCAAAACAGAGCAAGGCTAAGAATTCAGATATTCGGAAGACACCAAGCTAAAGGAGGGTACAACACCAAAAAAAACAACCAAAAAAGCTCAAGCTGTTTAGACAAGACTTTGTCAAGAGATGGTGAAAACACTTACTTGCTCCACTGATAACATAATTTACAATTCATAGGCCACAAGTCAAAGCACCCCACTGTGAATGAACAAGAAATACAGATGCCCAGTGTACTGTGTACCTTGAATGACATTTTGTTCTTTAAACAATACTTCCTCAACAACTTATAAGCAGGATTCACATTCTATATTGCATACAGAGACAATGCACTCACTGAACTTCTCAATAAAGTCTCTGGAGAAATTTTTGCTAGAGTTAAAAACTGATGTGGGAACAGGTATTTTGCCTTCCATTTCATTTAGATCAGGAGTTTTCCCATTCTGAGATGGCCATGAATCTCACTTGGGCTTTCATTAATAGGAAGGCTTTTTTTCTACCCCCCTTGTGTCAACAGGGAAAACAGATTATTCAGCAGGTGCTAATGGCCCTTTCAGTTCACTATCTGCAGAGGAAAATCATCGACATCAGAGATCAAACCTGAGGAGTTTTGAAAATAGTTTCAAAATCTTGCCCAAACATTAAATATATGTTTATGTTTGAATATGCTTTGGGTAATGTTTACATCAAGCATCAGAATGGGGGAAAAATGTGATCTCAGTGATTTTGACCGTGGCATAATTGTTGGGACAGTTTGGGTATTTCTATAACTTATGATCTATTGGGATTTTCACACACAACAGTCTCTAGAGTTTACTCAGAATGGTAAAATAAAGAAAAAAAAACATCCTGTGAGCAGCAGTTCTGCAAATGGAAATGCCTCATTGATGAGAGACATCAATAGAGAATGGCCAGACTGCAGAAGAGCATTTCAGAATACACAACACATCAAAACATCACATCAGGTTCCACTTCTGTCAGCCAACAACAGAAAGCTGAAGCTGCAGTGGGCACAGGGTCACCCAAACTGGACAGTTGAAGACTGGAAAAACGTGGCCTGGTCTTTAAACATAGCCTGGTCTCCAACCCTAGGGTCAGAATTTGGTGCCAACAGCATGAATCCATGGACCCAACCTTCCTGGTGTTAACAGGCCAGGCTGGTGGAGGTGGTGGAATGGTAGAGTTGGGGTACTCGATCCTAGACTTGGACTCAAATCGAATTATGAACGAACTCGGACTTGTCACGCACTCAGGTAAATTTATACTCAAACTTGACACAGATTCATATATTTTGGACTCGGAAATTTTTCAGAGTACAGTCGAGTCTGCGACATGTGTAACATGAAAAGAAAGATAAAATTAAGATAACAACAAATGAATGAATGTCTCCCTGATCAGGGTGTGTGTGCACAGAAAGCTGCCTCATGATGGAACATGCGAACTACTGTCTTCCCAGCATTGATACTTTAACTTTCTGGAAGCCATTACTATAATGAGATAGTACACTTAGCTGTACGGGAGTAAAGCCGCTGGCTGAGATTCTACCTGAAATATGCAAGCAGCATTCGTGCATAGAGTCTATTGAGTTTTCTTTAGTGGCTTATTATGCTTGGACGGTCAAATAAATACACAAACATCATGTCAAAGTGCTGGTCTGGCCAAGTATTCATGCAAACACAGTCGGTTATATCTTAAGTGAATGTAAACATTTGGGGGAAATATCGGAGGTGTGTCAATACAGTATATTGGATCTGTGCATTAGGTCTTAAAGTGACAGAAGTCTAATAAATCTGCTGCTGTCTGTGTCATTAATGTTAATCAAATAAGAAAAGACAAAGAGAAAATGACTCACTCACTCATTTGACTGAATAACTTCAGTAAATTTAATAAGAATCACTGTATATGTCATGTAGTGAAGTCTATTTTATTTTTAATTTAATTCCTTTATTCAATTAAATTAGTACTTCTTACTTGAATACTACTGATAGACCTACCTGAGAAAACGTATCGTTATCATGAAATAAGACTGTAGTTATATCGCGCACACCTAAACATTAGCGTTTGGCGATTCCAGTCTTGAATTTCATTTAAAATGTGAAATGTATTTCATAATGTATATCATAAACTCTGCTGATAGGGATTTTTAAATTTTTTTTTCATTTTAGGAATTAAAAAAAGTTATAAGAACAGAGCTGTGTATCAGAAATGAGTTTGTTTTCATTCATAGATAGGTTAAAATCAGTAATAAAGCATGAAGCTTGTTGTATTGACATGCTGCTAAATGTAACTCTACTCAGTAGTCTCTCACTCAGACTATATAACTGTGGGGGACAGGCATCAAATCACTGAAATGTCAGCTCGAACTGAAGGACACAATATAGTGTGATACAATAACAAAACAGCTTCATTTGTATTTTCATACACCTGTAATATAATAAAAGTTCCTCATTTGTAAGTTGCTTTGGATAAAATCATCTGCTAAATGACTAAATGTAAATGTAAATGTAAAAGTTCTACATATACCTTTATATCCCTTTTTTATTGAAACCATTTTTTGAGAGGAAACTAGTTGAGGTACTGATAAAAAATAAAAATATTAAATGGCAATAGGAAGATGTGGTATTTCTTGTTACATTTATGTTGCCATTGGTTTGTGAATGTTAAAATGTAAATTAATAGCTCAGTGTTGAGTTTACAATTGCAATTTCAAATCTTTTCAATTTAATTACTTTCTGGATTCAGCCGGACTCGACTCAGACTCGGCCATTAATTCGTCCCCTTTTGGACTCTGACTCTGGCTCGATTGGTTAAGGACTCAGTGTCAAATTACAGGAATTACATGATGCAATCATGCCAACATGGACCAGAATCTTGATTGAATGCTTCCAACATCTTGTTTTGGGAGTAAAGGGAAGCCATGTTCAGTATTAGTATTAGTATAGTGTTCTTAATAGTACTTGGTGAGTGTATGTAACTACACAATATGGTCAAAAGTTTATGGACAGCTGAGCACCATGCCGGATATCTGTCCTTGAACAGCCCATTCCAAAACCATGGGCATTAATATGGAGTTGGTCTCCCCTTTGCTATTATAACAGCCGCCATGCTTCTAGGCTTTCCACTAGATTTTGCCATGAGCATTACTGAGGGAAGGCTCTGATGTCAGATGAGAAAGCATGGCACAGAGTCAGTGTTCCAGTTCATCCTAAAGGTGTTCACTTGGGCTGAAGTCAGAGCTCTGTGCAGACGACTTGTGTTCTTATACACTGTCCCTAGCAAAATTGCTTTGTGTACAAGGACACTGTCATGCTGGAACAGAGAAATCTTAAATCTACAGTACAGCACACAATGACATTCCAGACAATTGTGTGCTTACAACTTTGTGGAAACAATTGGGGTCAGGCCCACATATGGGTTTGATGGGCAGTTGCCCACATACTTTTGGCCATATAATGTATGTCATAAGTTTTACTACATGAGTGACCGTGTTTTTGGTCACTTATTATTACCTGAACTGTTTTATTCTAGCAATACAGATATCCCAAGAAATATGGCAAGAAAAATTACATTGTTTTAAGTAAAAATTAATTTAAAGATTTTGTCACTGTCCAAATACTAGACAGCACTGCATACACTTCACTTGGCTGCATGCACATTAGTGACTTAAATTTGTCTTTCCAATCTCTCATTTTCTTAATGTCTACCTCTAACTTCACTATGTCTTTCCCTCTTCTCTCTCTCTCTCTCTCTCTCTCTCTCTCTCTCTCTCTCTTTCGATCACTCATTTTACTAAGATATGAGATGGTTCTTTGTTGTGCGTTACACAGGCCTGTAATTAGTGAATTGTGTGCTGGGCGTTTTTTCTCACAGAACCTCTTCACAATTAATCAGGCCTTTCCCACCGATGGCCAAAGCCTCTTGACTCTCTGCTCTCAGTAGCTAAGCACCATTCCTGCCCTCTCCTAATAACCACCCTGTATTGGCCACACACGCTTTGACGGAATGTCTTTTGTGTGTAAATGCCATTGCGTCATGTCAGTATTTGGTTCAACATCCATTTAGTTTAATTTCTGGAGAAATCCATTCAATGGGACTCCTGATGTAGGTGTTTATCAAAATAGTGTTAAAATACATTTGAAATTATATTGGCTAAATACACTAGCACCCAAAGCTTTTGAAAATATTCAGTGTATGAGACATGCAGTATACCGCTTATCTTAAATACATATTGAAATTGGCAACTGATGTGGCATACAAATAATATTAAATAAATACATTTTAGACCTTAATTCACTCTGTCAGCACAGTGATTCAGACATCCTTTCTCTCACTCTTTTTCTCTCTTGCTCCATTTCTGTCTTTTGCACTTAATTACTCTTTGAGTTTATCCATTTATAATAATTGACCTGGTAATGACAGAAGAAAATGAAGGTCATTAATTTGCTATTGTTTATAGGCTACATGAGGCCAACATTATTGGTCCTTTTTGTTTAAATAGTTGACCACTTTTTTTTATGAAACATTCTTTTCCACACAGCGTCCCCTCCTGCATTTCACACAATTCATGAGGAAATTCAGCCATCCATATCAGGTAGCAGCATTATCTAGAATTACAGAACTACTAAAACATGAAGAACATAGAGTTTTTAGAGTGGGTTCTTATTACAGGGTTCACTTGTACAGAACACACTTTATTCATCATCTCAGTCTGGTTTTAAAGAAACCCACAATGAGCTGCTTGTTTTATTGAGCATCTAAGGTTCCCTTTGTTAAAATCAAAGTGCTGTGCTTAGCCTAATTCCCAATGGTGCAGATCCATAATCATTGCTGGTAATTATATGAATCCTTGCCTATGATTTCAAAGACCAACACAAAGAACATAAAAAAACTGACAATAGTGTATGACATCATAGTGGCACTACTTAAATAACCACTTTTACCCGACAGCCTCCCATGGATGTGGTTTATTTAAGACATAAAGAAACCTGAAGAGATAACAAGTATGAGATTGAGAGAAAGCCTGTTGAATAAGGAAAGAAAGAGGAAGAATGAGAAAGATTGAAAGTCAAAATGGATAGAACAGAAGTAAGCACAAAGGCGGGCAGACCTTTCACCTGAGGTCGAGATACAGCTTAAGGACGGCTGATCTGACATATGTTTTCATAAGCCAAGACAAGCATTCAGTCATTGTGGCCATTCTGCAAAACTAATGATGTCAAGTGATTCCCTAACAAAATCCCCTTTCTACAACAAAGAATGAAAAAGCTCTGGAAGGGGTAGAAGAGGGAGGGATGATCATGGCGGGTGGGCAGCCAAGAAAAAAGAGATGAGAAGCCCAAATAAGGAGACAAAGGCCATAGGTGAATTAAACTTGTTGGACCCCCAAAGACCCTAACAGTTTTTCCATCTCTGCCAAAACCTACCCCTTGCCACTATCATATCACTCCCCAGGGAGAAGAGAGGCCATAACTTATTTATGCGGGTGCTTGTTGCCAGAATATTGCTTTTAATTGGTGCCCTGGATTTTCTGTGTATGTACAGATGAGTCAAAGATGATTAATCAACATAATGGAGCATAATGAAGATCTCAGAACAGGCCCTAACTGCAGGTCAGGGGTTGGACAATGTGAACATTCAGCTACTTAGCTTCATTTGCAACTTTGTGTAAAATCTGTTTGGCCAACACCAATTAGGATGGCTCTCAGAGCACTGGGTTGAATGGGTTTGACAGGGAGGGCTGTCTCACAACGTGACAGCTGCCGTGAACAGGAACAGGCACATCAGTGTCCTAGGGATGATAATTGGTGTCCCTTGCAACATGCCGTTTCCCAGGGGCTCTGGTCCATGTCCCACTGGAAGTTCTAAATGAGAAGAATCAGGGCTTAATGGGACTCCTGTGAGTTTTAAACAAACACAGTGCAACCCCCCACCGTTCAGCACACCACGCAAACCAGCAGGGAGTCTGAGAATCACAGCCTGAGTCTTCCTACAGATACACAATATTCTGCTCAACACAACCCACTTCCATCCATGGCATGGTTCTTGGTACCAGATGGGCTGGTTTAAGTATTTCAGAAACTGCTGATCTCCTGGGATTTTCACACACACAACAGTCTTTAGAGTTTATACAGAATGGTGCAAAAAACAAACAAACAGTCAGGCTGAAACACCTTGTTGATCAGAGAGCTCAGAGGAGACTGACCAGAGCCTGTGTCCATGATAGCATCAGCATTCCTGTTCCTGGCTAACAGGAGTGGAACCCAATGTGGTCTTCTGCTGTTGTAGCCCAACCATCTCAAGGTCAATGTTTTGTGCATACTGAGATGCTTTTCTACTCATCACAGTTGTAAAGCGTTATTACATAATAGCTGCTATCTCCTTCCTGACAGCTCAAACCAATCTGGCAATTTTCCTCTGAGCTCTCTTATAAACAAGGCGTTTCCATCTACAGAACTGTTGTTCACTCAATGTTTTCTTGTTTATTTTTCACACCATTCTGTGTAAACTCTAGAGATTGTTGTGTATGTAAAGCCCATCTGGTACCAACAACCATGTCACAATCAAAGGCACAGAGATCACACTTTTTTGTGTGTGGACAATAACTGAAGCTCTTGACCTGTATCTTCATGGTTTTTTTTGTATTGCACTGCTGCCACATCATTGGCTGATTGGAAAACTACATGAATGTCCATGTGTACAGGTATTCCTAATAAAGTGGACGGTGAGAGTATACTGATTATGATTTACAGTGTAAATCATGTTATATGTTTTTTTTCTATGAAGTACCTCATATATTCTACATATAATTTGATTTGCCAAAACTAGAATGACCTGATAACACTTTGGGTTCCTTCCCAGTTTTAAATTGTACAAGTCAGCCTTGGATTTATTTTTGTGAGTTTTGAAAGCAACTGTGTCTTTGCTTTGTCATTTTTGCTTTTTTTTATCATTACAACTTTATTTAAAGTAAAAGGCAAAGCTCTTGACTATTTGAGTTTTTATTGTGAAAGGATTATTATTGAAATCCACAATAGGAAACACAACCACATGCACACACAAATTCTTTCAACAACCTGATTAGTGTTGTATAGATTCTGTGGAACAAACTGTCATAGTGCAGAGGTCCAGGTGGGAAAGAAAGAAAGAAAGAAAGAAAGAAAGAAAGAAAGAAAGAAAGAAAGAGGGAAAGAAAACTTAAGTTACAAGTTATACAGATAATCATCACATGAATGTATGTATTTATTTTCACTCACACACAAATACACACACACACACACACACACACACACACACACACACACACACTGTATGACCTTGTGACTCCTGCCCATGTCTGTTTATAATAAATGGTACCAGGCCTCTTACCTCTCAACAGAGCCACAACCCCTCTCCCCCCCCACCCCGCCCCCCACCATTCATCCCCTGTGGGTACCAGTGGCTTGCTTGGAGGAATCCATCACAGACACACATATTAGGTTTCCTCCTAATGAAACCGATCAACATGCACTAATCAAAACACTGCAGCTGGAGTAGCAGAGGACGCCACAAAGTAGGAGACCTGCCATGACTTTGCAGCTGTCTTCTTTCAAAGCTGGAGGCACCATGCTGCAAAAGCTGCAAACCTCACACATAATTTAGGTTTACATTTGTTCCATCCATTTCATACACCAATAGATGGGTTTAAATGAGAGATGAAATAATGAATGATGCTGTTAAATTTATCAATGTCATTTGCACTTCCATGAAAAAAGCACATGGTACTCCAAAAAGGACATGTGGTTTATGATAATTCTAGTTCCATAATAGAATATGATTGGAAAACCTGCTCCATTTCTTCTGTTTTTTGTACCTCTTTGTTGTAGGTATGTAGGCATTTCAGTCTATCAGAGCTGGACTCCATCTGTGAGTGTGCTTGTGTGCGTCTGTGAGAGCTTAAAGGCCATTAATGATTCAACCCGATTAATCATTGTCTTGCAGTAGACCCCACCGCTGGCTGACTTCCTTGCTCACTGTCCTGCCTCTTATCAAACACTACACTGGAATGTGTCAGCGACCACATCAGGACTTGACCCACCGTGCACTACTAGCTTCAAGAGACTATGAGATCACACGTTTTACATTCTCAGATAGGGATTTCACACCATGATATTCTCAGTTACAAAACATTTATAATCTTATGCCCCAACGCACCAATATATAATTAAGATAACTTAATTCTGACATTTTTCAACTCACAAGAAATACTAAAAATGAAAATCTTGCTGTGTCTAAGAGGTGCTGTACTTAAGAAAACAAAGTCAGAAGAACGCTTCCACCTGTTCATTCTAACCTGAAAAAAAGTCATTACCATACCTACTGGTCTGGAACTAACTTCCACAGAGCTTAAAGTTATACCTGCAAGGCGTACTCCCAATGAATTTACTATCTTGACAGTAAAGATTTTTTTGGGGTATTTAAGGCTACACATTCATTTGAATAAGGATAGCCAAATCACATGATCCTATCCAGACTTCTGAAAGTCCATAGAAACCTTGTTCACTTAAATATAATTCCACTAAAACATTCTGGAGAACTTCTGGAATTTCAAGCAATGGTTTTTCTTTCATCAATACATGCAAAAGAGAAACCGGCAACATAAAAATTCCCTGAAAATAAACATCTCAGCAACAGAAATGATATTGTGATCAAGCCAGTGGATAAAGCTGGTGCAGAGAAAGAAAGCAGGGACCCAACTTTTTGATACCAGGTACTATAGGCAGATTGAGAATGACATCACTACCCAGTTACAGGCCTCCATTCAGACAACTATTACTGATGCCATTTCAGCGTCTGCATGGAACGTAACCTCTGATAATTCATGTCTTTATCTTGTCCCCCAAAAAACACAAGGAAAACAATCCTGGACATTGAATTGTATCTTGTCCCACAGAAATAATAGCCCAGTTGCTGGATGACATTTTCCATCCTGCTGTTCAGTCTTTTGTCATTTGTTTAAGATTTGTTCACATTTTGTGCAAATCCTTGAATGCTTTAAAGAGCAATCCCTGTATGACAACCCTTGACATTTTTTTTAAATCAAAATCTATAGCCTGTAATAGGGATGTAACTGAAATCGAATACATCATTTGGATTGAAAAGATAAAGCGTCCTAAACAAATATGAATATACAAATAGTAGGCTGATCTTTTTTCTTTTTTTCAAATGGTAGGCTGATCTTTTTTAAAATAGAAAATCAGTCAGAAAGCTTCAGACAAGTTATATGCATTAGATCCTGCAGGACAGGTTCTTACTTTTATGTAGAGCTTTAAAGTATAGCTCACTGAACCTCATGGGGAATGTTACCAGATTTCATCAAAATTCTCATCCCAACTACAGCTCAAAAACCACACAAGACTTCAAACTAGCTCAAATGGCATATCCCAATTTTTAGCATATGAAAAGGTAGATGCATTTTTCAGTATTTTCCAACAAGTTAACAGTGGTGTGCATTTCTGATTTACAGTATCTGCAACAAGCAGCCATTATACAGTATGCAGAACCTGGCAACCTTACTCGTGGGACCAAGTTCATTATCATGGATATAAATAGGAGATGAATTGTTGTCAGTGGTTTGTTCCAGTAGCCCAACCTAAATACTGCCTTAACGAGTTAGAAAAAAAAGATCATGATTCTACCTTATTTCTGTACAAACAAAGAAATATGAGCAGACCACATGCTGTGAACAGGGCATATCTGTCCTGAGTTTCCAAAAAAATATTCATCATTTAATTAATAATATTTTTTTTTTTTAAATGTAATTTAATTTAATTAATATGTATAAAAAAAACATAATTTTTTTTTATTCTTAAATGATCTCTGTCTATCGTTAAAGAAAATCCTCCTGGAAAATAATAAGGTCATTATAATGAAATGGTGCTTAATGGACCCCATTTCTCACAGAATCTGACAAAAATATTATTAGATGGCTATTGTTTTCAACTATTAATAACAGTTTATTGATTTGGTAAAGACATCATTGCTTTGAAACATAATTACTATAGCTGGCTTACTCAGTCACATTAAATAGAAGATAGAAAGTTTGACAAAAATCTGGTTGAGTAGATTAATCCCTATTATTTATTTTAATTTGTGAATGAAAAATATTTTTCCAGCAGCACAGTTTTGTCAGCACTTTCCAGTGTTTCCAATAGTACTAGGGTTCATGTTACCAAAAAAAAAAAAGCCTTCCAGTATGGACCACTCCCAGTTCTAGTTTACATCCAAATGCAAAAACAGATACAAATAATGTGAGCACTACACTTATACATATACAGAAGATATTGCATTACATCCCTGGCCTGTACACAGTAGGGGTGTACTAAACAAATACTGATAGTTTTTGTAAATATTTTTTTTTTTTGAAAGCTTCAGAATAGGCTTATGTATCAGGATCCCACAGGATGAAACAAAAAAAGCCACACAAGTGTGACGTTCTTGCTCTAATGTTGAGCTCAGAGAATGGCTTGGGCAAGTTTATGAGTACAGTTGCCAGGTGTCAACAAAAGTCTAACTCAAAAACACAACAAATCCCAAAATGTTTGAGCATAGGAAAAGGTGGACACATTGTTCTTCTTTTTCAGTCTTTTCAGGGGTAACAAGTTAACAGTGGTGCAGATTTCTGATTTGCAGTGCAAATTGCATTTTGCAGATATCATAAGTGAAACCTGGCAACCCTGGTTGCGAAACGAGTACCAAGGAGATGCACTGCTCAGTTTTAACTCAACCAAAACAGTACCTTGCTGAGCTTTGAAATAACACAATATTTCTACCATATTTCTATACAAACAAAAAAGAAAAAAAGAAAGAAATATGCTTTCATATTTTGAGCCAATGTTCCATATAGCCAAAAAACTACTGTAAAACTTTTCCCCCCTTAAATGATGGTTCTTTATCTTTATTAAAATAACATCTTCTCAGAACCTCATATGTTCATTATACTAAATAAATTGCTGCTTCAAGGAGTCCATTTGGACTTGCCCAGACGCTGTGAGTGTGTCCAAACTTTATACTAGATTCTGATAGCATGTCCAGCAATTTCTTTTTAATCCTTCTGGAATGTAACAAAGCTAAAAACCAAAGTGAATCTTGTAAAATATTATCAAATGGCTATTGTTGTAGGCCAAAAAACTTAATTTTTCAATTTGGGAAAGACAAATTGAAAAAAGGCAGGCTGTGAAAGACAAAATGCTTTGAAACATACGTTGGTTAGCTTGCTTACTCAGCCATATTAAACAGAAGATTGACAGAAAGTTCCACAGGGTATCTGCAAATTGCTATTTGTTGTTTTAATCTATGATTGAAATTCAGTGTTTTCTAGTGTTTCCAGGGCATAGTGGTAGGGTAAAAAACAAACAAACAAAAAAAACAAAAACAAAAAAACAAACAAACTTAAATCTCAATATGAAAACAGATATGAATATGTTGAGCACTAAACAGATACACATAAAGATTGTGTTATACCACTAGTATATGGTCATTCCAATGAAGTTGAATTCAGAGCTCTAAAACATTTTCTGGATGCACAACTGGAAAAGGACCCAACCACTGAAATTCTTTTAAGATGATCAGAATCTGTGTTTAGAGTAAACTGCTTCAGATTTATTCTCAGGTAAGAGACATTTGTTTGAGTACTATACTGCAAGTATAAAAGTTAATGATAATGTTCGTAAATCAGAAATGTATGTGCACCACTGTGACCTTGTTTCCCATACAAAGGGTGAAAAAAAAAGAAAACTTGTCTCCCTTTCCCTATGCTTGAATTATTTGGACTTATTTCAGGTCTTTTGAGGTCTTTTGTGTGGCTTATGAGATGTAGTTTGGATAGATATTTTGCTGAAACCTGCCATTCCTGGTTAATGATCTTAGCTCTTCTTGCTTATGGGAAGCACACCTGCAGGATGCACAGCACTGTATGTTACTGATATGGGTTTACTCTAAAAATTCCATAATAATAGCCTATAGCATAAATCAAGTGTGAGAGCCTCTTGACTTAATTTTGTTTTGAGGCTATGTCATCCTGCTCCACCAGAATCTATGGTCAAAAGCTGCTGCTGCTGCTTGAACATAATTTTTCGACATATCACTGAAGTCAGAAGATTCTACTAGATTCTTTTAAACCTACAGACACTCATTCCTATTTACAGTGCATCCCAAGCACTGCAAAAAATTCCATTGTTTTCCAGTGAGAATGAGCACTAGTATTAAAATGTTCAAGAAGTTCAACATGCAAAAATATCCTAACACAGCCACTGAAATCACAAGACATATAAGATTATTTTTTTTGTCATCCATCACTCATGCAGTGTGGCAGATTACTGTCTCTCAAACAGCTGTACAACGAAGGAACCAAGAGGAGACTGGTTGATCATTTTGTTGACCAGCTTTGTACAATCAGAATGAAAAAGTTCTCTTTTCCAGTCATGAGACACTGCAACAGCAATGGATGTAACATTAATGATCTCTTTGTTTGGAATATTAGTTATCATTAAGGGAGCAATTAAGTGAGGAAACTGAAGCAAAAGGAACTTATCTACACTCTCGGTACTCTGGCACCCCATGGAATGAATGTCAGGTTTTCACAACTACTATTGCATAATCAGCCATTTCAAATATCAAGTCTTTTCATCTCCTAAGTGAGTTAAGTCCTGACACATTACCTTTTATTTGGACTCCCACCTCAGTACACACACATGCCATTGTGAGGACACATCTTGTTAATATAACAAATTGATATAGAGATAGATATCTAGGATATTGAACTAAATATAAGGGATAATAACTTAACATTTGTGGTGTCCTTAGACAATAGAATATTGAATATAACCATAAATTACATTCACATCAGTAGACTGACAGAATATATGGAGGGAGGTATCATGCACACACACACACACACACACACACATTTTGATCGACAGATCACAGTAGTGGGGAAATTCCCACACTCTGTGCAATTTGTAGTGCACACACACACACACACACACACACACATATACACACACACACACGCATGCACACGCACGCACGCACACGCACGCACGCACACACGCACACACACACACACACACACTTCATTCCTTCACATGGATCTGTGCCATCTCTGTCTGAGGGAAACAGAGCTTGACTTTGCCTTCAAGTCTTGATTTGAATGGTATTCGATGAGGTGTGTCATCCTCTTACCTTCTAGTGCCTCTCTGGGTCCTCCTCTTTAGCCCTTTCTGTCCCTTCCTCTCCTTCTCCCTCTCTCCTCTCTCTTTTTTTCACTCATTCATCACTACAAGCAGACAGCTCTCTAATGAAGGAGAGTGAATGCAGGATGGAGGCATTCTCCTCAGCTTTCCATCCATTCACGGCCCGTTCCCTTAAATGGTTGCTGGCACACAATGGCCGGTGTAAATAAAGATCAAATGAAAAGAAGCTGTGACACTCGTGAATAGCAGAGGGGAGATGCTATCTCAACAAGCTGATATCCAAAACCACTCTGGAGGATGATAAAGGCCCTTTGCTTGTTGAAGAGTGTCTCTCTTTTTGTTTTAAATGCTGGGTTAGGTTACAGGGTTGACAGGGAGAGGGCAACAAGGGTGAGAGGATGAGAATTTAGGTACAGATAGACAACAGTATAGCTAGAGCATAAAATAGTGCATTCACTGAGAAAAGGGACAAATTTATACAGAGTCAGGACATGGCACCGAAGCATTTTTTCCCATACAGTGCCTTCAGTCATATGACATAACATCCAAGCAGATAGTTTATATTTCTGTTTAAACTCATGGCTATCCATTCTTTAAGCTATACATTCTTTTACATTACGTTAAGAATGACACTAGACGCTAAAAAAAAAACTGAAAAAGTATACAGTTAACATTGATAAGGTGTATTAGTGATTTTAAATGCAAAGTGAGGTAAAAATGTTCACAAATCTGCAAAAAAACCCCAAATATCTTAATTTTGTACTTATTTGACACTTAAAATATAAAATATAAAAATATGCCTAAGTAATAAATATTATTCTCTCAGAACAAGTAATAATTGTTATTATCATATTTAAGATTTAAAATGATAGTTTACCACAGAGAAATTAAACTGAAATCTTGTTTCACCAGAATAAAAAGATCACTAAGTATAGAAAGGCAAAATAATATCTAGGTGACAGTGAAATCAGTGATCTCCTCCATCCAGTTTTTGCTTCCTCTGTCTTCGTCAATCCCCATGTATGACGATCAACAAAGTCACAGTCCAGCAATTTCTGAGAAGAGATACAGATAGCTTGTTCCAAAGAGACTTGTAGACTATATAACTTGACATATATTGCTGTTCTGGGGTTCATCTGCAGCTAGAACACCAAGAGAACCTCTTTTGATAACAGAAAAAGAGCAGTCATTGCCTCTACCAGAGCCTTCACTGAAAGATTTAGATTTGGACCGATTATCATAAGCTAAAATAAATGTTACAGGATATTTATCTGTCTTGGAAATCAGGCCTGATGGGTGTTCCATGTGCTGTCAGATGTTCAGGCCACAGGTGTGCATTATTGAACTTGGCCTGAACAATTAATATTGTCAACTAAGAATTTCCAATCTTTACCTCACAATCACAAAAGTTGCACACTTTCATTCAGGATAATTCATTTTTCACTGTCTTCATAATGAGCAAAATAACTTATGAGCAGCACATATTAAGGTGAGCTATTAAGGTATAATGTTTGTTGTGTATAAATAAAGATGCTTGAAGTTGATTTTGAGCCACCAGAAAAACTAGTTAAGTGTCTCACCCCAGCAATACAAGCTTGAAATGTGATTTACTGGAGAAAAAAAAAAAAAAAAAAAAAAAAGTAACACCAGGAGAAATGACACAATTAAAAAGAAGATAAAACCTTCCCTATGATTTACTTGGGCATGAATGTGTCTGTGGGTCTGACTGTCTATGAATGCACACCTGGTCATAGAAGTGATGCACTAAAATAAGAAAAAAAGAGATTTGCTATAATTCGGGAAAACCTAGGTGGCTAAGGGCATTCTTTCAGTTCCACTTTAATTAGATGATCATTGTCTTTTTGAAAGGCAGACTGCTGCTGTCTGTATAATCGGGACTTTCCATTCTAGCTCATTTATCAAACCTAAACTCATCATTAGAAAGACGCCTGTCAAATTTGCCCTACAGGCGAAAACGAATGTCCTGCCTACACAAAAATGTTGATTTCATGATTTAGATAACCAATTTGTAGGTGTTGCTTCGTCATGTAGCTATGTTGGAAGTGATTAATGATGACACATTTCTGGGTTTTGTGTACTTTGTTGAGGGCTGTGGTTTTGCTGTTCAGGAGTGAACTGAAATAGATGTGTTCTCTATAGGAGGTACACATGATAAGATCAACAGCTGGGTATTATATTAACTTGCAATTTTATACCAATTTTTAATAATATATTAAGTGATCAAAATGTAATCTATTATTACATTCTATTAAATCTCTTAAGGAATTGCAATGGTCACTCACTATCCACTTTAATAGGAACACCTGTTCATTTACACAGTTATATAATCAGCCAATTATGTGGCAGCAGCACAATGCATAAAATCATGCAGATACAGGCAAAAAACTTGAGTTAATGTTAATATCAAACATCAAAATGGGGGAAAATGTGATCTCTGTGACTTTGACCATGGCATGATTGTTGGTATGAGATGGGCCGGTTTGAGTATTTCAGATACTACTAGATAAACTCTAGATACTGTTGTGTTTGAAAATCCCAGGATATCAGTAGTATCTGAAATACTCAAATCAGCCCATCTGGCACCAACAACTATGCCACAGTTAAAGTGACAGAGATCACACTTTCCCCCCTTCTGATGTTTGAAAAAACATTAACTGAAGCTCTTAACTTGTATCTTCATGATTTTATGCATAGTGCTGATGCCACATGATTGGCTGATTGGATAACTGCACAATTGAACAGGTGTAGAGGTGCTCCTATTAAAGTGGACAGTGAGTGTATATATGTATGCCAATATGAGAATTCAATGATACATGTTAAGGATGGCAGAAATCAAGGATGCAGTGTACCTTATAACGGTACAGCCAATATAGCAGGATGAGCTGGAGAGTTTAAATCTTTTTTTGGCTGTTCATTGGCTTGGGCTGTCAGTCAAATGCTAATCATAGAAGGCAGTAACAATTTACAGTGTCAAAAGTGTGTTGCAGATGCAGCCTTGCTTCAGTTAAGGAGTGGTAGTCTTGAGGCAACATTAAAATGCTGCCATTGTCTTCTATTCTGGGCTAAGCCATGTCATTTGTAACCAAGACATAACATGAAACTCAAGGTGTTTTGTTCAAGATTCACTGTTTAGCTCTCTTTCTTAAACTACACTCCTATACAAACAATCCTCGCTAGCCATAAAAAGAGCATATGCAGTTAAAACAGCAAAAGAACAGCACTAAACTGCTATTTGTATTCTAAAGTCCACTTTTTGTACCGTCAGTGTTATTTTTTTCTCTTTCTTTTCTTTTCTAAAGGTACTTGTATAACCTGTTGATCATTTTTTTCCATTTCATTTTTTCATTAATATTTTAATAGTATTCTCAAATCCAGAGTGTGAACTGCTTGCATACATCACTATACCAATGTGTATACATACTACTGGTTAATGGTAATGTTAATGCAACTGGCTTTATAGCAACTTTCATAACAACCCCTTTTGCAGACACAGTTCATTTCTCTGAGTTCATGATTTTGAAATATTTACACATTTATTTATTTGACTGCTGTAGAGCAAAGCTAACATTGCTAATGCTGAGGTTACAAGCTGCTTCCCATATTCAAACTTATAACACATGGACTATTGCCAGGTGCAGCTTAGAAGAGCAATGATGTAATGTTTATACAATATAGGGATATTTCACTATGCTGTCAGACTGCTAACTCACCTGCGGTTATTCTATCCCTAAAGAATCCCCTCATCTTAAGTTGCATTGCAGACAGTGATCGCTGTGCAACTGAGGGAAGGGGGGTTCAAGGCCTATGTGAACTGGTGCTAAACCCTAAGCTAAGGAACGGCTGTGTTGGCTGTGGTTCAAGAGCGGAGAGTGCAGAATCCTCCCTGGTCAGATCCTAAGCTGAAACGAGAGTTTGTGGCTTTGGCTCGATGTGTGGCCGCCTTAAATTGAAAGGAGGTGTTTCCCCAGGAGAGCTGGACTGTAATAAAATCCCTCTCCAACGTTTAAGAAGGAGCAGCTGCTCCAAACGCAAATGTACAAAGCTCAACGAAAAAAAAGGACAGGAGAAATGCTGGATTTCAGGAGAGTCTACTATAGAAAAGTGACACTGGGTAGAAAATCCATCATTCTTATTTATTCCTCATTCATATATGGATTGATAAAAGTCAAAGTAACCATTCACCTCACTGGGGAATCAAATTCTTATCTGCCATTTCATATGATAGCAACATTGCTTAAATATGCAATATTATATTAGTAATATACTGCAAAACATTTCATTAATTTGAATCCTAATAACCTGATATATGAAAATCAATGAGTTGGGCAAGCATCACATACAGCAATGGGGTTACAGTGAAAGTAGTGTTATAATATCTTTACATGGACTGTGCTACAAGAAGCTATCTCTGACTTTCTTGACAAAAAAAAGATAAGTGGGGTGGGGGGGTCAGAGGTTCCAGCATTGCTCAGTCATGTTCTCACCCAGCAGTCTGGAGCTCCACCGTGCCAAGATGAAAGCTCATGCTTTATGTAACACTGTGAGGTGGAGAGCATGCCTGCTCTGCTCACAATCAAACCCCCCTTTGTTTAAAGCAAATAGCTCTCTAATCTGTGACGTGGGGTACATTTCAGACAACTATTTCTGAAGGGAAATCGTCAGCGGCTGTCAGGTAAACTCCAAAATATCCAAATGTTTTGACAGATTCCAAGGTTACTGCAATATTTTGATGGAAGTTGGAGAAAATATTTTGATAAGGCACCCTAGACGATGAAATTAATGGCATATTGTGGAGAGGATCTGCCACCTTCTGGGCATTATGTGAGGATGTGTAAAAAGATAAGGTTTAGTGTTAGTGTCACCCAGGCTTTTAATGACATTGCAGTGGCTTTTAACCTCCATGGAGCTTGCTGAAAGAATTGGTGTTGACTACAACAACATGCTGAGTCTTTCACAACAGTGGTGCCAAACCCTGTGTTTCAGAATAAATTGGAATTTGCCATATAGATCTGACAGCTCAAAGAGCATTATTTCCTGGAGAGGCCTCAATAAAAGCACAGCTCAACCATCAACAAGACAAATACAAATATGCTACAAATATGCTCTCATGTTGGCTTCTGAATGTAACATTAAAATGTCTCACCTGAACAGAAACTAAATAGAACATGCATTATCAGTTCCCTGAGAGAAAGTTTACATCTAGCACCTTACATCCTGTTGCCTCCTGTGCACTCATTGGACTAAAGTTTGTTAGCCCTTAGAGACTGTACTCCAATAAACTCGGAGTCCCATTGTATTTTTATATACAAAGGTGGAATGCTTTTGTCTAAGAATATAGATGGTGAGAAAATTAGCAAAAGGTTTGGGAGTCAGGGATGTTAGAGAAACAGAAGGAATTAAGCATTACAAAGCTGAGATTATTCAGTCTCAGATAAAGATCCAGACAAGCTTTTACCTTGAATTGTACCAATTACTACCTTCTAACAGTGCTGAACATACTGTACTGTCAGTTGGACAAGAAACACTGTCATTTTGCCCCTCAGTGCCACCTTGATTAATAAACCCTGGCATATGAATTATATAAGTGATTGGTAGAAATAATTTTGGGTTGAGGTCAAGGTCAGGAATAATTTAGGATTACCATTGTGGTTGGACCTCTCTTTTGGACTAATCTCTCAATGCATTTGAAAGCATTCCCTCTGAATGATGAGAAGATCCTCACCCTTCAAAGTGCGGAGCAGGTTTTGTGTGTCTAGCGTAAACACTGTCTGATGATAGTCTGAGATTAGAAGAGTAATGGGTCTCTAAAAGCAACATAAACTTTCCAGAACATTCGGTTCAATTAGAAAACAGGCCATATCAAAGGCTTTGAGGACATTCTGCACATATCAACCCCTCCAGGTCCCTTCACTAGTAAAAGGTCTATTTTTGCACACCCATAATCACATAAGCTATATCATGTGCTGATGTTACACCAGCCTAATTGTTAGTGAAAGCCTGGCCCTTTTAGACCTTTAGCATGATAAAGGTGAAACAGAAAGGATCATTTCTTTTCCATTCAATCCTGAAGGCATGAAGGAGAATTGAAGGGGGGGGGGGTTACAAGGAGACAGGGGACTGAGTAAAAAGCCACCCCTTAATGTACCATTCACCCAAGATTCTACAGTATTACTTTGATCTAGGCAAGGCACTTAAAAAGAGGTCAAACATTTTACGTGAAAAGGAAGAAGAGAAATCTCAGAGGGAAATGGTAGGTCAAAGTGGGGTTTTTTTTAAAGTATTGATGTTGATTGGTGTTAAACAGTAGTAGTGTTTTTCATAACAAATAACCTAATACTGTGGCCTTTGGTAGCCCGTGCTCTTTGGGGCACTCCACTACCTTTTGTGTGCATTGTAATGGATCACTGAGCAGGTCTGGTCTGAGAGAAAAACAGAGAAGTGAGAAAGAAACCGACAGAGTTGGAAATAGAGAGGGGAGACTGTATATAAGAGATTGGAATAGAGTGTCAGGTCTGTTCACTCAAATGTCTCTAGTAACTTATGAAAAGATAAAAACTTTCCTATTGTCTTTCACCCTAGGCTGAGACCTGGTCTTGTTCTTTATGGAGCTGTCCAAATTATATTAAATGATTTTATGTCTTGAGTGCCACACTCTCATTAATGATGCTGGACTGTTTTCAATGGTTCACAGAATCATTCCCAGGGTGGCTCCTGAGTGTAGGCAGGAGACCCTGTAATCTTATTGGTCATGGATTAGCAGAGATCTCAAAACAGAGTTTTGATTCAAGCTTTAGCTCATTGTAAGACCCATGTACAACTGAGAGCCTTAGACCAGTGTTGTATCACAGATAATTCTACAGAACACTGTCTTTTTAAAAAGTTACTGCTGTTGAGTGTAGGTGCATTGTGCTCAAGCAATCACATGTAATTATGATGTTACTCACAATGAGAAAGATGGCTATAAAGATGGCGACACCCAAACTATAAATGTTTAGTTATGATGGGACCCTGATGATGGTCATGAAGCAGGGGTCTATCTGTTTTGTTAAAAATTCATACTGCTAATTTAATAAGCAGGTAGGTTCTGCTGAGTACTGTCAGTTTTGTCAAATCAACACTAATACCTCTCACTGGCATTTAAAACATTTTGATTTCAGAACTTACAATCCATGCTTGTATACTATTAATTTAGGATTAATTTCTTTTGGATATTTAATTAGTTAAATTACTTTTTCACCTGTCCACTAATCTTAAATGTTAAGGGCCTTCAATTGCTCAAGCTGAAGAAAGTGTTAAAGAGCAGTCGCTGTGTTATCGGTGTCCTGGCACTAATATCAGCAACTATCTGCTGCCCTGCCCTCCCTATCCGCCACTGCAGCCTCCTCCTCCCTCCTTCTAACGCCTCTGCTCTGGCCCTTGATTGATGGCTGGGAAATAGCAGCCATGTAGCAGGGTAGGAATGCCATTACTGCACGATTCACACACCCCTACGAGATTCCAGTGCGTCGGTGAGATGGCACGTCAGAGACAGTGCAAGAAAACGCCTGGATTTTATATTGATTCTTGTTTAAAAGTGCATGGAGCGAAATTGTTTAGAGAACAGCAGACCCACGAATCCAGCACCTCCAGCTCTCTTCCAGATGAGTGCTACCTACCAAAAAGCCCTTCCTCTCCCTATTCCTCTGTCTCCATTTTTAGCCCTCCCTCTATATTCCACTATTCAATCTCACTCGACCACTCTCTCCATTCTTTTCCCCTCTCTTTTGTAAATTCTGCCTTGCTGTCTTTTTACTACTGTCTCTCTCTCCCTCCCTCCAACCCCCTTGTTCACCCTTCCCCTATTTTTGTTGCCTGTTCCCCTCTGAAATCCATTTAGAAGCACAAGGTAAACACTCGCTTTTCATAAACAAGCTTTTAAGGCCTGTCCTCTCGGTTTTTCTCTCTCATAAAGTTGACGAAGCTTTATGGCTCGCTGGGCAACATTAGAGCGAAGAGGTTAAGTGGTGTGTTGCGCTGCAGTCACCTGCACAGACAGACACCTCACACAAGCCACAAGCACCACAGAAAATGATGCAGTCTACATAAAAGCCAATAAATCTCTCGGCTTTATGAACCACCTGACATGGCTCTAAGTATATCTGGTGGCCTTTAAATGCTGTTTTGAGTGGAAGAAATGTGTTGTAATGATGGAATATTTATGCTTCCCATGGATCTCAGGACTGCAATGAGGCAGTAACATGCGGGATGTTGCTGTAACTAAGGTGGTGCTCCAATCCCTCGACAGGAATGGAATTTGGTTGTAACCAGACATTGTTTATTTGAACACCCACAAGGTATACTCAATCATCCCTAAAAGCTGCCATCAAACCTCCAGAACAATGATTCACCCCTTGGTTTCATCCTCAAACTTTGAGGTTCGGCTTTTGTTGCATTTAAATCTCACACAAGCCATTACTGTCAGTGAGGCGAGATGTTTTGGCTTTTATTATTAGTTATGAATGCTAGGTTTACTCCTTACTGCCATGAATCTCATCTCGTTTGGGTCTGTTGGAAGAAGCACCAGTTCTAAGAATCATTCTTGTATTACCAAATTGGTCTCAAATAACCTCCATCACCTACATCATTTGGGTTGGGTATTTTAAACATGAGTGTGTTGGCCTCATGAGTTCAGTTCTTTAGGCAGGTGCAAACATATCATTCAAGGTTAGGTGCAGACAACATCAACTGCATGGACCAAAAACAAAATTATCATGGCATCAAATAAACTCCTGCCTGTTCATGTTGTATTAGCTAGCCTAATTTTTATTATGCCAAATTAAACAATATGAGTCATGAGTTGACCTGGGATAGTGACAAGGTTCATTGTTTTCTGGCATGTACAAGCCAACAAAGGAGAAACAACAGAGAAGAGGTGGTGCGTCTCCTAATCATCTGAATTATGATTGTATTAATTGCTGGAATTGTGAGGTACACATGGCATGTAAACAAGACAAAAAATGTTGCCTTTTCTGACCTAAAATATTGCCAAAATGGTTGTAATTTAACTTATTTTTCACATTTTTCCCACCATGCAAAGCATATCATACTCAAGTACCCATACTAAATTTGGTTACCTTTTCTGCCCAGGTACCATGCAAGCTGCCTCAGGACGTATGGGTGGCGCTACAAATAGTGCAGACATTTGATTGTTCAGGAAAACTTTACCAAATCATCGTGATGTGTTTTGCGTTTCTCTGTGGCACAAAAATGCAGTGCCTGTCTGCCAGAGTTCATTCTATTGTCAGAAGTTTGAGATTCAACAATGGAAATTGTGCAATTCTGGTTTATTGTAATGTCATCTAATGAAGTTTGCATGCAAACCTGCATGTGTTTTCACTGAATTATAATTTATTGCCACACTTTGGGTGTGTATGTTGCCACTAAGTTTAGATTTGCTTTCTTTATTTTCACTAAAGTTTAAAGTACTGTCACACTTGTATAGATGTGCAGTCGCTATCATTATAACAAACTAGCTTGTACTGTGAGGGAGACATGTGACATGTGACAACACCATGTATTTTGTAATGAGATATACCTAGTTGCATGTAAAAATCGTTTCTTTTTTTTAAAGTATGATTCTGAGTAGTTTTTTTTTTTCACTAGTCACCACCCAATAACCTCCAGAAAACTTTTACTTTCATGGGTAGTATTGTGTGATGGAAAACAACACACACACTTGTCTAAGATACAGATAGTTCTGTTTTTGATTTGTTACCAAGCCATGCCATGCTGCACCGTTCCATGATTAACAGATTTTATTGACTACAGACCACTACTGACTACTGAGTTCAGATCAGGTCTAACCAGCCTCTGTAAGGTTCTTCATTGAAAAGGCTGTCTTAGTTTTAAGTCAGTGTGTTTGTGTGTGTCTCCTCTCTTTCAGCAATCTGCCACTGATTAAGCCTGGGTGGGACCAGTGATGTCACTGTGACCGGAGAGGTCCAGGTTGACCATCACGTTTGAGTCTGAGAATTGAGTCATTTGTGATTCAAGTGGCGAGGAGCATGGGTGGTTTTCCCAACATGACAAACACTGACTGAGATCATGGTAGAATTAAGTGCAATATGTGCTATATCTTTTGTGGGGTGGGGGACATAAAAGGCCCACCCTCATCCAGACTTGCTCCGTGATATAGAGGCTATACCTCAGTGTAAGCTAATATAGATTGCTCAGAGAAAACTAACCACTTGTGGTCATTAATCTCTGTGGATAAGACATACATGCATGCACTCTCTCTCTCTCTCTCTCTTTCTCTTTCTCTCCCTCTCTCTCTCTCCCCTTAACAGTGTCTCAATTTTCATGTGCTGGGACTTTTCACTCACTACATATGGCCCACCCAGATCTTGTGTGTGTGACCTATCCTTCTAATAATGAGTATACGGTGAAAGTTTTGTGAATGCACAAAAATCTATGCATGAATGAATATATACATTTTTTTGCATTTGTCATAGTGCTTATATTATGTGCAAGGGTGTTCTCTAGATGTGTGACCTCCTATTGCATCTTCAAACTGTATTTTAACACTGATGAATCACAGCTGATGCTACTCAACCCCTTTACATATCTAACTCTTGATTAAAAATCTACTGCATCCCACTCTCACTCTCAAGAGTCTTAATCTTATAGTCTGTCTGTTGCAAATTTATGTCTATTTTTCATATTTATTTTTCAAGTCTTCTCTCAGCCTCATGCTTGGCAGTGCTCTTTTTTTGCATGCATATCAAGATCAAGCCTGAGCATGTGCAAGGCAAGCCATCACTATGCCAGTCAATCGATCTGTCAGACTCACAAAAGCCTTACAAATCATTCAAAGCAGACCAAAGCCGAATAAAGCTATGACACAGGGATGGGGGACAAGACTCCAAAATCAAGCTTGTCGTATGGTAAGTGCAGCATGAGCTATTTGGGTACAGATAGCAAGTTTCATTTTCACATTGTTTATTTTGCTGGCTATTCATGTCTGTCAAGGAGAAATATGCATATGTCTGCACCAGGAGCATTTGAATCTGTGCCAGCCTCTTGGCGGCTTTGAGCTCTGGAAAAAGGAGAAATGTCTGGGAAAGTTGAAAGAAAAGGAGAGTCTACTTCACTGGGGTAAGACCGAGGTGATGGTGGTATTCAAGTGGCACAAGGGAGAATAAAAGTCACATTTCCTCTGGGGCTTTAGGAGCTTTTGAGGAATCAGGAGTCCTATAAGTTTCCTGTTTTGTGTTTCTTCAGGAATTTCAGGAATTTGACCATCATACAAAATAACTGAGGTGACACAAACTGCATGCTGATTACACAACTTCAGAGCATGGCAAAAGTACAACAACAAAGAACACAAAGTGCATACTGTACATTAGGATTATAGTAGGGTTGGTCTAATTCACCCCTCCTTACCACCAGGGGCAATGTGAAATACCTGGCTAATGTATACCAAAAAAAAAAGCCCTGAAAGTTTGTCAGAGATGACTGCTGCACTTACACCACTGGGATGGGTGATGATAAAGTTAGAGAAATGGTAGATGGTGCATGGTGATGCCCAGGTAGCAGCAGCACAGACTTCCTGGAGTGCCACACCTCTAAATGTATGAACCATGACCCATAAAGTAGCATGTGTCAGTACGGGTTGTGTGTCAAGCCTGGGTAAAGGACAAGGTGATGATATCCACCAAACAGTGGGCAAAATTCTGCTAGGAGCCCCCATGTCTTACAACAATGATAAATTCTGAGGATTGGATGTCTGTTGCCCTGTCTATATAGCACTGTAGGGTACTCAAGTCACCCTTAGGTCTACAGACTAATTCAGAAAGTTAAGTGAAATGTCCTTGACCAGAAATCCTGGATTCAGCCAGGATTGAAAATACAATAGGGTAAACATTGGCAGATTGGAGAACCTATTCTAATGCTAGCAGCAGAATATGTATGCCACACATGCAATATCATAAGTAACCAGGGGGTCATTAGTGCATCTGCACTCAGCATTAGGGTAGTGCACTTCGCATTGAGGTATAATTCTTTAATTATAGTATTCTAAATCTGTTTAGAAAGTATAAACGGCAAGCATATAGCAAAAAATTACTTGTTTGAGATTCATCATATTAGTCAGAATTTGGGCTCAGGTGTTGATAAGCTGGGTCCTATCTGAATCTCCCCCTGAATCTGTTCTCTTATTGTAGCATAGCAAACCTGGTTGCAAAAGGTGCTCTCTGAAAGAGTGCAGGTTGCATTATACTCCATCCCTACTTAGGAGATAGCCATCTTCAGAGTGGCTGTCATGGCTTAGAGCCTGTTGTAGGTCAGGTGGCAGGGTAGAACCAGACCCCCTCTCTGACGATTGGAGTAGAAAGTTCCAGCTCAAGTGATGGGTCAATATCAGTCTGAAAGAATCCCCCAGACACAACTATAGACATCACATCCTTGTGCTTCACTGGTAAGGGGCAAGAAGTTTGACTGGCCACTGAGCTATATGTACAGTCCTCCATGTTGCACAGTCTCAGCTTCTGGATAATTGATTTCAGCTGAGCCATTTCTGCTGACAAGGCACTGATGGAATAACATTGAGAGAAATTCAGACTGTTTTCTGCTCTTGTTGTTGTGCTTACCACCTATTTCAAGGCCTGGGCATTTGCCACTATCAAGCTGTTTAGACATAGGGGCTTGGGCTAGACTCTAAACCTGGAGTCAAATCTGCCAGTTGAGTGTGCTGTGTCCATATTGGCACTGCTGCACATTAAGTGCAGGGGATGTATGAGTCATGCACAGCATCCTTGAAATGGGCAATTTTGAGGCATTGAGCACATAGCTGTTGCCCGTCTTCACCTTATATTCTCTCAGCAGCCTTCAACATTATGCAAGACTATCCTATTCATCCTCACAAGCTTTGGAATTAGAGGCACAGTATGGCGGTGATTTGCTTCTTATCTGCAGAGTCATATCAGATCACATAGAGGGAATCCATATCTACTCCATGCAGACTCTACACTGGTCTGAAAAGGCTCAGTGCTTGGTTCTTTTCTCTTCTCCCTCTATGCCCAAACTCTCAGTGAGGTAATATTCTCACATGGTTTTTCATACCACCTCAGATACTCATGTTTCTGTCCTGATCTCAGCATGTCTGGTATACATCTCATCATGGATGGCAGCTCATCACCTGAAATTAAATCCCAGCATGACTGAGATGCTCTATATCCCCTGGTAATGCATCCCAATCTAGAATATAGCTGCAGGACTTTTTCAATCTCCCCGAGTTCTCCTACATTATTTCATTGCTGTGTTCCTTCAACTGGCTTCCTGTAGCTGCCTTTCCTGTAGATTACCTACAAAGCTAAAAATGGACCAGCTCCTACCTACCTGAAGGCACCTTTCAAATCCCACTTTGAAGACATTCCCTTTAAGACTTAACCCACCGTCTCTCAGAATATAAGGAAGATATGTATCAAGACTCTAGCTGTCTCCAAACAATGACTTCAGACCTACCTCATATGCTAAGTGAAGGCAATTAGTGTGCAATCCACTACTACCTTAGTTCTTCTAGCTAGGTTCAAAGAGTATACTGACCAATATACAGTATATTATTATACTACAATGTGCAGAGGCAGCATGCATGTCACATCTGTTTTAACAGAATGGTTTAAAATTAGCTTTACTATCCTCTCATTTATCGACCTACTATCATGCTGCAGCAACTGACTTAATATCCATCTAGTGTTGTCAGAATTCCTGATGAAGTTTGGCGAGATCAGATTAATTTTGTCATATTTTTCCATTTATAAAATCATGGGATATTATCATAGAAATTAATTAGGGTTAATTAGAACAAATGCAACTTACCTATCTTTTTCACTACAAGGTAGATCACAACTGTGCATTCTCTTTCCTTCTAAAATTTATATTTAATAATGTAAGGTAGAATTACTCAACATTACCACAAACAAATTACAAATTACTATTAGTACAAATTGTATAAAAATGCTAAAAATTCCAACTATGTGCAGTTTCATACATGCTCAGACACAAATAGGCAGTGTGAGCAGTAAATAAGTCAGTTCAGTTTTAGTGACTGGGTAGCTGATGTAAGCAGATGCCTAATTCTGACTGGTACTTGGTGAGACTGCAAACATAGTCCCACCAAATGTTAACCAGCCAGAAGTAAAGGGCATACAAAAGAAATTCCTAAATCTGTATATGAAATCATTGTGCAGTCAACTGTAAATTCACCAGAAAAGCTAAAGCTAAAGGTAAGAAGTTAGTTAAATATATGTTGACTGGCGCTAATGATTTCAACACTAATGCTGCACTAATGCTGCACACCCCCTGAACTTGTCATTTCAAGTTATCAATTTGGGGTAGTTTTCTCAACTACTAGTTCCCTCCCTGTTTACAAAATGATGTCAAGTCAACATGGCTGTGCACACTTTGAAAAATGTAAAGTTCTCTTTCTCTGCTTTTCAAGTCAAGTCAAGTAAATGTCTGGGTTATGCATGTAACCCTGTTCCCTGAGAAGGGAACGAGACGTTTCATTTGCTGAATGCTGTGGGAAGCTCCCTCGTGCGTGACTGGTATCTGAAACTTGTGTAACATCATGCCTATTTATAGGCCTGCCATGATCAGGTGACGTGGCAAATAAGCGTGTCACGTGATATATAAACGACACCTGTGAACCACGCCATCAGCCTCTATTATCTGAAGAGAAGATGCAATTCACAGGCATGCCCCAGTATGACAAAGCTACGCAACATCTCATTCCCTTCTCAGGGAACAATGTTACATTCCCTTTGTAACCTTGTTACAAACCAAGGTTACATACCCAGACATTCCCTTTCAAAGGGAACTCCATGTTACATTAGCTGAACGCTTTGGGAATGAGGATACCCACTCCGTCATACTGAGGGTAAGGCCTGCTGAAAAAGATCCGAGCCCGAGGTACACTGCAAGTCACTCAAGCCCGGGCCGGAATGTATATCCAGGTTGTAAAATTTAAGTGAATGTGTAAGGCTGGACCACCCCACCACAGCACACACATCCTGTAAGGATACCCCTTTGGACAAAGCCTTCGAGGAGGTGACCGCCCCTAGTGGAATGAGCTCTTATTACGGGAGACGTAGCGAGACAGCATGTCTCATAAGCGATAGCAACACCTCTACTGTCGCCGCCAAAGCCAACCAGCAGCTGCTCTGACTTACGCCACTGGCCGGAGTGGTGGACATAAGTACAGAGAGCCCTTACTGGACACAGTCGGTGCAATTTCTCTTGTTCCAGTATGAGGAATGGAGGAGGGCAGAAAGACTGCAACACTACTGGATGGGCAGCAGATATAGGCATTTTAGGAATATAATCTGGCCTAGGATACAGGAAGGCCTTGGCTAATCCAGGGGTAAAGTCAAGGCAGGAAGGGGCAACAGAGAGCTTGTAGATCTCCTACTTGCTTGAGAGATGTCAGGGCCAGCAGAACAGTTACGTGTAGAGTCAGAAGCTTCTCAGAGGCTGACTCTAAGGGCTCAAATGTGGCACCTGACAGACCTTCCAGGACCACAGAAAGGTCCCAGGAAGGTATGCATGGTCTGCAGATGTGCCTCAGACACCTTCTCATCACACATAACCCTCGAAGTTGGAGGATGTTGCCCCACAGAGGCTCCATCAATAGGGGCGTGGCTGGCCAAATGGCGGCTACATAGACCCTGATTGTAGGAGGAACCATCCCCGCTGAGAAACGTCCTTGTAAGAACTCCAGGACTGTAGCTATTGTGCAGTTTGATGGGTCTAGCTGACATTCCTCACACCACAAGATGAAAAGTTGCCACTTGAGCACATACAATTTCATCGTGGATGGCGTTCTAGTATTCTACATGGTCTCTACAACCTCAGTTGTGAGACCAGAATCTATGAGCTGGTGCCCCTCAGGGGCCAGACCCACAGTTTCCATAGTTCCGGCCGAGTTTGATAAATCAGCCCTCCGTCTTGAAACAGTAGATCCCTGTGGATGGAAATCTCCGAAGGAGTGCTGTCTAGCAGGGATATTGTCTCTGAGAACCATATTAAAGCTGGCCAATAAGGTGCTACTAGCAGCAGATGTAGACAGTCTTGGCAAACTCTTGCTAGAACTTGTGGGAGAAGTGCGATCGGGGGAAAAGCATATAGATTTGACCTTGGCCACATGTGCACTATGGCATCCAGCCCTAATGGTGTGGGAGGAGTAAGGGCTAACCACAGTGGGCAGTATGTTGTCTCCTCGGAGGCGAACACATCCACTTCCACTTGGCCAAACCTCTGCATACGGACTTCACCACTTGTGGAGGGAGCCACCAATCCCTGGGCCTCAGCCCCTGCCTCAACAGGATATCTGCCCCCACATTCCATTTGCCCAGAATGTACATTGCACTCACTGACAAAAACTTTCCCTCTGTCCAGAGAAGAATTAGTTGCGCCTGCCTGCACAGAGGGTGCGAACATAATCTTCCCTGGTGGTCGATATATGAGACCACCGCTGTGTTGTCTGTCAACACATGGTGACCTCTCAATTGAGGAAGAAAGAATTTCCATGCTAGAAATATGTCCCGCATTTCTAGGCAATTTATATGCCACTCCAGATGAGGGCCGCTCCAGAGACCTTGAGCTGGACAGCCGTTTAAGATTACGCACCAGCCTGTGAGGGAGATGTCTATTATTACCGTCTTGCGATAAGGAGAGACCCCAATAGTGTGACCCAAGGCTAGAAACAGGGGACACTTCTAAATTCTCAGAGCACGTATGCATCGCCACATGACAGTGATTAATCTCAGAGGTTTCATCCTTGTACAAAACCCCCAACTTTTCAGCCACCACTGAAATGATCTCCTGTGTAATAGGCCCAACGGTATGATGTTGGCTGCTGCTGACATAACCTTCAACAGTCTCTTGTAGAGACTGGAGGGGGTGCCAAGATCCAGCTTTATCTTGCTCAATGTTGATAGGACTGACCCTACGCATGTTGGGGATAGAAACGACCTCATCGTTGTAGAATCCTTAAAACCCCTAGAAAAGTTGTCCACTGCAGTGGAGAAAGCATACTTTTCTGAGGTTCAACCTGAGCCCCAAGCTCTTCATGTGGGTATGAACAACATCTCGATGTTGAACCACCAGTTCCCTGGATGATGCTAGAATTAACCAGTCGTCCAGTTAGTTTAGTAAATGGATGCCCTGGAGTCACAGTGGAGCTAGAATGACATCCATGAATTTTGTGAAGGTGTGAGGGGATAAAGCTAGCCCGAAGGGTAGAACCCGATACTGGTATGCGTTGCCGCCAACGCAAACCTCAGGAACTTCCTGTGACTGGACAATATTTCTATGTGCAAATATGCACCTTTTAGATCTATCGTCACAAACCAGTCCTCAAACTGAATCTGTGGAACGATAAGTTTGGGCATCAGCATCTTGAACCTGTATGTCCGAAGAATAGAGTTCAGATGACGCAGATCTAAAATTGGCTGCATACTCCTCTCTTTTTTGAGGACCAGGATATAACGGCTGTAAAAACCTCCCTCCCTCAGGGAACGGGGGTACATGTTCTATGGCTCCTTTGTTCAAGAGGGATCTTACTTCCTGCACTAACATTGGGCTCTGCTCTGTGCTGACTATTGTGGTGAGCACACCTTTCAACCGGGGGGGTCGAGCTCTGAACTGGACCCAGTAACGCTTTTCTACAGTAGACAGAACCCATGGAGACACATTTGACTGTAGTTTCCACGCTGCCAGATGGTCTTTTAGTGACGTTAACTTTTCAACATTCTATTGGAGGGAAAGCATCAGATTTTCATTGCCTGTGACAGCTCGCTGACCAGAGAACACTGAAATCTTGGGACAGCCTTGGCTAGGGGAGGTCCTACAGTAGCACTGGGGGCTAAATGCCCTAACAACCTCATGGCCCCTGATACATCCCTCCACTGCCCCTCAGGACCGCTCCTCCTTTGTCTGCTTGGCCTTTATGACCATTCTCAGATCAGGCCTAGTAGCAGGCCGTGACTGTGGCTGCCCGGTTCCCCTGGCTGTCTGTGGGGGGAGGAGGGCTGCCATGCTCACCTTCTGTGCCTCCCTCGCACTAGCGCTGGCCCAGGCTCCACTTGTGGATGCCCGGGTGAACTCAACACAACAGGAAAGGAACTGGCTGAATGCCGCCTTATGTCAAGCTCACTCAGCAGGTATGCTTGGTAGGCCTGCAACACTGCCATTGTCTGCAGTGACCCACAAGCAAGACCCACTACTGCATAGGCCTTGCCCACCAACGCCATGGTGGCCTTACATGGGTTGGATGGCAAAGCCGGCCCCCTTAAATTACCTGCCGTCGATGGAGAGAGGAAGCTCACAAGCGCCTCCTCCACCTTCAGCATAGCTAAATAGCCATGCTATTCATTCCCCACAATGGCCGAATAATGTGACATTGTGGGGTTATAAATATTGCTTATGCATGGTTTTCCCCCAGAAGTGTGATATTTTGTCATGCACTTCTGTAAAAAAGGGGAGTTTTCTGCAGTGTGAGGGATTTATTTTCATTGGGGAGAAAAAAACTCATCCAGCCTTAGTAATCAGTGTTAAGTTTTTAGCACACCCTTCTGGCTCCTCAGAGTCAGAGAAAAATTCTTCTTTTTGTGTGTGTGTATGTGTGTGTGTGTGTTGTTTTTTTTTTTTTTTTTTGGCTTTCCATAACGGAAGGAGTGGTGACACGAGCTCCAAAATCCAACAGAGAGCCGGACCTGGAAGACAGGGCAAGAGATAGGGCAGTGCTCGACTCCAGCTCCTCTTCCAGATCCATACGAGATCCCCCAGAACTGAGATGGCTCAGCCTCGGTGCGAGGCTCTGAAACCCAACTCGCTTTGGCCAAGAAGAGAGCGAGTCGTGAGCGGAGCTGCCAAATTGTAAGGAGTTCAAAATGCACACAGTCAGAACTCTCGAGGGTTGTTGTGGCGTGCTCCATCCCTAGACACTTCGCACAGAAAGCGTGTCCATCCTCCCCATGATGAAACAGGAGCAAGCGTAACACACTTCCTGAATTCTCTTACTCATACTTTTCTCCCTTTTCTTTAAAGGGACAGAAAAGAAAAGAGAAAAGAGGAAATGAAGAGTCTTTTTGCAAGCGTTACACAAACGACCAACATGCAGTCTCGCTGAAGATAATAAGGCTGAAGGCGCGGTTCACAGGTGTCGTTTATATATCACACGACGCGCTTAATTGCCACGTCACCTGATCACGGCAGGCCTATAAATAGGCATGATGTTACACAAGCTTCAGATATCGGTCACGCGCGAGGGCGCTTCCCACAGTGTTCAGCTAATGCAATGTGGAGTTCCCTTTGAAAGGGAAGTGTGTTTTTACTGTCACTCCTCTATATAGCTTGTATACATTGGGACAAAATGGCATTTCTCCAGGACCATCATGCAACACAGAACAGAATGCAAGACTACATAAAGTGCAAAAAGTGAGACAAGTGCTGGACAATAAATACACAGAACAGAACAACAGATACACAGGACAATAAATATACAGATGGGCTGTTAACAGTAAGCTATTTTGTAGTGTAGCAGCAATAATAGCAGTAGTATTGGCTACAACAGTTCCATAATAAAAAGTGTAGCTTTGAAAGTATAGGTGTGCAATGTTTTGAGTCATACTGGGTTGGGTGTTTGACTAGCCCTGTTTTGAGAGGCAGCAAGGTGTTGAGTAAACTGACTGCCTCATGTAGGTCAGATTAGTTTAGTTTGAAATTCGTTTAAAACAGTATTGGCTTTACATCAGCAATAACATTAAACCCACTGACAGGTGGAGTAAATAACATTGATTATCTCATTACAATGGCACCTGTCAAGGGGTGGGATATAATAGGCAGCAAGTGAACAGTCAGTTCTCAAAGTTGATGTGCTGGAAGCATAAAAATGGGAAAGTGTAAGGATGTGAGTGACTTTGACAAGGGCCAAATTGTGATGGCTGGACGACTGGATCAGAGCATCTTCAAAATGGCAGATTTTGTTGTCTGTTCCTGGTATGCAGTGATTAATACCTACCAAACATGGTCCAAGGAAGGACAACCAGTGAACTGGCGACAGGTATAATGGGTGCCTGAGGCTCATTGATGAATGTGGGGAGATACGGCTATGCTCTGATCCCACAGAAGAGCTACTGTAGCACAAATTGGATAAAGTTAATGCTGGCTATGATAGAGAGGTGTCAGAGGTTGCTGCATATGGGGCTGCATAGCTGCAGACTTGTCAGACTGCCTGGGTGGCCTGAAGGTGAATGGTCTGGTGAATCATGTTTTCTTTTACATCATGTGGATGGTTGGATGCATGTGCATTGTTTACCTGGGGAAGAGATGGCACTGGGATGCGGAGGAAGTGTGATGCTCTGGGCAGTGTTCTGCTGGGAAACCTTAGGTCCTGGATGTTACTTTGACACGTACCACCTATCTAAACATTGTTGCAGACCAAGTACACCCCTTCATGGCAATGGTATTCCCTAATAACAGTGGCCTCATTCAGCAGGATAATGCGCCCTGCCACACTGCAAAAATGGTTCAGGAATGGTTTGAGGAACATGCCAAAGAGTTCAGGATGTTGACTTGGCCTCCAAATTCTCAAGATCTCAATCCGATCGAGCATCTGTGGGATGTGCTGGACAAACAAGTCTGATCCATGTAGGCCCCACCTCACAAATTAAAGGACTGTTGACATCTTGGATCCAGAGGTCTTATGGAGTCCGTGCCTCACTGAGTCATAACTGTTTTTGGTGGCACAAGGGGGACCTACACAATATTAGGCATTTGGTTTTAATGATATGGCTGATCGTTTTGTATATAGCAAGCATTTTAGTTTGTAACTGCTGATCTAGGAGTTAAATGTCTTAATTTAGGTGGTTTTAGGTAGGTGCTATGTTGGGCTACACCCCCTAATGCTCACCTCAAGATGTTTTAAGACTTTTTTCCTCATTATCAAGTACATCATTTACATCACATGGGTCAAGCTGCCTCGTTTCATTTGGCCCATGTGAACTTGAAAAAAAAGTCGAAATGGCCCATAGTACCTACGATTTAATATTTTCACACTCCCTAGAATTCACACTGTAGTGTAGCTCACATCTCAGTGCTGAAACACTGCTTAAAATCAGTGTCTGTGTGCTGTGTTTAATGTAAGTCACATTCAATCCAGAAACCCATCAGATTTAGGCAGTAATATAAACAGGAATGACTTTCACTTGGATGAGGATATATACAAAATAAAATCATGTTTTCAGTTTTAAGGCACAATACCATTTTTAAGGTATACTGAAAGGATCATGTCATTTGCAATCATTTTACACAGTCGTTTAGTTATTCCTACGGCCTTCTAAAATGATCCCAAACGTAACTACAGCACGCTCGCTCGCTTTTCCTGATATGTCTCCTGCACGCACCACAAAACTACACACTCTAATGATGACCTTGCTTAATCGACCATCGGTAAGTTTTATCCATTAAATTATTAATGAATCGATCGGCGATTAATCATTAACATCCCTGTATTCAACACAAGCCTCATACCCTGTTTTCTCAGGTGATTGCCCTGGATTTTTTTCTGTGTAAATTTTGATTTTCTAGCCATAACTTTTTGAGTCACTCTCAGTTTTCGTTCCTTCTTATTTCTGTGATACTGTTCTGGACTTTCTGTAAACAGGCATGCCACAAATATTCTAACTCAATTCTTAGCTATAACTTTAGCTATTTTTTAAAATCACCTGCATGATGTTTGGGTATAAATTCAGAGCTGCACTCTAGCTCTGGGGTGTCAGCAACACTCAAAGTGTTTTTAGACTCATATTTCTGACTATTGTTGTCTTTAGGTTTCTTGGTACTTGCCATACAAATGGCAAATTTTGTCAATTGACTTGATTTCGGCTTCTGTTTAGATAGCTATAAGTTCTGTCCAGAAAAATGTCTTCATCATCTAACCTGACAATATTTAGAGTTTTCTTCTCATTTAAGTCTACATGAAACATTTTTAGAAATGTAACGAGGTCTGATATACTGGCAAATAGCCAGATAAATGTTTCCAGAATTTGAACTGGCTCACATTCACACGAAAGTTTGTCTTTGTAAAATGGCAGAAGATTTGTGGGTATACCACATTTTTGGAGGCTGGACAGTCCTTGCCACTGATGTTCTCTATGGAATGTGAATCAAGTGTTAGCCTTTCAAGCTTCAGTCTTTAATAACACAGTCACAACACAGTTGCATACTTCGATCACAGATGGCTGGTGGGGAGTGCAAGTCCATCACCAGGATAGTCTTCAATTTGCACAAAGCTGCTAATTATGCCTCTAACAATGCTGCTCCCTTAACAGCACAGCGCCACTTTATGGCCAGGTTGAGTCAATCTGCTCAGACAGGAAGCAGGGCAGATGCTGGATGTGACATTTGGAGAGCAAAGCCTATGTTTTAGGAAATCTAGGGAGGAGGAAGGAGACAGCTGTTTGCAAAATTAGGGAAAAAAGCAGCAGGTATTTGTGAGCCACAGAGAGAGGAATGTTTTGGAGCATGCAGAGAACATGTCAATGTGGGGATCAGACTGCATAATTATAGTTGTGAAGATAATGGCATTATCAACAACAGTCTACAACATCTGTCTCTCACAAACCAAAGGGTGTAGATGCTACTCGGTTTGATGTATGTCATGGAAAAAATATTGATTCATGAAATGCATGTTGATTTTGTCTACCCCTTTTATATTTTAATAATATTGCATTTATTCATTCTAAGCACCATAATGGTGAACATTACAAGGTTGTTGTGGAAAAGAATTTATCAACCACCTTACATTAAAGGTTCTTTTTCAAATAAACGTTTTATGAACCCTCAGCTAAACAACTTCACAAGAATACTAGAGCTGGAGGACTTTAGCTTAAATACTATTTATTTTATAATTCTGTCATCCTCCTGAAAGTAAGAAGTCACCCTGGGAGGTTGTTGTGTAACTGGATCAGCACAAATGTTGGCACTCAAAAGAGAAACATTTCATAGTGATGCCACTGAGTTCATGTTTTTCAATGTTCAGACCAATAATTTCATCATGTACAAGCAGGAATGAATAACAGTAAGGGAAGCGCACAACAGACAGGGAGAAAATGGGCGAGCCTTCGAAAATGCTGTTAACTGTAGGTCATCAGACAAATATGTTACTATTATCATTTCAAAATCTCAAATATTTATTGAATTCCCACCCACCTCTTTGGCTTTGAAGCATGCCATCTAGGTACAGACACAGTGAGAACAAGTGGGAGTTTCATTGCACATTGCTGAAGTCTTTTAACAGGAGACAAAAGTAATTAGATGCAATAGCAATACTTCATTTTTATCTATTGGTGTTATCTTTGCTGTCTCATCATTGTAATCAGCAGAGGTGGGTAGTAACGTGTTACATTTACTTCATCACATTTACTTGAATAACTATTTGATAAAATGTACTTTTAAGAGTAGGTTTAACTGGCCATACTTATACACTTACTCAAGTTAATTTTTAATCACAGAAATGTACTT
>JANDJT010000217.1:8472969-8488191 GCA_024331685.1 Stegophilus panzeri
GGGCTTCATTAGTTGCACCAGGTGTGCTTGAGCTGGAACACATGAAATACCTGAACTGGCTAGGGGCAGAAAAAATAATAAATACCTGGACGGGGCAGAAAAAGGAAGCTATCAATCGCTGCAACCAGATTTCTGAGAAGACAGGTTGTGAAAAACCCTTGAGTGACTGCAAAAGACCGACAGCAAGACTTGGTGGAAACAGGCACTGAGGTTTCAGTGAGCACAGTAAGGTGCGTACTAAACGCAGACGGTTTCCATGCCAGAACTCCAAGACGTACACCACTACTGACTCAAGAGCACAAGAAAAGTCGGCTTAAATCATATAAATAAGCCACAGAAGTTTTGGGATTCTGTTCTGTGAAGCGATTAAACAAAACTGGAATTTTTTTACATGGATCAGCGGTATGTCTGGAGGAAGAAGAATGAAGGAAGAACACTCTCTCCACAGTCAAGCATGGTGGTGGCTCAGTGATGCTCTGGAGATGCTTTACATCCTCTGGCACTGGAAACCTGCAGTGTGTGGAAGGCAAGATGGATTCATTGAAGTATCAGGAAATCCTAGGAGAAAACATCATGCCGTCTGTGAGGAAGCTGAAGCTTAGTCGTCACTGGACCTTCCAACAGGACAAGGATCCCTAGCATACCTCAAATTCCATCAAGGCTTGGTTGCAGAAGAAGTCCTGGAAGATTCAACAGGGCCATCACAGTCACCTGACTTGAACCCCATAGAAAATCTCTGGTGGGATTTGAAGCAGGCGGTTGCAGCACGCAAACCCAAGAATATTACTGAACTGGAGGCCATTGCTCATGAGGAATTGGCTAAGATTCCTCAGGAACGCTGCCAGAAGCTGTGCATCTCGTTTGCAGCAGGTCAGAACAGCAAAAGAGTGGTCTACTAAGTACTAAAGATGCTTGCCAAGAAGGGGTTGAATAATTTTGAAACTGGAAAAATCATTATAAGTTGCATTTTCAGTTGAATTTGGAAAAACCACTTGAAGCATTCGTTGTGTTGAACTAGTTCAACTGCTTTTGTTTGATTTGTTCATTGCAAACAGCTGAAAGTCTTTAAATTTTGACAATACACCTGATTTGCAATGGGGGTTGAATAAATTTGATTGCAACTGTATATTAGCTGATAGCAGCCCCAGATTATCTACTATACCTGTGGGGGAAACAAGATGACCATACATAATTAAAATTTTCAGTCTTATCATAGTTCAACAGCAGAAAGTTGTTTTACATCAAACACTTAATGCCCCTGAGACAGTCAAAAATGAGATGGAGAAAGCCTTTAAATCACCTGGTTTCAGTGGAGGTAAAACTGTATATCATCTGCATAGTAGTGATAAGAGATGTTTTATTTCGTAAAATGTACAAGGAAAACAAAGTAAGGGCCACGACAGAGCCCTGGGGTACTCCACAGGTAATAGTAGCTGAAGAAGCAGATTACAATCATAACTGAGAAAATCCTGTTATTACGGTAGGAGGCAAACCACTTTAAAGCTGTACCCTGGATGCCTACACCACACCTCAGAATTCTGTGGTCAACCATATCAAAAGCTGCATTTAGATCTAGCAGAAATAAAAAAAAAAAGAACACTTTCGAGAAGCAAGTCAGTAATAAATTACATTGATGAGGGCAGATTCTGTGCTATAGTGTTGTATAAAAGCTGACTGGAATTTTTCAAAAATGCTGTTCCTGTTTAAAAGTGAAGAAAGCCCAGAGAAAATTACCTTCTCTAAAACCTTTCAAAGAAAAGACTTTAGAGATTGGTCTAAAATTGTTAAAAACTAAAGGACCTAAGCCAGGTTTTTTAATGAGAGATTAAACGAGTACATGTTTAAAACAGGATGGAGCAGAGCCACTGGCTAAGCTGCTGTTTATAAGGGATAAAATACTACGACTGACAGTGTGCGGGGCATTTTTAAGATAATGTGTGCAGACCACACCCCAAAGCACAAGTAGCAGGCCTCATATTTAATCCTACATATGTCAAGTTGGACATTGACACTTAAATTGGTATAGGAGGGCAGAACATACTGGCAAATCAGAGGGTTCATGGTTTGTTGGTGAAATAAGTGAATTTATATTGTAAAATTTGGCAGTAGCCTTTGGGATACATGTGAGTGCAGGATTCGTTACTGCATTTATTGGACATTCTCCTTTAGGATTTTCTGGTAGAGAGCAGAATTCATGTTTCCCTTAATTATTACAAGTTGCCCAGGCCCTGAAGCAGCAAAGCAGCCCCACACCATCACACTTCCACCATCTGCTTGACCGTAGGTATGATGTTCTTTTTGTGGAATTCTGTGTTTGGTTTACGTCAGATGTACTGGGATGTATCTTCCAAACAGTTCAATTTTGGACTCATCAATCCCATCAAGTTTGAGGATCATCATGGTGTGTTTCGGCAAAATTCAGACAAGCCTTAATGTTCTTCTGGGTTAGCAGTGGTTTTGCTTGGGGATACATGTGAGCGCAGGATTCGTTACTGCATTTATTGGATTTAAAAAGAACTTTAGGACTATGTGAAATTTTACAAATAATGCCAGAGAAATATTTTGCTCTGGCTGCTTTCACAGAATGCGGACAGGTACTTGGACAGTCCCTCAGGATATGATATGCTACTTGTAACTTGTCTTTCTTCCAATTTTGTTCTGCCTTCCTACATTTTTTCATTAGAAATCAAGTGTCGCTGTTTAGCCATGGCTGACCTGTAGTTGTGGGTCTTCTGATTTTGAGAGGTACAACAGAGTCAAGGATATCCATGCAAGTGGAATTAAATAACACAACAAGCTCATCTACACTGATGCATTGAGGTGAATTCTCCATGATGCTAGAAAAGTAGCTGAGAATATGCAAGTAGTGTACAGCCCAATTAAGCGTGAAAAGTGTTTATGCAAATGCAGTTTATGAGGTGGGCAGGAGATATAAGAATCAAATAATGACCAGAAAAACATATATCTGTTATCTCGATGCAATGCTTGTAATTCTCAGGGGACAGCTGGACCTGAAATGCAGCAGGTCCAACATCAAGTAGGGAGCCATTTCCCAGCATGTATGATGACCTATAGACTTCCTATGGCAATGTTCAAAAATATGTCCAAGGAGAATTAGGATAGCCAGATGCATATTTATGAAGAAACATTCTGACTGACTTACACAGCCATGTAATGCCATGTTAGCCAGCAAACCACAAAGCCACCAAAGATTGTGGAAAGCTGTTGTAACTACATTCCCAAAACCAATGACAGGACCAGCAATTTGAGAAACTTGCACAAAAGCTGGGCAGTGTGGTGTGGGGGCTCATGTTCAGCTGATGCCATAGGGCTGCAGGTAGATGAACTTTAAATAATTCCAAGTAAACTTCACAGTTTCAAATCCAATTTTCTGATTTTATTCATCCAAGTAGCAAAATCTGATGGTTAGGTCAGACATATAAATGCAAAACATAAAATGCATAACGTGGGGGCAGACAAGCATGCCAAGGTTCGCACAACTGGAACCGGAAGTCACCCAATGCCCATTAGAGGTGACAATAAAAGCCAGAAAGGTATTTAAGGTAGGTCCTTAAATACTGCCAAAGGTGAACTCCTAATGATGACAATTGGCCAATAAGAAGCTTCTAAAAGTCATTACATCCATTTCTGAAATCGATTGTTTAAAGAGACAGTCAACTTGGTGCATGTACATATTCAACCCTCTGATACAATTCTGATACAGTGAACTAAAACTGCAGTGAATCTGTCTCTAATTCGAGAAATTAAAATTTTTCTCTGAGGTGAGCAAAGTAGATGCCCTAACTGACTTGCCAAAAGAAATGTATGTTGTGAAAAACAACATATTTAGCCTAGGTGTATGTAAACTTTTAGCTTCAACTACAGCAAAGATTTACATGGAAAAAGATTACACATTACCAAGTACAAAGTGTTATTTCATTTTGCTCTTAATAAAATATATTTTGTTAAGGCTACATTTTAGGCTTTTCATCCTCACTGTAAGGGTCTTTGTAACAAGCCTTTTCTTCATACCAATGCCTATCAAAGACTCAACCAGGAATGTATGTTAAAACAGTAACTTTCATGTCATCTTCCATTAAAAAATAAAACCGGTATGTTATTCAAAGTACTATGACAGCACAGAAGAGAGGTTTACACAGCTGCAGGTCCTTACCAGACTCTCTCTGTACAATCCATGGGTTTTAGCATTTGGTTCTAATCATGGGTTTCCTTCTAACCTGACCACCACACATTGATCACAACTTTTCAATTTCAGCACAGACATTACTAATACAAGGAACTGAATGTACATGAGGCCATCTACTGGCTGAGTAGGAACAGTACAATCATAAATAGCTGATGGATTAAAGGTGTTGCAGGATTGACAATAAACAACTCCAGCAGTGATGCATGAAGTGAGGTGACTGCTACTTTAGTGTTGAACATGTTGAGCAGTGCAGTGCTGTAGTTTCTATTAGAAAAATTGTGTAATTCGCTTTTGACAAGCATGGCTTTGGTATTTTTGTCTCATCTGTAGGATGAATGGAGGTTCCTTAGACTGTGGATTAATCTGGAGGATTTTGAAGTTAAAATATAATTTCAGACAACATTTTATTAGTAGGTCTCAGTCTTGACAGTGGATTGTTTATAGGTCAGTTTATAGGTGTCTGCTCTCTCAGTAGTGGTAATACAGGCCATGGCAACAAAAATCACATATTTCCTTAAATGGGAAATCTACATTCCCTGTTGGACTGTAATGTTTTTAACTGCTTGGGATGGGAACAGTTGTGTTTTTTTTCTTCTTCCATTTCTTTAAAATATTGAGTGAAGTGAAGTGAAGTGAAGTGTAATGTACAGCACAAACACACTCTAGGCATCCCATGTAGTATTCCATGTAGAGTATGTATACAGTATCTCAGGCAACAATATAATTTTTTCCCAAAGTTTCTTTGCTAACATGGTAACAGGGTTGAAAGTTTTAGCACAGAATTAGCAAGTAATCAAAATGTGGTTAACTAGCATTCGCACATTAAGGACTTTATAATGATTTACTTAAAATGTACAGTGCTGTAAAAAAGTATATACTTTTTCCAAAAGATATACTTTGAAAAGTATATCCTGATTTCTTCTGTTTTTGTGTACATCTAATACTAAATAGTTTTAGATCTTCAAACGAAATACAACATAAAACAAAGGCAACCTGAGTAAACACACAATACAGTTTTTATAAGCAAAAAAAAGGTTATCCAACACTGGTCACCAACGTGAAAAACTAACTGCCCCCTTAAACTTAAAATCTGGTTGTGCCACCTTTAGCAGCAATAACTGCAACCAAAAGCTTCTGATAACTGGAGATCAGTCTTTCACTTCCTTCTAGGACTAGGAGTTACTCTTATGCTTTGGATCATTGACTTTCTGCATAATCTGGTTGTGCTTAAGTTTCAACTTACAGAGTTTCAACTTCCACCATCTGCTTGACCGTAGGTATGATGTTCTTTTTGTGGAATTCTGTGTTTGGTTTATGTCAGATGTAATGTGACGTATCTTCCAAACAGTTCAATTTTGGACTCATCAATTCCATCAGGTTTGAGGATCATCAAGGTGTGTTTCGGCAAAATTCAGACAAGCCTTAATGTTCTTCTGGGTTAGCAGTGGTTTTGCTGAGCTCTTGGAGGAATTTTGGAAGGTTGGCCACCTCTGGGAAGGTTAATTACTGTGCCGAGTTTTTCCATTTGTAGATTTCCATTAGTAGTTTTTTTCCCATTTGTGGGTTAACACTGTGGTTCTTTGGAGTCCCAGAGCCTTTGAAATAGCTTTGTAACCCTTCCCAGACTGATGTATTTCAGTCACCTTCTTCCTCAATATTTCTGGAATTTCTTTCAACTTTGGCATAGTGTGTGACTGGGTAAGACCTTTTAACCAACTTCATGCTGTTGAAAAAGTTATATTTAAGTGTAGATTTGATTGAACAGGGTTTACAGTAATCAGGCCTGGTTGTGTCTAGTCCAGCTGAACCCCATTACGAATGGGGTTTCATAGATTTGGGGAATTAGTAACTATGTTGGCAAATACATTTTCACACAGGCCCAGTTGGTACTGGATAAGATTTTTGCTTCAATAAATAATAACATTATCATTTAAAAACAGTATTTTGTATTTACTCAGATTGCCTTTGTTTTATGTCTTAGATTTTGTTTTAAATTCTGAAACAATTTAGTACGAGATATACACAAAAACAGAAGAAATCAGGAACTTCGGCAAATACTTTTTCACAGCATTGTATTTTTTAAATTAATACATTACTTTCAATATATAATTTGTATAACTGGACTGCACTTTCAGTGTGATCATGTCAGTCAATATAACAACATGATTAAAAAAAATAAAGAAATGAGTAAGAGAACTTACATTAATTTTTCTCATTATCTTCAGGAAATTCAGATGATGCAACTTTGTGTTTAATGTGTAACTTGTGGAGTATTCCACATATTTCATATAGGTGTGTGCTCAGGTAACAGAGAGTGAATATTGTGCGACACAAATGAAGTGTACATTTTTCATAACCTATAATGAATGACCCATGAATGACTCATGGTTTCAAGCATATGATATTAAATGGATTCACACATAATGCAAAAAAAAAACAACAACAAAAAAACTATTATACAATTTTGATTTGTATGTGATTATATTTCAAGGTAAACTTATAGTACCATGAGATAGACAAAATACATTTTGTTAAGGGATATAGATAGGTTTTATTGCTGTTTTATGTAATTTTTCTGAAATATAGGTTTTATGGATTGTTATGAAGGACACCTAGCCTATGTTTAAATATCCTTCACCTTCACATAGCCTACATTTATTTTGAAAATATAACATCAGTGGGTCACAACTTGCACCCCAACCATACAAGCACCCTAATGCTAATGCCCCTACAACCAGAGACGGTTTGAGTTGAAGGGTTTTGTTACAACACAATTCATTTACGTACTGTATAAACCACTACATATTTAATCCCCTCAGTAATTGACAGCGAATATTTAGCCACTGAACCTAAAACACTGGAATTAATTGCAAAGTTATCCTCGAATGCATTCTTTGCTTAATCTTTCGGCGCCATGTTTGCTCTGAGCCCACGTCAATTTCTCACGAAGTCTGACAACACATCATAACAACGCCGTGCTTTTCCACGTGCTGCTTGGCCTGTAATTAGAAACTGAAGTCAGATTACAGCGTTTCGCCGAGGAGCGGTTCTCTCACACTGCGCGCTACCACCGAACATGCCCACTCCCGTTACCCGGAAGTAAGCAGAATTCCCAAAGATGGCGGAGCAAGGTCCAATGGCGATAGCTATGCGGCTAAGAAATCAACTACAGAACGTTTATAAACTTGATCCTTTAAGAAATGAGGTGAGTAAAGATAGCTTATCGAGACACGGCGTAGCTGCTCGTGCAGGGAATTTAGCGGAGTGCTCGTGATACGATATAAATAGGGCTCGTGCAGCCGCGCACTCGCCCGGACTGCGGGGAAGCGACACGGACTGCGCGAGCATGCAGCGGCTTTGCGCAGGCGTGAGTGTGGATGAATCGAGTGTGCTGTTGTTCACCATCTCGAGGGTTTTTTTTTTTGGCTTTGTTTTCTATGGGGTCCGGGTATTGTTTCGCACTTTGAGATTTGTAAATTGAGATGAAGTCGGAAAATTTGCCCATATGCCATCCAAATTTCATTGTGAGAGCTCGAGAGAACGTGTCCATCCTCGCGACGTGCAAAGATTGTTCTGTTAGCTGGTTAGCACGACTGAACAAGTGCATCCATGAGCGTCAAAGCCGCCTCCTCCTCGTGTGCTGATTTTATAACTATATACGGAGTCGGTAGTAAATGGTGCCACAGTATATCACTCGCGTGACAAAATAAACAAGTAAAATATTTCTGTAGCGCTTATTCTTGCCGCGGAGCTCGTTCATGCTGTAGCTTCACCGAAGACTCTTTACTCCGCTTCTTTACGAGACCGCGGAGGCTGCGCGATGTTCAAGCCTTCAACACACACAACGATTATTACGTTTCGTTACATTGTAAACCTTTATAATCCGCGCTAGGCTAAATACTGGTACAGAATTACATTTTTATGCCGAAATTGTGCCTGATATTGGTGTTTAGTCATACTTTCCCCCCCTGCAGTCCTCAGATGGCCCGCGCTCCACGTGGAAATTTGTTTTGTTTGGTTTTAGTCCATGGTGGTTTTGCACGCCACAGTGTTGCCAACTCTTCAGGGGAAAGTCTCTAATGTATGATCAGAATTTTGTTAGAAGTCGCTAGATGACGTAATAGGCGGATTTGCTTATTAATTGAATCGTTATTTGCATCAAAACGTGTTACAATAAGAATGCAGATTTTCAGAAGACAATTGAAATAAAATGGAAAATAATAGATTATAATCTTTCATATTGAACAAATTTGGTCTCATATTGAACAAATTTCTGTTCTGCAGAAGCAGTGGTAGTGAATAGTCAGGAAACAGACAGCTGTATGTTGCTATGCAACACACAGACTGACATCCCATAGTAAGTGTAATAATGGTTTCAATGTAATGAAGACAGGCAAGTGGAGTGAGACAAACAGTGAAATGTCTGAGTGCCATTATACTAAATATAAGCACTCTTGAAACACCGCTTATCCAATCAAATTAGTGGAACTAACTGTCGTATAAGTAAGGAATAATTAATGACTGGTGGACGGGGGAGAACAATGATGACCTGATTGGTTGTTGGGAACATCGGCTCACACAAACGCAACTCGGTCAGGTGTTGCATACTGGTGGTGAGTGGATGGAGCTTGCAGTCTTAACCCGTATAACCAGCAGTTATGGTGTGAGCTGGAGAGCCATATCGAGTGCAGAACAGTAGCTGATGTCTGCTCAGAAAATCACTAAATTTGTTGCTAGGTTCTTTTTAAAAAAGAAAGAAAATAACAGATCTAAAAATCTAGTGACAAAAAGGCAAAATTGGCAACACTGTTTGCACTTTTGTCTTTTTTCGCTCAAATCCTTCGAACACACAGTATGTTAATCTATGAGATCTGTTTTCTTATTATCTCATTTGATTTAACAGGAAGAAGTGAAGATAAAAATCAAGGACCTGAATGAACACATTGTGTGCTACCTGTGTGCGGGATATTTCATTGATGCCACAACTATTACTGAGTGTCTTCATACCTGTAAGTTCTGTGCACCCCTTTGGGGGCAACACTTGTAGAAATATCAGAAAAGTAATTGTATTGAACATGTTCTACTAGTACTTTAGAATCTTGCTTGGCTTGAGGACATATTGCGATCAGATCTCTCTGGATATACCCCCATTCCTACAGGAGGGCATACTGATGTTGCTGGCCATTGATGGTCACGTCATCTTATTTCACAGGTTCTGAACCCTGGTTTCCTTACTCTAACATAGCCATTTCATCTCAGGAATGGCTGTTAATTGGCTGATTAGTTGCGTCTGGTGTCTTGGGAGCAGGGAAAACTAAAATGTGCAGGCTGGGGGTACTCCAGGATGAGGGTTGGGAACCTGTGTCTTGTTAATCATATAGGGCATCCCACATGTTCTCTGTGGTGTAAAAGGTTGGCAGAAGAAGGCCAAACCTTGCTGGTCATCTGTCCTGCCAGTTAAACTCATTGGTTATAGTATTTTTTAGTGTCCTGCATTGTTGGCTGTTCAATCTAGCAAATCAGAGAAGGAGATAGGAAACTGACACAAGCATAGCAAGAAAACAATACTCCAACATCTACCGCACTACAGACTTTCTTCCACACGTTCCAGACTATTTCCTGCTCCTGGCATGGCAATTCATTTTCTTTCAAAGTGGCAGAGGATATACAGTGAGTGGAAATATACATTGACACTTTTTTTGTTGTTGTTGTTATTTAATATACTTCCTGTACATATATCCACATAAAATATTACACATCATTTGACTTTGTACTTTTTTTTTTTAAGTTAAAAATAAATAAATAAATAAATTCATGGGGAAAAAAATAGGTGGACACAATATTAAATATATTTGTAAAGGTTATATAAAAATAAATCAAATTCTAGGCAAATTACACCTGCTGTCATTATAAAAGACATTTGCCATTGGTTGCGAAGATCTCACACAGCAATTAGCAGTCATGGTGTAGGTGAAGGAAACGCTTAGTAAAAACCTTAAACATCCCTGTTACTACAATTAGTTGAATAATTAATGGAACCACAGCTAATCATTCCCTGACAGGTGCGCCACGCAAGATTCACAACACACTCTCAGACTAACAATTAGGAATGTAAGAGAGAAGCCAGCAGAACAATGAGTGATAAAAGGCACCACAATCCCCTTTTCTACACCCCGAGCCAAACTCCTCTGCTAAAAATGGAGCACAGAGATGCATGTCTAAAAGCATTTAAACAAAGCAGAACTCTCTTGGTACAAGATACTCTGGTCAGAGGAAACAAAAATAGAGCTCTCTGGGAATAATTCATGTCTGGAGAAAGAAGGGTTGTGTGTATGATCCACAGCTCACCATACCCACAGGGAAGCACTGAGTGGGAGCATCATGATATGGAGCTGCTTTTCTGTACTGGGGCATTACACGTCATCAAAGGAAACATGAATTAAGTGATGTGCTGGGACGTGTTAGAGGATAATTTAATCTCATCGGTGAAGAAACAGAATCTGGGCGGAGGATTCAGAAAAAACAACGACCCCAACCATACAGCCAAAATAACTTGAACAAGCCTTGCATGGCCTGTTCAGAAAGCTATGTTGTACTTCTCAGAGAAATCTTGAAGCTGTAAATACCAACAGCAGCTTTGCAACAAAGTATTATTCATCATTTGTGGTGTCCAAATACTTTTTTTTTCCCCTGTCAATTTTATTTTTTAAACATATCTTTGTTTATGCTTACGAATATGTACTTTCATATTTATAAGTACAAAGTCAAAATACTTTGAAGTGGATTTATACACTAGACGTATATTAAATAGCAAAACCAAAAGTGCCTGAATACTTATTTCCCTTTACTGTTTGTGGCTTAAGCATGAACCTTAAATAACCTAAAAAGAAAATGTTAAATAACCTATATCTACACATTTTACAGGGCATGTGGTATTCCTTTTTTTTTTTTTTAATTTTTTTTATTTATAATAAACATGATGGGGTGTGTTATAGGAAAATAATGAACAGTCTTGTGATGTGATTCATTACAACCTTGAAGTTGATTCTTTTCTAATAACATCATGTCCAAAATTATTTTATTCCTCTTACAGTTGTGCCCAAAAGTTTGCACACCCCTTGCAGAATCTGCTAAATCTGAATACTGTTAACAAAATAAGAGGGATCATAAAAATCCCATGTTTTTTATTTAGTATTGTCCTGAATAAGCTATTTCACATATGTTTAATATCGTCCACAAGACAAGATAATAGCTGAATTTATAAAAAAAAAAAAAAATTACCCCGTTAAATAAATGTCTCCTTACAGTAAACGCAACATGCATATGTTTTTCTTTGTTGTATAATGCGTGTTTAATCATTTGCAAGGTTTGGGAGTGTCCACTATATAATATACTCCCAACCAGCACAATAAACCTGTGATTTGAATTTCAGTCGGCTGAACCAGATTCTCAAATCAGATTTGAGAATTCAATGGCTTTGTAGTATAAATGTGATTTATGGCACTTTTATCTAAGATGCCTTATTGTTCTGCTAATTATAAAATTTTAAAATTCTTTTCTTTCCTTTCTAGTCTGCAAGAGTTGCATTGTGAAATATCTCCAGACCAGCAAATATTGTCCTATGTGTAACATCAAAATTCATGAAACACAGCCCTTGCTAAATCTTAAGCTGGACAGAGTAATGCAAGACATAGTTTACAAACTTGTTCCAGGTCTACAGGAGAGTAAGTACCCCTGATCTGCATTAGAACAACATTAGTTTTGCAATACTGAACGCCTAATTTTTTTTTCCTTGTTTCTCAGGTGAAGACAAAAGAATCAGGGAATTTTATCAGTCAAGAGGTCTTGAGCGCATCATACAACCATTAGGGGATGGTAAGCAAGAACTTGTTAAAACAGAACAGGATTTTCTGACTCGAAATGATACAATGTGGCTGGCATGGCCTGATAATTGGGCTTATTTACTGTTTTATGGCTGATTTTATATCTTCTTTTCCCTCTGCTGAAATGTGCCATTTGCCTGATCTAGGTTTTCACTTTCAGATCTTACATTGACTATGTTTACATGGACAACAATAATCTAATTATTGACCTTATTCTGAATGACAATATTCTGAATAAGACAATACATGAGTTGCTTTTAGAATATTCCTTTCATGTTCCCGTCTTACATGATATAGAACATAGATCGATTAATGTCACATGTCATTACGTCCCCCACGACACGCCGTCCGACGTTCCCTCCAGGATTTCACTTATCAACATACAACTCGTCTTCGTTATGGTACCGTATACTGTTATGGGTGTTTCATTTAAAACTTTATGAAAGCTTCATGTGCAGTTAATTATTTGGCATGCTATACGTGCAAATAGACGACTGCTTGAAGCCGTAGGCTGCATCCGAAACTGCATACTTGCCATGTATACATGTATTTCACCTACTATATAGTAGGTAAGTATGCGGTTTTGGACGCAGCCATGCTCTCGTTTGCTGTCAAACGTTTGAGCACTGCCCTGTGTGTGTACGTGTCCTGTCACAAAATGCGTCCAAAACTCCCACACGACGTTAAATGTGTGATCAAGGTGTGTACATGTCTACAATGTACTTCGATAATGCGACTAAAATAGGAATACTCCACACGTTTTAATTCGATTTGTTTATTTAGAGTATGACTTTAGCTGGATTAAGGTAATCAATAATCGCTGTTTACATGGTACTTTCTTAATCAGAGTAATGTCTTAATCTGGTTAATATCGGAATATTGTTGTCTCGTAAACGTACTGACAGTTAAGAACCTAACTTGGGCATATTGATGATCTGATTTGCATCATTGTATTTCATGTTATACATTTTTATGAACTATTGTGTGAGCCAAAGAAAACCACTTACACTATGTGTAGTTTGGAAAATCAATAGTTCATAAATGCAGAAAGTGATTGGATAGAATTTGGGAAACCTTTTAAAATAACTTTTATATATATAAAAAAAAAAAAAAAAAAAAAAGTGTTTTGGTCCAAAATAAATACAATTCTCTTGTTAGACAGCTTGGAGCTGTTCTTTAGCAGAGGTTATTTTATATTATTATTATTATTATTATTATTATTATTATTATTATTTTATTTATTTTTTTTATTTTATTTTATTTTTTTTTAGATTACCTCTAACAATTAGGTGGGTTTGACATTTGACCCCACCTATTGATTTGATTACCACACATGTTCATGAAGCTCTGCCACCAGGATGTTAGGTAGCTCATATAGTGGCTATAAAATGACTGACAGGAAGCACATCCAAACACAAACAAGCATTTGGGACCAGAAGTCAGTTTTCCAAACAGGTTTTCTCAGTGACTTAATAAACTTTTGTTAAGGCCATGGCTTAATCTGTTTTTTTTTTTTTGAGCATATTCTACATATCTTTCAGGTTTATTATTATTATTATTATTATTATTATTATTATTATTATTTGTACAAGTGTCGAATAAAACAAATTGACTATTCCACCTTTAAATTGAACTTTCTACATTCAAAATTTTTTTTTGCAATGCCAAGGCAGCATCAGATTCAATTTTAAATATCACCTATAAATTCTATGTAAAACTTCACAAATAATGACCTTCTCAAATAATGACCTTCAACGATGACTAATTTTTGCTGTTTGTTCCTTATAGACTCGTTGCCAGATAATACAGGATTACCGTACACCAGCTTTGATCACTCTAAAGCCCATTTCTACAGATATGATGAACAAGTCTCGCTATGTCTAGAGAAACAAAGGTAAGTCACAGTTTTAGTCTTGCTAAAAAAAAAGGTACAACAAGAGAATGATGTTTGCGTGAATTCACAATTAAGCTCTTGTTGTGTTTGTTTATTCTGAACATTCTATGACAGGTTGCAAAATCAGTCAGAAAAGTCAGTTGCAAAATCACATGCTAGACAGTGGATGCACTATACACCTGCATGGGATTGCAAGAGGAGTAAACCATTTTATAGAAGCGGTTTTTCTAATGTTAGGAATGTGATGTTTGAGGTTGTACTGGCATAAATAAATCAGTCCGTATAGGATTTTGCTGATTTTTTTGTGATTGTTGTAGCTGAAAATGCTGTGCTCATCTTCGATGCACATGAATCGAAGAGGGCTTTGGCTGAATGCTCCTTTTAATGATGTCACCTGACACATCAGTATATTGTAATGTGACCAGAAGTCAGGATAAGAACACCTGCCAAATGACAATTGCTTAATTAATTACTAATGTTAACAAATGAAAGCACGAAAGTATAGCTTTAAGGATATTTTTGTTAGCTTGAATTACTGATTGAAATCTAGGGTTGTGGATGGGACATGGTTGTTGCATGGATGAGAACCAACTGAAATGAGAATTCAGTATGAACTAAGAAATACAAATTCCTTCCAACCTTAGTCTTATTAATGACATGGTACAAACCCTGTACATAACCTAAAATTTCCCTCCAATAATTTCACACCCCCAAACCACCACCACCCTCCAGAACCCAGACGGCTCTTTAGCCCTCTGAAAAACTAGGGGAAAACCCCGATATTTAAATGCTGGTGATGTTACTGGTAAAACCATCACATTTCCATTTCAAAAGACTGAAATCTTTTTACTTACAGGTGTCTGCAGCCATCAAGTGGTTTTTAAACAAGTTTTACAATTTCTGGGTTTGTGTTTGATGAAAAGCAGTGAACAATATTACTTTGTATTGTTGTTGTATGTTGTAGTTTTATATGACAATACAGTGAAGCTTTTATAAAGTAGAGCTTAGTGAGTAGAGCAATGGTCTATCAACCAGAACAATGGGAGTTCAAATACAGGTTCTAATACACAGTCACTATTTGGTCTTTGAGCAAGACACATAACCATGTTAGTTTTATAGGCAATGCATGATTGCCTAATGCTGCACTCTGACCCCAACCTCCATAAAAATCTTCTTTCGGCAATTCCCGATTTAGGGGTCGCCACAGCGGATCATTATGATTCGCATTTTTGATTTGG
>JANDJT010000217.1:8490447-8501393 GCA_024331685.1 Stegophilus panzeri
ACTAAATGGAAGACTGTTCCATAACTGTGGGGCTCTATAAGAGAAAGCTCTTCCCCCTGCTGTAGCCTTCACTATTCGGCACAACTGTATCTCTGTCACCTTTCTACATTCATTCAGCTTAAGGCGCATGGTAAAAACACTTATGTGCTGCGCCTAAGCCTTTCTATCATTCTGCACATCCATCTAGTTTATTTGCTGTATATTTTTACATCATTATTACACTTTTTGGAGGACCTTGTCATTTGAGATGCATTTGATATTGAGTAATCTGATCTTTGTCGTTGCAGCTCATCATTATCTGGAAAAGACAAAAATAAATTAACTTTACAGGTAAGGCATGAAGAACAGACTAGAAATATGGCTGTTTTTTTTGTTATGGTTTAGATTTAAAAATTTGTGATAAGGCAGCATGATATACATTTGTGTTAAATGTTCTGTATATGTTTGAATGTACGTCTAGGGCTGTATTTACAAAAAGCAAATCATACAGTATAATGCCCCTAAAAGTTTCTAGTTAAGTTTCTTCTTAAAACCTCTTCATGATCCTGTTGAAAAATGTTTTACCTGAGGAATTCTTAAGCCATGAGGAAGGCTGAAACTGAATGTTGTGGTTAAAGATGATTGAGCAATATCATAGCAAATTCACAATATTGCATTTCAACAAGTCACTGGTTTCCTGTATGAAATCATAACGGAATGCATAAGGCATAACTAAATTTGCTCACATGGGCAAGTAGTGGAGTTTTCGAGCTACAGTGATACTGCAATACTTTTTGAAGTATGTAAGGTTACCATTTCCCTCACTGCTCCACAATCATTGCAATACCCCCACAAAAGCTTCTTGTTGTTATGAATTTCACACATTATCTTGATTGTGCCATTAAATGCATGGCAGCAGCCATTTGGGATTGTACTTGGTTCAGTGTTCGTGAAATGGGAGTCCTCTGGACTAGTGCTGTTGGCAGGTTCCGGAGCTGTTTTTAATGCTAAAATTCTTTATTTGTTATGGGCTAAAACAAATGGTCTTAAAATCTGGATTAACATACCCAATTCTGGCACGTCTGACAGTTAGGAGATACTTTTAGGCCGGAGATTTTTTGTGAATATAGCCCATGGTAAACATATGCACTGTGGTTGTGAATCTGAAGTGTCCTCTCTGATCTCCGCAGCAGAAGTTTGTGCGCTGCTCAGTCCGAGCCGAGGTCAGACACCTGAGGAAAGTTTTGTGCCATCGACTCAACGTGGAGAGGCACCAGGTCCGTCTCTTAATTCGTTCTCCTTATTCATATAACCTTGGTATATTATATAATATTATAATAATTAGAGATGCACCAACATATTGGCTGATAAAGGTGATTTTCACGCCATCGGCCGATAGTTTAAAAACATCCGATGTTCAGGGAGGATTATATCCTGTCAATCAAAAGAGGGCGGGAAAAGACATCGATTTCATGCTGTGTGTAAAGGAGATGTCTCTTGTGTGGAATGATGACAAAACTGCAGTTTGTAATCTCTGCACTGCTAAAAATTTTTACACCGGATGCTGCAGCAGTGAAGCGGGAATTTTGGCGTCGAGTCTAAATTATTAGGTTTTTTGCCGCGCTGCTCGCACTGAATTAAAGCACCAGTAGACCGTTGAAAGATTTAAATGAAGATGAGTTGACAAAAAATATATATATTGCACGGACAAATATATTTGTAGTGTATTTCATATCCAGTTAATGTTATATAAAAAATTTGATGTTCAGTGATGAAGTAGAAATGCTTTTGTTGGTGATGAGTGAATGTGAGACTAACAGGAGGTTTTTTTTTTTTTTTTAGAATTCAGTCAATGTTAATATGAATTAATAACATTCAATAAGTCAAGAAATCTTACTTTAATCTTCAGAATGTAGTTCATGTGTTTTCTGTTTGAGACCAGTTACTGTGAAACAACTTGTTGAAATGGAGAGAATAAAGTTTTTATTTGCATTTCTTTCAGAATTGTGGAATTAATTATTATTAATTTAATATAAGGCATAAAAGGCAGAACTATCGGTAACGGCCGATATCACTCTGAATAATCGGTTATCGGTATCGGCTGAGAACTTTAGTATAGGTGCATCTCTAATAACAATATTTTAATATCTCTGTTGGAACTGTCTCTGTATCTTGCTGGCAATTTCAGAACAGGGAATTCAATGTAACTTGATCAAAAATTGAATGTGCCATGTGTTTCTTGGTACTGTGGAAGTAGCAGTGGTGTAGCATTGATGATAATCAGGTGATGCTTTAGCAGCACACGTTTGTTTCCCTACCACTCAACCGGAAATGATAAACATCATGCTTCTTGCAGATGGTTGGCTTCAGTAATTGATGAAGACAAAATGATAGACAAAAATGAAGTAGTACAAAAAAGTACAATTAACAGGAAAATCTCTCACACAGCAGATATGGGTCCTTTTACAGACCTGTCCAACATTTGATTTTGGAACTGTAATGCCGATCAAACTGTAACAATTTCGCACTTTATTTCTCCTTTATTATTTAACTGTCCTGTAAATGTCTTCATGAGACAGCAGAGGAAAGGGACATGAAGTAATAATAATTTATGCATATTAAAACCTCAAAAATAACCTTAACCCATGAGGTATGAAATACACATATCCTCAAGCAGAGCTAACCAGAGAACTTCAGAACAACTACTCTAATACTACAATGCTGTCAATTCATAAATGTTGATTCTACTACTCGCTGGTAAGTCTAAATCAAGGCTTCTATTTTGCAGCTGGGGACCCCTTTTATTTTATTATTTATTTTATTATTTAAGATTTATTTTATGAATGTAATAGAACTATTGAAATGTTATTTTTCAAATATGCACAATAACAGTTTGTCGATTTGTTAGAGCCATAGAGCTTTTTATTACTGAACTTTCCCAATAAGTTCAAGTGACCAAATGGGCTAATAACTATGAGAACTCCGATAATTAATATACCAACTTTGAGTATTTATATTGCTAAACCATTGTACCATAATTTGAGAACAATGGGTCCAAGTAGTTTGATAATGTAACAGTTACTCTGAGCTGGGAGTAGTTTGTCATAAGAATCTTTCTCAGCAGTAATTGAGACCCTTGATGAACCCAGCCCATGTTATGTTTGGGGTTGGGGGAAAAAAAAAAAAAAAAAATTTTCACTGTTCTGTCTTCTGCTCTTATTGTGTTAGGTCCAGATGCTTTTTAATAATGAATCTCTACCAGATCACATGACCATGAAGCGTCTCTGGCTGTCACACTGGTTTGGAAAGGTATTGCCATCTAAATCTGTTCTTTTGCAGTTGCTGTGCAATAGCTGCTTGTTCACATGCAACATTTATTTCTTAGGCATTTTAATTTACAAATTATGTCACTTCTCAATCATGGTTTATTTATACAGTATTCAGAGTGAGAGGTTGTTTTGGTTAATATAAAATATTTGTTTACTTGGTACTTTAAGAAAACAATGTTATTAGATAAATTTGGTATAAAATTCAAGTGTGTGTAGGGGGGTTGAGGAATTTGTTGAACAATCATAGTTTTATGTCTGGAAAGGCCAACCTGACATCCTGACATTTATAAGTGCCATATTCATCTTACCCAATTTGTGTCTTTTGGTCTTTGTCAATCTTGAGTATAGGAACAAGAGCTAATAACATGCCTCATATACTTTTAATGATGTGAACAATGTAGTTTTTAGTGGATTAAGGCTTATGTTAGCTTTTCTTGTGCTCCGTATTCTAAAAATATCTTTTTTGCCTGCCCTTTAGGCTCAACCACTGGTTCTTCACTATGCCATCAAGGACAAGAGAGTAAGATAGGATAGGACAATAGTATCTACTGGTGTAAATATTTTGTATTTCACATATTCTATTTTAATAGTTTTTTCTCTGCATATATACTTATTTTTGTTTTGTATTTTTGAAAAAAAAAATAAATGTAAGTGTAAAAAAATATTGCTGTCTAAAGACTTTCTATTCTTTTTAAATGATCCATTATTAATTTATCGACATGTAACATTTCCCTGGGCCTAACGCTAAGTTGTAGCCGGTGACCGGCGCTACAATTCTGAAAGTGAACACACGGGGGCGGCATTGCCACGTGGTACAGAAGCGCGACGCAGCAATGTCACACATTTCCATTACATAAAAGGTTAATTATAGTCTAGGCAGCGTTTGATTTGTGATGGCACGTTAGACAGACCTTTTTTGTAGCGTTTAAGACTATTAATGTAAAATATTTTATGTAGAATGGCTTTATATGACTATCTTTGAGCCGCTACAAAGCTAAGCCCATAAATCTATAAAATGCAGCTGACTACCGATAAATAAATAAGTAAATAAATACTGCTCAAATGGTTGCCATTGCTTACCGCATATAAAGTCATTTCTAACCGCGGTCTTTTTACTCGCAAAAATTACTGATTCATAATTTTATACAGTCTGATAAATCTGAGGAAATTACGCACAGATTTTATTTTTAATGATTTTGATTTTAATTTATGTTTTTGTTTATTTTATTAAATCTAGTGTTTTTCAGGGATTATAGACGCGAGACTATAACACTAACTCTTTAGTTTTGATGGCTAATTTACAATGTAGATTTTTTTTTATTATTATTTCAGTTAATCCTCCAGCAGTATTTCTGCTTCTTAAATGTTTTGTAACGTAAATTCATTATTTTTGTTTTAGTAGTAATAATAATAATATTTAATGTAAATTAATTATTTTCTTTAATAGCCTATCTGTTCAAATGCGTTCATTATGGCTGAACAAAATGTAGTGTATAAACGTTATGTTCTGCCGTAGAATAGTTTATGCGGACATGACCCGTTAATTTCCAAAGCCATACTACAGCCCATAATTTGCACATGATATAATGGCGATATTGGTGTACCGAATGGCTAATGGTCGTTTTTCTACTCGAAAGAGTTGCACTGAAATCAGGTCTGTATATACACACAGCAGCATGGCAGAGTTGAGGTATTTTGCGGGAAAGTTTGCGCCCCTGAATGTGCGTTGGCAATTCAAAGCTCTTCCAGGAAATACATTAAATGACTATCTATAATATATGCAGCGCTATTGAGAGAGATTGCAAGAGAAGAACCAGAACTGGTAGGTTTTACTGTTACTTTCCCCGCGGTGCGGAGTCGTTTCTGGCCGCCCTGCTCTTCTTCCCTCCCAGCCATGCGCTCACCAAAATCTACTTGACTTTTCAACCCCTATGCTGTTCCAAGCCATTAAGTCAGATGTGCACTGCAGCGCTCTGTCTTCTTCCTGAGCGAAACGTCTTTGCCTTGATCTGCTCACAACTGATCCAAATGAAGCGAAAGATATTGAGCAGAAGGCCATTCGGCTAGTGCGGATGCGGGGAGAGAGAGTGAGAGTGAAAGAGAGAGCGGCAACAGTCCTCCCATTTCTTTAGGCTTCCCATTGAGATTTATTCATTAGGAGCCCCATGCTAATCCATTGCTATTCATGGGCGTTTTTAACACACGCATTTTAAAGGGGCCCCAGATGCGCGACTCAGACTGTTTATACGCGGCAAAGGCGGGTTAACCTAATCAATCATGCTGACTAGTTTGGGTTGGGGAAAATTCGTAAACCATATGTCGAGAAGGGGAAAGCAAGCTTTTTGTTGCCAGGCCTCGAGCTCAAAAGTTCTCGTGATAATTGTTTTCTTTTCTTCCCCTTTCCTTTTCTTTGCTTTGCTTTTCTAGAGAGCATATGAGTGTGTTGATGGGGGGCTTGTTCAGTTGTCCCTAATTGAACTCCAGCCACTTAACCACTTAACACAGATAATGTGTAACCACCAGAACGTGATTTGTTAAAATATAGTGACTGCTTGGTTAAAAATCCTGTGGTGTGTTAATGTTAATCCTAAATTTTCACCCACATAACTCGATCATTATCCTATCTGTAGGCTAAATCAAGATAAAATAAATAAATAAATAAATACACATACGGCAAAAAAAAAAAATGTACATGATTCAAGATTGCACTCTGAGGCTCATATTATTAACTTCAAGAAACAATCTGAAATATCATATAACCTTTATTTACATAAATGGTGATTAAATAGAATGTTACAATAACTTTATCGCGTAAATGCATCATACGTTGATTTATACACACAACCCCCCCCCCCCCCCCTCCCTTATTAGTTGGATCATTTGGCTATTAAGTTCTTTTCAAAAGTTTTTAGACTGAAGAGTGGCTTTTCATCCAGAGTTAATGACCAGAATTACAAATATATCACTAATACGGGAGAAAATGTTTCAGCAATTGTAACTGAGAATATTAATTTTCAGCGAAGTGGCAAATACTATTCCTATGACTCTTTCTTGACATTGTATAAATATAAATATGACCTATATATTTGAGAAATTCATTGGAAAAAAAAAAAAAAAAAATCACATTTGGCAGATGCGCATCATTAGCAGCTATAACAGTAATGTAGTTGGTGTGATACTGACGAACTGCGTAACGAAACAATTGCACAAGTTTCCCCTCATATTATGTGGCATAAAATAAACCATTAAAAAAGTACATACAACATGTTGCATTCGTGATCTTGTACCACAATCACTAATCAATTCTCAGATCCTACTGAATGAAATGTACTCCTTTTCAGCTCGTCGTCAGTCGTGGAGGCTTTCACAATCCTTGCAATAAATTAAAACATAAGAGAGAAAGGGGAGGAAAAAAAAAAAGATCCTTTCAATTTTAAGTTCTTCCGCAGAGTTCAGCATTCGTGCAAAAGTTGTGTGGATAAAAACGACTGTTCTGCTGCTGCAGAGAGCAATGAGGACATTTCAAATTCATCAGCACAGAAAAAGAGAGACGCCCGGTACGGAAAATGACTGGGCCAGGTCTCAATCGTCCACCTCGATCTCTTCGTCCTCTTCGGAGAACTCGTCTGTGGTTTGGCCTCGAGATGAAGGCGGTGACTGAGGGAAGACTCTGAGGCCGTGTGCTGTCGGCGACGCGCTCGGTGAGATCGGAGCCGAGCCTCCGTGCGCATCGTCCATGTCCTCCATAGACACGAGTTTTTGCAGCGCCTGTGGGGGGATCTTCTTCAGCGACTCGACATCCGCTTTCATCTCCTCCAGGTCTCTCTTGAGCTTAGCTCGTCGGTTCTGGAACCAGGTGATGACCTGTGCGTTGGTGAGGCCAAGCTGCTGTGCGATCTGATCGCGGTCAGCCGGCGAGAGGTACTTTTGGTACAGGAAGCGCTTCTCTAACTCGTAGATCTGGTGGTTGGTGAAGGCTGTGCGCGACTTCCGCCGCTTTTTCGACACCTGCCGCTGGCCGAACGCGTTCAGGTGTTCACGACCTGCCAATTAAAAATGGAGAGAGAGAAAAAAATTAAGGCATGTTTAAAATGGTTTAATAACTGTTCTGATATAAGCGGCTGTGATTTACGTACGCATGTGCATATTAGGCCGCAGTTGTTCAGTCCAGCTGCAAAACAGCTGTTCTTGGACAAAAATAGGACGCTTTCCAAAACAACCTGGCTGTTAATTACGAAGCATTTAAAAAATAAATATTTCACGAGTCAATCAAATATTAACAAATCACCTTGAATACCAACCATACATCTCCTGACATCTCTCCAACTGTACCAAGGACAGTGTGCAGTTTGTGCAGTAAGAATCCCGTGCAGAATTAGTTAATGCACCGATAATCTTAAAATAGGCTTACGAAATATAGATAGGCTAGTAAATTAAATAGATATATACATGTTATTAGATAATACATTCGAGAGAAAAAAAACATTTGAAATTTTGACCAAAGTGACACGTGGGAAAGTTATTTTTCCATTAAAAATGTGGAATTGAAAGTTATTATTCACAGCATGATTACTGATACAATAATAATGACAGAACGCATACACAGTGGTACTATGAACCTACGTGTTGTGGAATTTGGTACATTTTATTCTGCAGCATTCAACCAAATGTCACATCCGCGATAAATTTAGTGTCCTTAGAGAGAGCATATGACTTTCAAACCTTTTCAAACCGTGAAAATGTTCTCGGTCATATTTCTGACACTTCAAAAAGACCTATCATAAGTTAAAAAATAACGAAACGGATACCAAACATGTTAGAAGTATTTTTTTTTTTACCTTCTGCGGCTTGTATAACGTTGACTTCAAGTCCTTTAAAAGTTTTGCTTGCTAGCTCCTCCAGAGCGCATAAGGGGGAAGAGGGAGTGCTGAGGCCGTTCCGCACTGCATTCGCTCCCGCTGCTTTCTCGAGCACGCGCGGCGGACACAGACTCGTCACCGACTTTTTCACTGACGGTTTGTTTAAGATATCCTCAATGCTGAACGGAGTTAGAGGCTTGTTGGAGTTAGCTGGGGGTGGCAGCTGATCTAAAGGACCCCGTCTCCTCTCCTCGCTGCCCGATTGCAACACCGAGCCTGCCTTCATGTCTTTACTGGAGGTCATGACAGTCCTATGAGAAAGTGTTACCAAAGTTTTCTATTTCGAGCAACAGCCGTGATCGCTTCCTTCTGCATAAAAACAACTCTCTCTCTCTCTCTCCCTCTCAGGTTCGTATCGTTGTCTTTTTAAACGGAACCGCTGGCAATCTTCGGTCTGAGGTGTTCGTCCGAAAACACCATTGCTTCAGGAGTGCGCTGCGCTCTCACAGGCACCCGAGCCCCAGTCCGCTTGTAGCAATCCCACTTTTTCCGTGGAGCCCCATGAATTTGTTTGGGGAGTGAAAATGACACTGGCCACTGGGGCCGAGTCGCTACATACACAAAAAATAAGCCCAAGCGCAAAAAACAGGAGAGATCAAGCGACCGCTAACGAGTTGTTGTTGATTGGGCGAAGTTCAATTAGAGAAACTCTACGCCACTTGCTGACCCTCTGGTCCGTCTTAAAGGGCCAGACCCTAATAATTAATTGGACGCAAGAATAGGAGGATAGGAGGAGTTTCCCCCCGCGGTGATGGCGAAGTTTAAAGAGAAGGGAGATGGCGAGAGATGTTTATACATCTGACACCCCACAACTACTTAGGACGAACCACGTGCTCCACGCGCTTCCATCTCTGAAAAAAGGAGAGTGTGCGCTCATTACAAGAATACCACCACCGTTCCCTCGACTCAATTAGTAAAGACGATGTGTGCGTTCTTGCCAAGAAGTCCTGCAAAGTAGAGTGATTTCATTATTGCTGGGGCTAATTATTCAAATATCAGGCTCGGTTACGAGGATGTAAACCTAATACCCATTCACCATTACGGGGATAATAATAATAATAATAATAATAATAATAATAATAATAATAATAATAATAATAATAATAATAATAATGACCTTTAAAAACAGAAAAGTGAATTGTCACCAGGCTTAACAAACATGAAAGATGAGAATAATAGCTAAGCCAGAAATAGCCTTATAACATTCTTTTAAACATTCAGTAACCATTGTATAAATGTGTGTAAATCTTAGAACACCACGTCGCTTTATTCAAATTAAATCTCATAAATTAATTTGAATTTCAACACACGTTTTCATACAAAACAATTTACCAAAACCCAAAATGTAAATTGGTCAAGCTAACAATATATTGTAAGAAGTTGAAAAAAAAAAAAAAAAAGACGACGTATTAAGCTTGTGCGTCATTATCCTGGTACATTCTTTCTTTTTATTTAATGGTTGCCTAAATACAAATAAACAGACAGGGACAGTCTGGAGATGATTATGTGTGGACATTTCAGGGCAGGTTTAAGTTACCCTGCAGATGAGCACAATAACCTTTGAAATATCACGCCGGTAACCGCGACTGCGGGACGGTGCGCTTCTCCTTTTACGCGCAGGTAAGAAGCGAAACGCAGCTCACGCTTCTCTCTTTCTTATGTCTCTCTACTTACTGCATTGTCTGCACGGTAACTCAGTAGACGCTGAGTAGCACAGGTAAGTGTCACTCGTGTATTTTAAAGAGCTTTGCGATGCTAGAATTGCATTCCGTTAATAATTTGGTGTGTTGTATTATTGTTATTATTATAATTATTATTATCATTAATATTATTAGTATTATTATTAGTCGTCCATGTTAAAATTATATTTGCCAAGAATTTTATACCAAATAATATGAGCAGGTTGCAGTGAACAGTAAATTGTTAAATTAATATGTCTATTCATTATCATTATCATTATTATTATTGGCTGTTATTGTTATTAGCTATATATTTTATATTTAGCTATTTATTTATTTATACTTTTTATTAGCCCACTTAGTTTATGTAAACACGTTTTCATGTGTTTTGTGTGCTGGTTATATGAGAAATAATAAGTAGCAAACTACACACATATTTAGCCTACTTATTAGCGTTAAAATTCAGTTGGCTTATATTAATTAAAAAAAAAAACCCACAACTTAATATACGCAATACGATATGAATAGTAATAAAACAATAATTTGTGTCGGTTTTTTATAAAGCTTTTTATAGAGTTTTCCCTTCAGCATCTGAGCTCTATCTAAACAATATGTAGCTAAACAAATACTATCAGACATGACAGAGGGAAAGGGTACGTCGATAACCGAAAAAAGAAACATTGCATCCGGCTTTTAATAATCGTTCATAGTGATAGATGTTTGCCTTACACGAGTCGCCTACGATTTCACCGACATATTGCATTGTCCGTGCCAGGAGCACCATATGGTGACATGAGGAGAGGGACCAAAGCAAGCCAAAACCCCAGCAAACAGCACGACATTGTAGTAGAGCAGATCCACAGCAGTCCACGTGGGTGACACCAAACCGAGATAAATAGCATGTTTTATAGCAAATGAGTAACAATGCAGCACACACACACACACACACACACACACACACACACACACACACACACACATACGAGAGAGAGAGAGAGAGAAAGAAAGAAACATACTAATCCAGTAATACCTATTATTAT
>JANDJT010000217.1:8524782-8538719 GCA_024331685.1 Stegophilus panzeri
TACAGATTAATGTCTGTCTTTAAACTTGACATAAATGAGAAACGTTATCATGCATAGAACTGATATAAAAATTGACATATTAATGTAAAGGCATAGCGCAGGTTTTAGGGATAATGTTGGATAAATTTAGAATTTAACAAAAATATGGTTAATCTAATATGAAGGCTTAAGTACATCAGTAAAACATGAGCTAGTTAATGCCTAATGGGCCCAGCATGGAATGCTTCTGGGAGCTTAAAGTCACATTCCCCCATGGCTGCCATTTAAACAGGGTTTGTACCTGGCATTAGACTTTTCTACTTACATGATGACCATTTCATACAGCAAGTGGACATATATCAGTCTTAAATTCTCACAAACAGTGCATATTCACTTTAGTTGTTGATGTAAGTTTTGCTTATATTCCAGATGGAAACCCTGGATGATCCACATATACATAGACTATGAACATTTTTAATATTGTGAAAAATGAACAACAAAACATACAAGTTGGAGGGTGAGGAACGAAATGGGAGGCCGCGGAAACCCCCTCGTATCTCATCTCTATTAACGGGTTTACGGGTGACCCCAGGGGTGCTCGTAAAAGTTTACACCCAGGTTTCACTCTGAGTCCCCTCTGAAAGAATGAAAGAAATCGGGTGGTTTATGGTTACCCTTCAGGATTTTACGGCATGTTTTACTAAAGTTCCCATTTTAACAGACCCTGGTTCTAATTAGCCAGGCAGTGGCACCGTGGCCCAGCCTCAACCTCCCTTTCTTCTTCGTCAAGAAAGAGGAATGGGGGCAGAAAGAGGGAGATAGAGAGAACAGGATAGAGAGCACAAAGGGGTGAAACTGATTGTTGATGTGGAAAGACACACATGGGTCAGGCTGGGAGGTTAAGGCCCTGGGTTGTAGAGATCAAAATAACCCAAGATATGTTGTTACTTCAGGAATGTAATGATCTGCACCAGTCTTAAAAAGGTGGGCTGCCATAAATCAGATCTTTTCTAAACACTTATCACTGTATGCAGACATTACACTATAGTACATGCCTATTAGCTTTATTTTTTATATTTATTGCTTTTAGTATTGTCCTATATCAGTACTTTTGGTTGTCTGTGCATACTTTATCTCACTTCTAGAGACTATTTGTCCAAAGAATCTTTGCAACATTCACTTAAACATAGATGTTTCCTTAAGTGACTCGTTAAAACAGAAAAAAAGAGTATGTAATTGCTGTACAGTGAAAGTGTAAAAATAAGTTAAAACAATCTATAATAATACATTAAATATGAACATATTTAAAATATTTAATATCTTTGTGCCTTTGAAATCAGAGGTATTCTGAAGTTTCGTATCATATTTCGTATTTTAGTAAAAAATTCGGAGTTCTTCTGCAGTTTAGAATGTTTTAACATATGTACCAGTTTTGTTTCTTTTCCAATTTCCCTTCATGCTCTTTTCTATTTAGCCCAGTTAGTTAGTACGAGTCATAAATTTATGAGCACACTTGTATGATATTTAATTTAAAGCAACCTGTTAAAGAAATGTCTATATATGTGGTTTTAATGTCTGAAACCTATCAGAAGCCTTGATTATATCAATTTCATTTGATAATACTAGATTCCTATCATGTGTGCTGAGGTGTGTCCATGACAAACCTGAATTGTACCCTATGACAAAAGTGTGTGTATCATTGTGTACCTTTAGTGAGGAACGGAGGTAAATGGCCTCTGGCGCTGTTCTGGGTGACACAAACGTTCCTTCACTACAGCTGCCACCAGAAGGGATAATTTATAATACCACAAATACACTGTCACTGCGGGCACCAAGCTGCCAAACAGCCCCAGTTTAACATCTAGGCCTGGCTTTCCTCTCCCTGGAGACTGAGGCAAGAAGCTTCTGCCAATAGCTTGGGATTCACCTAATTTTCATTCAATACAGGATACAACTGGAACCATGATTTTTCTCTTTGCTAGATTGTAAGAATCACAAGCACCATAGTGCTCTGTGTATTTGGACCGAGTCAGTGTACAACATCTCATTTCAATATGCTTTTTTATTATAGTGTGTGTTTGTGTGTGTGTGTGTGTGTGTGTGTGTGTGTGTGTGTGTGTGTGTGTGAGAGAGAGAGAGATCTCATAAAACAGCAGGGCCTTCCTGTTTGTTATAGCCTCATAGCATGTGGTTGCATTAGTACATCACTACAAGGCAACACTGCGACTTAAAGAGCCATGTGAAATGGCTAGCTATCAAAAATGGATGCTGTTTTCTTTTCTACATAAACATTTAACTTCTTTCACATATAATGCACTTGGAAATTGCTGTGGTCAGACTGATCATTCTGTGAAAAATAAAATGTGCAAATGCAGGACACTATAACGTTATTAGCACTAAAATGTTTGTTTACATTTCATTTAATTACTATAGTACAATATAGGGGTGTAATTAAATAATACTATCTGAATCTGTATATGTTTAGTGCTCCAAATATTCATATCTGAAAATGTATTTGGATTAAACCTGAAGTGTGTGTAGCATAATCCAGTTTTTCATTTTTTTTATTCTTTTTTTTTTAATTAAACATGAACTCTATGACTATGGCCTTGGAGACACAAGAAAAAAAAAAAAAAAATACAGCGCTAAAAATGCACACACTATCAGCTTGGCCTGTGAATCCTGGCTCTGACAGTTCCTAAACCTTATATCACTTGAGAGATATACTCTTGTGCAGTTATTATTTTTGTTGTACCTGTCCTTATTATTTTCTAATGTTTTATTTGTTCTATTTCCCGAAATATAAACAAAGCCTAATAGCCTAACAGTGGCCTAATTTAAACCTCCACAACCCTGACCAGGCAGTTACTAAGGACAGCTGCACAGGATTGTTAATTAACATGGTCTTTATTTTACCTTCATATCTGTCATGTAATGGAGGCTGAGACGGAAGCAAATGCAGGTATTGCAGCTTCAATGAGATATAACAGTCCAAAGGACAAGGCAAAACTCAACAAAGAGATTAAGGTAAGATTAAGGTACTTCTGTCAAATTACTGGGGGGCCTGTGCCCCACTAGTGACCAAACTCTAGCAAAGGTCAAACGATCAGGCAAACAGACTAGAGCAGGTAAGGCACAAAAACACAGTCAAGAGCCAAGCAGAATCAAAACCAGTAATATCAACACAGTAGAAAGGCTTGGTAGGGCAACTGAGCGCTTACTTCACAAATGTGTGAGAGTAGTCTTTTTTAAAGTGTGGCGTGAATGTGAGTGTGGTTGGGAACAGGTGTGTCTAATTAGTATTCTGGAGTAGCTGAAGGTGTCTGTGTGTGTGTTTGGGAGTTGTAGTCGTTATCGGCCATGTTTGTGGTCTGGTAATGCATTCTGGGAAATGGAGTCTCTGATTTGCTGTGATATGACAATATCTCACAACTCACTTGTGTCCGATCCTGTGTTATCCCAGTCCGGAAGAAGACTTTTAGTCCAGAACCTTTCTGGCAAACATTGTAAAAAACAAAAGAAAACAGAATAGTTCACCTCCTATTTGTAACAGTAGTTGCATCTTCTTAGAACTCATTATCTGTTTATCTGAATAATTCGTATTCAGTTACATCCCTAGAGCAACATTAATGTATTAATACAAAATGATTACAGAATCATGGTATGGTGGATATTTACCCATACAGACAGTTCATTCCTGCATAAATAAGTGGGCTAAGTGCTCTGAATAGCATGTACTGTAGTAACAGTCAGAAACACCTGATGACATGAATTACTGCACTAAACACCACCCTTTGCCTGAGCAATGAAATTCCTCCTGTGCAACCTTGAAGCACAGCCAAATGTATGGAGACTACTGGCTAATTGACATAACAGGCCCCTATAATGTGCTTTAAATCCATGGAAAATACTTGGAAGGAGAATTGGAAGTAGTAAGAGACTACATTCATCTAGCAGTGCTAAATACCTGTAGCTCCTCTTTAATGGCAGTAAATGCTGTCATGAAGAATTTTAGCTCCTGAGTCTGGAGGAAATCCAAAAATAAAATCCTGGCCAGTTTCTTGTATGCTGTCTGTCTTTCTAAGCCACTGGATAGCCATGAGGAAAAAAAACAAAAACAAACAAACAAACAAAAAAAGCCTGAGACAGATTTCAATATGTAGTAATTTTTTCACCAAAAAGTCAAGATATGGGACCAGATGGGAAAAAATAAGTACACCCCTCCTACTTCCACAATCATTAAGAGAATAATTAGCAGCTATGTGTTACTAATGAAATGCACAAGATTATTTCATCATCAAGAGGTATGACTACCTCTACAAAAGGAGAACTTTTGGCAGTTTGGTGTTCTGGGGCATTCAGGTGTGTGTCTACATCATGCCAAGAAGAAAGGACATCAGCCATGACCTCAGAGAAGCAATTATTGCTGCTCATCAGCAGGGTTTGGAGGGTTATTTTAAAAATGTATTCCGTTACAGTTACAAATTACTTCAGAAAAATGTAATCAGTAATGTAATCCAAGTATCACGATATGAAAGTAATGTAATCTGATTACTTTTGGATTACTTCAATGTCACATATGTAAATAAAGTCAAGAGAAAAGCAATATGATCTAAAATACTTTCATTTAGAGCTTATTTTAAGCTTAAACATGTTCAGTGTTTGGATTTGTTTGAATAAAATAAATAAATAAATAAATAAAAGATCACTGTCCCTGATGTGGGTAACATTACATCACAAAAGTTATGGTTACCAAATTCTGGCACACTCTGCCCAGGTTTTTAAATTTTTTCCTACATTCTTGTGAATGTCCATGGAATAAAATAAAATATTAGATGCCACAAGTGTACCTTCTGCCTTCATTCACACATTTGAATGACCATGTATTACAAAGAAATGTAATAACTTGAAATAAAGAATGACCTTATATGGCCATGGGCATTGTTTCGACTCAGGACAGCTGTCATTTGCTGCTATTGTCAAGCAACTGTTTGATGCCGTACAACAGCGCTTCACCTTCACGCGTTCGCTGAGAGTAGGCTAATGGTTGAGAGGGAGAATTTGGCCAGTTGTTGCTGCAAGCCTTTTATAATCGACCAATCAGTGTGCAAGAATGTGGGAATTACAGAGAGGGGTTAAAGCAATGCAAACATGTAGACACATGATGCAGTATTAGACCATAAGCACATCATAATGAAACTAAAGCCGAATCCTGGACATTTTCTCAAATTTAGATGCTTTTTTAAGGTCCGATAAAGACGACATGTCTGGGGAAAAGAGGACGTATGGTCACCCTAAAAACGCATTTCAGAGAACAATTTGTGTTCATTCCTACCAAATTAAGTTTGCGCAAAATTTATTTGCACATGCACTAGGAGGTTGCTCATGTGAACCACGACTAAGAAGAGAGAACCAGAACTATAATCAAGCAGCTGTCTATATTGTGTTATATCAAAAGTTTAATTTCTTTGGTTTTTAAATGAAAAAAAAAAAAAAAAAAAAAATCCTGATAGTATTCCCATTTTTTACAAAATGTACCTGTAATCTGATTACTTCGTTTTTTTTGACATAACTGTAATAAATTACAGTTACCAGTTTTTTGTATCCCGATTATGTAACGCCATTGCATGTGTTCCGTTACTCCCCAAGCCTGCTCATTCATCTGGGAAGGGTTATAAGGCCATCTCTAAACAATTTGAAATTTACTATTTGAATTCTACAGTGAGAAGGATTGTTTATGAATGGTGACCCTTGAAGACAGTTTATAGAAGTTGGTGAGGATCACACAATTATTATTTAGACCATAATAAATAAAAACATAGAATTGAAGGAGGGTGTACTTTATTTTTCCCATGACTATATACAATATATGTAAAATTGACACATTGAACTTAAAATTGACACCGAGTTGTAACTTAATTGTATGCTAGTAAGATAGCTATTTATAGTGAATACACAATTTCTGCATGGATTCTCAGTAGCTTACTCAAATCTGACACAACTAGCAATAGTTAATGCATCCTGGCCTTATTATGCAAAGAAATTTGATGAAAACGAGTGCAACATCTGTGCCTCTTTATAAAGGATGTATGGTGATGTGAAGGGCATATTAGAATCCCTATAAAGGCAAATTCAAAACTAGACTGGAGATTTAAATTGAGATGAAACTATTGAAGCTTGACATCACAAGCTGACTGATGGTGTAGCTAGAGAATCACCATCTCTATACTTACCATTGTAGCCTGTCCACTATACAACACATCGAAGAATCAGAAGTATTGTCTAGACAGTGCCTGACAAGAATATGTAAAAAAGGAATTTGTGCTTACATGCCACTGCAAATGTCTTGTCATCAGTATGCTGCGGTTGATTTAATTGACATATCTTGACAAAATTTGAATAAAATGTGATTTTGGATATACACCTGAAACATCGAACTTCAATTTTTAGAATACTGTTTACCTCAAGAGCATTGTTGTCACTTTATCCTTATTGTCTGAAAACAATACTTAATGTGGGGGGCATATTTCTGTTTGAATTGTTCTCGATTTTCAAAATTATATCAGCAATTTATTTTTTTACAATTTGGATTTTTAAACTCTCCCATATGAAAAATTAAGACACAATTCATCTAAATCTGTCTTGCTGTGCAGTGGAAAAACCTCTTTATGACAATAAATGCAGCAACCTTGTTATGCTTAGCCAATCAGGTGAATGCTTCATAAAGGAGAAATATTTTAATTGGCTATAACCAAAATCAATTGAAGGGTCATATAAACCCCCAGCACCAAGTGTACATGTAGCATCAGTTATACAACTGACAACCTAATTGAATAAACCTAATACATCAGCTGCTAGCTTCAATAGAAGGGCACCCATGCTGGCCAGCTAAATTACAGTGGGGACCAGTGGCACCCCAGGCCCCCTGTAAACACACCCCTGTGTCTGTGAATGATGCTACTCGGTGTGTATGTCATTCTGGCTCCACTCACTGTTATGTTTACCGGCCTTACACAATAATTATCTGATATGGAATAATCATTGGCTTTATTCTTGGTCCTTTATTTTGTTGTGTCATACATAGACTTGATATAGGCATGTGATAGACGTTTTTTAACATACTGAAACAAAAACAGAATTGTGTGTAAGCCTGGGTGCACTGGCCATGTTTGAATCAACCCTGCATTTAGTTACAGCAAGTTATAACAATTTTTGTGTTGCTAACCAAGCTAATGAAAGTGCACCATTGCCTTATTATTGACATTATAGCTGTTAGCCCATGCGACTTTACTGACATGCGAATGCTGGGAGTTTAATACACACACACACACACACACACACACACACATACATACACACACATACACACACACAAAACCAGAAAAAAACAATTGTTAAGCAATAGTGTTTGCAAAAAGAATAATAAATGTTAACCATATAGTATAGGAAGAAACAGCTCAAAACATTTTTTTTTTTTTTTTTTTTTTAGCTATTTCTCCCATTTTCACACCCAAATCTGTGCTTTTATTGATATTTACAGAATGGATTTTTTTTTTTCTGTAGCCTACACAGACAGCCTTTGGCACTTTTTATGAAGAGCAACTATATTTTTGCAAGATAACAGAAGCTTTGTGTTAGCCATTGTGAAACATCTGTGAGACCAGTTATTCCCTGTCAGAATGCTTCACTGTGTCAATGATGACATGTTTTTCGAAATCATTTTATAATTACAGTTAGATTATGTGGAATGTCTGCCATACAAATCCCTTTGAATTAGCTGTTAATATGGGAATGATAACTATTACAATGAGCACATTAATATAAAACTATCATTTGAATTGTAGCCAGAACTACTGTTAGAATTGCTGCTGTAGAAAATTAACCAACACTTTCAGACCAAATGGATTTGAGAATTCATCAGTTCTGTGGTACGTAAATGGTTATAACACTGATGAAGTGCATTTGAAGACATACATATTGAAGATAGTTAATGGAGGATGGATTGATGAAGAAATGCCATTTGGGGTTTCAGCTTGTCTTGTTGGTGTCTATAATTTAGGATGATTTTGTAGCGAGAGAAAGAGGAAGAGAGATGGGTAAACCACACAGGATAATGGCTAGACTAGCTTTATTAAGGCTAATATGGGAGAGTACCCAGAGAGCTCTCAAGGAGGTGCAAAGGCATAATTATATCCCCTCAGCGTGCCGTCGGTCTGCATTAATGTCTCCTCTTGCTCACTGGCCACGACAGAGACAAATGAGGGAGCTTTTTTTCCCCTGTCGCGGCTGGCTCATCCGTTACTGCCAGTTCCATGCGATGGATCGCCAGTGTTACAAGCGCCAATAGATCACAGTGCTAAAGCAGAGGCTCTCACAAGAGCAGCCCAGAGCAACACTGCTACACATCAGCTGCTGCCGAATGCGCATGCGGGCCAGAGTCAGGTTAGCAGACAGCTGCACACCGATTAAGCTCGGAATAAATGACTTTGCACTGAGGCAAAGCTCAGATATGACAATGAATTATGACACTTGGGCTCCTGTAGCAATTTTGGATCACAAGCTGGGGTACTTTGCATGTTTGAGTGATTTTTTTGGATGTACACATTTTAGTTAAAATCCCAGCTGACATCCATCTACTCTTTGTTGTTCTCACATTGCAAATGGAGCAAAGGCATTGAGAAAATCCTAAAAATAAAATACACTCTCCATATGGATTATAGTGCAATAGCGAGCACATTTAGTCATCTGAATTCTGCTGTGTCTGTGCTTTGTTTGTTTCTTAATTAGCAGAAGAAAGAGACATCTCTAAATAGCAAAATGTGTTGCTGTCCCTCCCCCCCTTGATGCTGTTAGTAAGATGGCGAATTAGCAGTGCTGCAAGCATTCAAGATTTCAATTAGGCCTAATTCGCCTCACCACAGATGTTTCAGCTAGTCTCCTAAACACAAGCTAATTTTTATGATAATGGGCACTAATGACAAAAACGCAAGCGGAAACCCAAACAGATATAAGAATAAGTCAAGGCCCTCCAGGTTATGTTTAATTGCGACATTTCAAAAAGCTAAGTCAACAGGACATTAGTGAACACAAACAGCTTTTGATGCAGACTAATCAGCCTCATCAAGAACAAAATCAAGATGTAGTCTAGCATAATACTACAAAACTGAAACCTGGGCCAGTTTAAGACAGAAAAAAGGAAGGGTATAGTATGGGGTAGTATGGGCTAAGCAAATTTTAGTGGCCAGTGCTAATCAATACTAGCTGTAAATTGACCTGTAATTTGGCAGTGACAAGGTTTAAATAAACAATTATTGCACATGCACTTGTGGAACAATCCTTAAGACACTAACAGTTTACAGACAGTAAGAATTAAGATCACAGTTACAATAACTTAGGACACAAGAGGCCTTTGTACTCTGAAAAACACCAGAAGAAAGATGCATAGGGTTCCTGCCATAGGCCTGCTGCAGGGAGGCATGAGGACTGCAGATGTGTCCAGAGCAATAAACTGCAATGTTTGTAATGTAAGACGCTTAAGACAGTGCTACAGGGAGACAGGAAGGACAGCTGATCGTCCTTGCAGTGGAAAATTATGTGTAAACGTGTCCCCCCAGACATGATTGAGAACTTGCAAATGCCTTGGTGGAAGAGTGGTGTAACATCTCATAGCAAGAACTGACAAATCTGGTGCAGTCCATGAGGATGAGATGCACTGTAGTACTTAAAGCAGCTGGAGGCCACCAGATACTGACTGATACTTTTGATATTGACCCCCACTTTGTTCAGGGACTCATTATTCCATTTCTGTTTGTCAAATGTCTGTGAAAGTTGTTCAGTTTATGTCTCACACAGGTTAAGAGATTTGCTGGAAATAAAAGCAGCTGAATGTGAGCGGACATTTATTTTCTGTGTGAGTCTGGATTTATGTTTTGGATCATTTTCAAGGTCCAGCCATCTCCTGGTTTTCCATGATGCCTTGTCTACTAACAAGGGTCCCAGGGTTTTTGGAGGAAAAGGAGCCACACAACATCATAGTTCCATATATAACTATAGTTGGGATTCGGTTATTTTCTCTATAACAATTTTTTGTACACCAAACCCACCTTACACAATGTTTAATGCAATTGCTATGTGGAGAGAGACAACAGTATAGCTGTATACACTTAAGATTACTACTACTATTACCACCACCACTATTACTACTACTACTATTACTACTAATAACATTATTATTATTATCATTATTATTATTATTATTATTATTATTATTATTATTATTATTATTATTATTGCTTAATCCTTCAATATAGATCCTTAAAACAGAGTGTTCCCTTTTTAAATAGGGATCCCTTAATGAACCATTTTTTCCCAAAAGCGTACAATGAACAACCTTGACAAAAAAGCAAAAAAAAATTGTCATGAAAAAGGGCGCTGTTCTGTTGCCCTCTGACATAAAAAAGAAATGGGGAGAGAGTGAGGGAGGACAGAAAGAAAGAGGTAACAAGCGCTGACTACTGCCCATTCCAGTGTGGTCTTTATTTAAACAAACTAATAAATATCTGCCATATTCAAAGGCAGGATGTGCTGAAGTGACAAATGAGGGCAAGACACCAGGCTCCAGGTGTGACGGCTCCAGGGAGTGTGAGCGTATGTGAGTGTGTGTGAGTGTGTGTGGTGGTAATGGACGCAGGAACTGTAGGAGAATACTAGGGTTAAAGATCATCTCTTGCAAAACAGGAAACGGCCATCCTATTAGGATCATGTAGACTCTGTCATCTTTGCACTGGCTGCTGTAACAAGGATGTCTTTAGCTTGTAGAGCTGAGGTGTGGGATCCAAGCCTGCCTCAGCCAGACTACATTGTTTGCATAGTCATATTGTTTCATTGAGCCATTCTTTGGTGTGGCCCTGTACATAATGTAGACGTTTTCACAGACCTTCAGGGAAATCATTAGCTGTTAATTCATAAAAGCATGAGAATAATAAGGGTTTAAGGGTTTTGGAAAAAGGTTCACAGAAGTTGACATGGAATTTGAAAAAAATAACTAAAAAAAAGTTGCACAAATTTGAAACTGAGTAATAAAGAAATATAGACCTTTCTACTTTTCCAAACGACAAATAAACAAACAGGATTTGTTTTAAAAAACCTCAGAATCTCAATAACAGATCTGCAGGCTACGTCACTAAAAAATAGAGTTGGTTGTAACACGTTACTGTAATCGATTACTTTTTCTGATAACACAGTAATGTAACACATTACATTTTAAATTTATGTAATTTGATTACAGTTACTGATGTCAATAGAATTACGTTACTTGCGTTACAAATTTATTGTTAAGAAAACAAAATTAAGTACAATACATTTTTAAAATAAATCATGTTTTACCCTGAAGATTTTTTCTTTAGCCCCAGATAATTCTCCACTTGGAGCAGTTTGTCACTACGTAACTGAACATCAGTCAAAGAAGACTGCCTGTAATTTTATATCTTCAGTGAACAGAAGTGAGACCAATCAGACAGAGTTTACCGGAAAATACCTGGAAACACTTGTGTCTTATTGGCTGACAGCTCTCAATTCTGCCAAACGGTAGCTCATAGTCAGTGTGACGCAAAATGGATATACTCGTTTTTTTTTTAACGAGTAAAGGTGTTGAAACTGAAACACTAACATCCTCTGATGCTGAGCAGGAAAACAAGGTGTGTAAATGTTTGAGCTCCAGTTTACATGAACATGATATGAGCAGAGCATAAGGAAAGATAATGTACTTTGATGGCAATACAATGATAGCTTAGCTGTGCCTCTCCTTGGCTAGTGACACCAAACTAGCCTAGTTAGAAAAGTTTTATATTTTATCGGTCTGGTAGTCCTACAAACAGTGACAACAACCGAGGCAAGTTTTATGATAAATCCAACTTTTTCTGATCATGTCATACATTGACACATGCTAAAATTACTGAAAGAACTATGAGTTTCACTTTGCAGTGTATTTTTGTAAGTTTGATAGGTTTTGAAAGTAACATGAAAGTAAAGTAATTGGTAATCTGATTCCTTTTTGCATGCAGTAATGTAATCAGATTACAAATTTAAAGTAGTAATTAGTAATCTGTAGTGGATTACTTATTTTGAGTAACTTACCCAACACTGCTAATAAATGAGTATTATCTGGAATATAGAAAACAAGGCCCTCAACAACTAAGAGTAACAGAAATGATATGTATTACTGATGAATAATATACTACATAAACACCACATGGAATCGAGCTCTTAATTCAGATTTGTGCCTGTAATTATTTCAGCTTGAGTGCGAGTCTCTAATGTTTTGACTCTGCAAAACAGGTGTATGTGTGTCCATGTGTGTTTGCTCAGGTCACATTTTTCAGATTTGGCTTGCTAAAGACTGGAAAACACAGGCAAGGGAAAGAATGCAGAATATTATGTTCAATGATTTAACCCTGCTGTCAAAAATCTGACAGGGGAACAAAAAATATCAATGAATGGAGAAAACTGTGAAAGCGACAAAAACCTATTGTGAAAAAAACTACATATAAAAGCAGAAAAGCCTCAAATATGAATATGAATATGAATATTCGTGTTTTTCAATCCATCTCTGCTTTGTCCGTTTAGTCTTTTTATTGAATTATTGAGCCAATGGAAGCTTTGACTAAGACATAACCCTAATCCTGACATGTACATGTGGGACGTTTTTTTCCATTTCCTATGGGATGAAGCGTGTAAGTGGTTTATGGTGGTGAATTGAGGAGAGAAATATAACCCCCCAGACTGTAGCAAGGACACAGATGTGGACTTAAGGTAAGGTCATCAATCCTCAAGGAGTCTGGCAATTCAAATCTAACACTTGACTCAAAACTAAAAATCCATCAGACACAGTGGATGTGAGAAGTTCATCACACTCATAACATCTTCACTAAAAATCTCAAACATTTCTTGTTAAATTTATAAGCCAAGTCCACTGCTGCAGGAGAAATGACTGAACAGCGTCAGAGAACTGACTGTAATGTTTCTGGCTGATCAAAGGCAGTCACAGAGATCTCACAATGACTGTGGATCAGACAACCACCTGGAGAGAAGCACCGGGGCCCTGAGAAGCTAATTTACTCTGCTGTTAAAGTGATGGCACCTCAAAAACAAAGTGACATTGAAAGATGCGTCTGAACAATCTTCACCACCCAAGCTACACACCTCCCCCCATCACAAGCCCCCTAGTGTGTCTATTGCCCCTCAACCAATCAGCATTCTTCGAGCTACAACATCACCTTCCCAACCCCCCAAAAAACAGCAGCATACAGCTGTCAGCTCCCAAAACGAGATGTCGTGTCGACACTGAAAAATTACACAGTAACGAGGCCCACTTGAGATTAGGCTAATGAGAAAATCAAAACACAATTTAATTCTTGTCAGCAATGAGGCATCTTTAAATTACCTCTGCCTGCATGCTGATTACCTGGCGCCCGCCACTCAGCCACAGGCAACTTACAAATAGCTCTGAGGTGTCCAGAATGACAGGTCTCTTTGCAAACCTAGGGCAGGTAGGGAGAACAAACCTATTTCATTCATCACTCAGTAAAAGAGACCACCCTTTGGCATGCCTCTGAGTGAAGTAACTGCTGCCATCTGAGGTTCTCAAAGCTTGACAAGATATTCTACCACTGATGACTGATTCTAAGAAAAGAGTTTTGAAACTTCGAATAATAAATTAAATGTGGACTTTTGTACTTTGACAAAAGGCAAAGCACATTAAGCTGATCTGAATGTTTCATAGTAGCATTTGATAAGCTGCAGCAGGATAATTATGCTTCTGGATATTAAAAAAAATAAGGGCATTAATACCACTTTACTACCACTGAGGACTAAGTCTTGCCTCCGTGCAATATATTGATATATTGATCATATTTATTACACACGACACATACTACTACATCCAATTTAATTGTAATTAA
>JANDJT010000217.1:8539082-8569443 GCA_024331685.1 Stegophilus panzeri
TATTTTTAAATCATCTCTTTCCCCCTCTTTCTTCTTCTCCTTCCCCCTTATCTACTGATGTACATTTTTTTATATTGCACAGCTGTTGCAACCTACGCCTGACAGCAAGCATTTCAATTTTCACTTGTCCCTGACTTTTTGTGCACATGACAAATAAACTTTGAAAACTTTAGAAAATCAAAATATACTGAATATAGTAAATTTTTCCAATTATTTCTTATTACCAAATATAAGATTATTAAACTTATTACTAGACATATTTAATAATTTCAAGCTCTATTGTCAAATAATTTGGATTCTATCTAGAAATAAATAGACCAATGAAACAAGACTATCTCAACTTTAAAAGAATAAAAAATGCTAGATATAGGCTTAATAATCTTTTATTTGATTTACAGTAATCTTATAATTGAAAATACTAGATCAGTTTGACTATATTCAAGGTATGTCTACTTCTAAGGTGTGATTTTTTGTTTCAAGATGGCTTCTCTTTATTTCTGTACTTGTATATTTTGCATACTTTTTTGCTATTCTTCATACTGTTCATTTTTTTTGCACTGTTCTATGATGTATACACTCATCCATGTACCTCTGTATCACTACTGGCATTACACTGTATGTTCTATACCATACAAGTTAATATGTGCACTATTCATATTACAATCATGTGCCATATCTTCTCCACATATGTTGTCATGTATGCTGTCTCCATATGTTGTTATGTCATATGCACTTTGTTAGCTGTAGGAGCGCACTACTGTAGAAGAAGAATTTCATTGCTTTTGTGTTCTCTGTATTCTGTAAATATAGGACAATAAAGCTGACTTGACTTGACTATGATCTGTGTTTTTGTCTCACAGCCAAAAATGTACAATTGTCACCATAGTAATTAATCAGTCAAACGTTTTTTTCCCCCCCTGAAATCTAGTCGCAGAATGACTTACTCATGATTCCCGTACAACCAGCTAGCATATGGCACCAAATGTTACATTCCCCTAATGGCCCATGAGAGTTGCTGCTCGGGCATAAAAGCAGGGCTGAAACTGCACTTGAACCACAAAACCAGTTAGTGTAACTCACCGAAATGTGACTGCAACAGAGGGGGAATGGCACATGAGGTGCTTAAACATCAGCGTCCAAGGATAATCTTGCTGCAAATAATAATAATAATAATAATAATAATAATAATAATAATAATAATAATAATAAATGAGAAGAAAGCAAAACAGAAAATCAGAAAAAAAGAATGCTCCAAAATTTTTATGTAAATTTCAGAATATATTTCAGAATATTCAGACATCAACAAAGCAACATTTTAACATCATCAGCACCCAAACAGAAGGTTAACCTTATGACCTTTAATGGCTCTCCATGTGTTTTGCCTCATCTTACTCCAGCAGGTGATTTATTGATCTGCAGTGACATTTACATTTTTCATGGCTGATTATATTGAGCAAAATTAATAACCACCAACTCCACATTCCCACGCCACGCTGAGGAAGGCATCTTAACCGCTTGGCAGCCTCTCCTCCGCCCGGGTCACTGCTTCTTTGTTGTGGATTTTTACGAGACATTTCTTTTGGCCGGATGGAGGCTACAGTGGCCAGTATGGACGAATGTTTTTCCATCCTGTCGTGTCAAGCAGTCCCGCCGAGCACGCAAAGCCCTAGTGCCCTTGTGATGGCATGGCCCTTTACGAGCTGAGCTGGGCTTTGACAGTGGCCTGGAGTAATGGAGCAGACAATGCCTTGTTCCACCTCCCCATCTTGTCTGCTTGCGCTTGGCCACTGCTGCTGAGCCATATGGCTGTGGGATGAGCTTCTCATTTTTCACATAACTTCTCAAGCGAACGGTGTGTGTGTGTGTGTGTGTGTGTGTGTGTGTGTGTGTGTGTGTTTATGTGCCACAGAGCTTGTGTATTCGTGTCTGGCAAATGGTTCATATTTTGTATCATTTTGCCATTACCTTGTCAGGTTGAGGAGATTCCTTCAGTAGTAGAAAATGTATTTGACGTTTTTATATTTACATGTCTTAAAATATAAATATAGATAACATACCAAATGAGCTCCAAAAAAAAAAAATTGATTAATTTTATTCTTCATTTAAAACTTGCAATGAACAGAATGTTTTGAAATTTTTAAAAAACTAAAGGAAACAGTCAATATATTTAATATGAAAGATTCTGCCTGATTTACATTCAACCAACTTTATGATACTGACCATGGTAACTTCTCTGTACAAAAGGTCAGATTGCCCTTATGTCTTATCCCTTCCATTGAAGCAGATAATCAGATGACACTGATAATTGATAAATTTGACAGATAAATTTTAACATGGATTGTTAGGTTTCACACAAACATGTGGAATCTGTGCCAGCTTGAGTGCATGCTGCCATTAACACACACACAAAAAAATCTGTAAATAATTCTTCAAATCAAATTTGAAGCTGTGGGTGCAAATAGGTGTTACAAAAGTGTATAATTTTTCTACATAATCTCCATTTTGTTTAATATAAGTGTTCCAGCACTTAATGAATGGATTCCTCTAGAAAAAAAAGAAAAAAAAAATCTAATTTATGTCACACGTTTAAGGTTTTTATTTGACTTAACCTTGTGTCTTATTACTATGATATTTGTGTATTATTACATAATAAATATCTTGTACAGTACTGTGTCTTAATAATGATGATGAAATAATGAAATAATAATGAAATTAAATATTTTCTACATAAAAATCTTCTATACATGACAGTAAACTAAGCAAAGTCAATATTTGGCATGACAATTTTTTTTTTTTTTTTTTTAAATTAGTCATATCAATAGTTTTATAAAGAAAATGGCTGGTAAATTTTTCTAAGCAACTTGGTGAATCTGTAACAGTTCTTCTCTCCTAAAAATTCTGACTGTCACACTTTTTTATGTTTTTGTAGGTAATCCCTGACAGCCAGCATTTTTATTTTTGTCTGAAAGGTAGTCTATTATGTAATATGGTACCTTCTTAACTGACATACAATAATGTTACCTTAACATTTAATTTTGGTTGAAGAAGTAATATTTGGAAATTTTAAAGTTTTTTTTGTTGACCCAGTAATGCAGAAGGCATGAAATAAACATTTTAGTATTTAATGTTTATTTTAGTATTTAAAAAAAAAAGAGGGTGCCTGACATTAAACTAGAGAATAATTATTCATTACGCTACATTTTCAAAGATCATATTTTAATTAGTTTGATTGTAATTGACAGAGAATATAGCTGCAATCGTTGCAAAGCACAATTTTTAAAATAATGCATGGATATTTTGTAAAATACGTCCTACCATCTCTCAATTTAAACTGATAAATGTTACAAAGACGAAGGCACTAATTTGATTTGGCATAGAGAGGATCTAATGAAATCTTCCAGAAGGTATCTTTAAAAGCTATCTGTGCCAATCAAGAATACACAGTGCAGGTTGACTTGATATTTTATGCTGATAAAAAGGTTAATCCTACACCTTGGGGTTGTTTCAGCTCAAGCCTTCATATTTTTAGTCTCCCCTAACATACGGACTTATTGTCTGACATGATAGATAACCCTCACGTGGCTGGCCCAGGATTATTTGAAATCCTGCTTTACCTGGTACGGGGATATTGGACAAGCATGACAGCACTTGGTGACACCATATGTGGGCATGACAGATGACAGTCGATGTTGAAGTAACTTAGGCGGGAAAATTATTATGTGGGTATCTATGGGCATAGCCCCCCCCAATTTATGCACATGCACACACAAACACACATATACTGTCCTCCTCCAAGGCATCGTCTCATCTATTTGACACAGTAATTACAGCACACACTGATTCCAATGATGGATGAAGTCCCAGCCTGGGATACACACTCTCCCCTCTTCTGTCTTTTTCTTATCTCGCACTCCCTTTTCTCTCACCCTCTCTCTTTCTCTGCCATGATATCCTCTTGGCCTCATCTTGTCCATTCTCCAAGGTGCTTTACTAAAATGAGATGATAACATCATAATAAGTGCATTTCTAAGAAACAAGGCATGACTTAATAAAACCCTGCCTCCTCTACAGCCTCCTCCTCAGTGTGCACTGGCAATGCAATTAAACAGCTCCTGCCTTAACAAGAGAGTGTGTATATGCGGAAGGTTAAAAAAAGAATGTAGGCTCATCTAAAGCTGATACACACACACACACACACACACACACACACACACACACACACGCATGAGTGAGTGAGTGTGTTGTGGTTGCCAGTTCAGCAGCAGATGTTGGCTGGCGTTTAATTGAGTTGATAATGCAGCACAAAAGGAGAAGCCGATTCAATTTGGCTCCTTTCTCCTCATCCCACTGCCCTTTATGTTTCATTAGGACGAGCAGGAACACCTGGCACAAGCCCCGGGACACTGTGCCGCTCTACTCTGCTCCCCCTCACCTGACAGAGATGGCAGGAGCGTCAGGGGGAGGGAGATGGGTGGGAGGGGGGGCATAGCCTGGAGCAGAGACAAAAAAGGGACACAGAGGTAGGGGAATTACAGCATCTTAGATGCTTCTCATCCTTGTCTCCTTCATGTACCTCCTGCAATGGATCCAGTGACCCCTGACACATCACAAACTGACAGGGAAGTGTAGATGCACAGCCGCATGTGTGTGTGTGTGTGTGTGTGTGTGTGTGTGTGACAGGGAGGATGGGGGAGCTCTTGACCTCTCAGTCCTCTCTGTCACCTTGCTGAGAAGTGATGGGAGGCGTCATCTCACTGGTAGCCAGAAGTAAGTGCTATGCTACTGTAAGAAAAAATAAAGAATGGGGCTAAAATGGAGTAATTCATTTAAATTCATGAGTAGTAAGACCACCTCAGTCTGTGATTTATGTATTTGGTTGTTTGTTCGTTTGTTTGTTAAATTTTTTAATTCATTTTGGGATTCTAAGGTACGACACAGTATTGTTTATTTTATTTCTGTTTCTGAACAAAAGAACCAATCACCAACCACTTGCTCTCTTATTTTACAAATATAACATATTACATGCTTAGTATAACTGCCACATGGCTATTTTCCTGCAAGAGCAAGTGTAGCTTAGTGCTATAACTTTGGTTAATTTGGTTTAACATAAGCCAAATTCACCCACGTTCCCAGTTATATAGCTAGACATATACTGTAGGGGTGGGTTGATGCTTTGTGTAATTTGTGCTAACATTAGCATAGACTCAAGGCCATAGTGGTATTTTTGCAATGTCACCCCACTTTAATATACCTCACCCAACAACTAACTAAATTATTCTAATCTATAACCGATAAAAACAAATAACTCAGTTGTGCATACTAGATGTGAATCGGACACTTGACACACCACTGAACACTGAGGATCATATAATTAATGGATCAATAGAATGTGTAACGAAACGTGTTATTGCTATCACCGAGATGAAGAATTAGCTGGTATATACACTGTCCTTTATGGACCGTCCTGTACTGTTAATGCACATATGAGTGAACACCCACAAAAGGGTCAGCTATTCCTGCCACTCAAATATTGACATTAAATCTATAATGTGAAATGTATGTCAGTGTGTATGTCAATACAACAACACTTTGTTTTTGAAAATACCAAGAAACGATTTAATTTAACAGCCCAACAGCACACCTAACCACCCTCCTTTATACCGTTAACAATAATTTATCTTGTATAAAATACACTTTATCCTATTACGCTGCTCTTTGCCAGATTACTGCCTGCAGCAATAGTCATTATAATACTGAAAATATTTTTACCACACACATATGCTAATGCTCTGCCTTATTTTTCCACTTGAATAAAGGTCACAAAAAATGGGTGCACAAGTATCTAATAGATTCATAATAACTACAACAACAACAACAACAACAATAATAATAATAATAATGATAATAATAATAATAATAATAATAATAATAATAATAATAATAAAATTGCGAATTTATTAACGCAATTTTGTATTCAGCCCAATTAAAATTTCTGAATTATTTACCAAAGAATTCATGTACAAAAAGGTGCTATCACTATTAACACTATTAAAACTGTTTCTATGTTTCCACTGTAAACATTATGTGGCATGAAATCAAGGAAGAGGAAGTGTCATTTGCAGACAGGATGTGAGGGCGTGGGAGGCAGGCACCTCACCGTCCTTGAGCACTTTATTAGTGGGTGAATGTCACATGGAGGGTAGAGCCGCTCCACCTTTGCCAGTTTCCTGTCCCGCTGGCATCGGCCCCTGGCACTCTGGGGAGGTACTCGTGGCATGCAGACTCAGAGAGAATCCCTGATTGACGTCAGAGTCATTCTGAGTGGCTCGAACTTCCTGTGTGGTGTTGAGAGAAGCGTTGAGCCTTCAGCTCTCTTCCTCTTGAGTGACTCGACCCAGTGTGTCTAAAGGGAGTCATGAAAAAGAATTCGAGCCTCTAGGTAGCTTTGTTCCAACATACACACATTTAAGTGTATAAATAGACTAAATGCACTCATTTGTCTTTATTATTAGTGATCTTGACATGATGCATAATTTAACATGGCTGTATATTGTAGATATGCATTTCTAAAATTAAAAATGTGTATTTGTTAGTTTGTTAGTACTGGCAATACTTTTACTGTAGCTAATTTTGTGTTGAATGTGTAAAATGACTGTGAAAAGATATCCAGACTACATATTGACATTATACTCTGTGCCATTTAGGAGAGCATGTATCTCTTCCCATGTCATCATAATCTCAATTTATTTATATCTGGCAGGTTATATTTACTCCAGCCTAGAGAGAATTTGGACATGAGGAAGTGTCAGAATGTGATGAGCTTTTCAGTGATTTGTAAGCGCAGGGGATGTGGCCTTCTTCACATCCATAATTGTGACAGAGTGTGTGCAGATGCTGAAAAAACGTGGCTTCCTAAATGTCATCAGACATTTCCCTCCAAATAATATCTTTTGATGCTTCACATTCTTACACATTACTTCTTATACGTGTATAATCCTGAAGATCAGTATAGGAATTAGAAATACCATTACTTTAAAAAAATATATGCATGTGTACTTATCAACAGGCAGGCACAATATGTTTTAATATTGTGTAATAAAAGACAGAACATGTTAATGTAGGGCAGAAATATAACTGCTGTTTTGATGGCATTAGTTGGCCATTCAACGTATACCCCCCCCCCCCCACACACACACACACACACACACACTTTGGAGAGCGTGGGAGTGAACTGCACGCTTTGTCAATCACTGTAAAATGTTTCAGATGGCACACAGTTAATGTTTAGGCACATGCTAGCCTGTTCTATCCATCAGTAATGTCAGCATAAATTAACCCATTGGTTGTGCTTCTACAATCACTTTTTTTTTTGCTTATATGCAGCTGTATGTTTCTATATTGATTTTGCATGTTATAACCCCAAATAGCCAAATCTGGACTTTCTTAAACATGGTCAGAATATCTCTCTAGGAAGTAACTACAACAGATGGAAGTTCTGTATGCTGTCCAGACAGAATAGTTTTTGTATAGATTGGCAAAAGTTCAACATTTTTGCAGGCCAGTGGAATTCTCATGCCTCAGATTTTGGCTTAGCGATATAACACTTACAGTGTTAAGCCAGTAAATGGTCTTTTTTTTCTTCTTTTTTTGAGAGGCTACTGCAGAAAGTCTACGAAGGAAAGGAAGAGGTTTGGAAGGTGAGATGATGCTGGGAAAAAATTTTAGGTGAGAAAAACTGATAAATCAATAAATCAGTAAATCAATTCTCTAACAAGGAAGAAGGTTTGAACAGCGTATTTCATCCACATCACCGTATTGCTTTGAACACACTGATGTTTTAGGTAGAATGTAGAGCATTAAACCGCTGATATGTCTTACTATTAGTAGCAATTTCATTTGGGTGAAAGCTTATTCTTAGCAGCATATAAACCCTGAGTATGCAACTATCACATTTCAAAAGGGAAACACAGACCCTGTCTGTGATTCCAGTTTGTATTTTTGGTGGACGTAAATCTGCATTCACTATTACGCATAAGAGGGGAGGAAAGCATTGGGAAAAGTCTGCATCCTTGTCATTCATCACACTGGTGCAGTACTCATTGTTGCAGGTTCAGACCAGCCCTCTTTGATGTGATAAGTGATTTAGAGTAAAAGTTGACACAAACAAATGGCTCATACAGGAATTGACCAGGAAGTCGCTCCGACATCAAAAAGAACTCTGCACAACAATGGTCTGGGACACAGTCCTTCTCGGTACTCTTGCTATGTACAAGTGGCACACAATAACCTCGGAAGAGATTTGTCATTCAGCCTTCCACAATGGGACACCAAGACAATGTTAATATGTTATTTCAGACGTGTATTTCTGAGAGACTTCTTGAACGTGGACTTCCTAGTCTCTTGATGTGAATCAAGGACACCTCCCTCTCTCAGAAACTCAAATTAGTATTATTAGCATAACAGCAAAATACTGAAGCAGCACAAACGTAAAGTCAGCGGTATGACCAGCTTGTAAAAAATAAATGTCTGTATCCTTAGTAATAGGCATATGTTTTTGATCCTATTTTATACACTATCTGTAAAATTTGTGATGCCTGTGCATTTGTACACAAACTATACATGCAATTATAATGTCAATATTGACAATGTTTCCACTGTTACAAATGGATCTTTTCAGTATCTTTTTTTTTTTCTGTAAATACACATGTGTATCAACTTTAGTTTTGGCTTGTGTTGTATCAGGACATTTTCTCTCAGATAATCACATGTGTAAAAGGTTGAGGGTAATTACATTCATATGAACCTGTGGTTTTCCAAAAAGGCATTTCTTTCTGATGTGTGTAATTACCAATATTATCAGGGCACTTACTTAATATTTATCTAGCTGTGCTATTTCTGTAACATAATAACCCAGCTAAAATTTGGCCTAAATTGACAGTACATGGCCAAAAGCATATGAATTGTCGAGTTCTCATTTCTTTATATGCATGGGGTTAAATTGGGATTTAGGAAATTTGGGAGCTCTTCTTCTTTCATGCATTCCAACAATGAGGGAAAAGTAATGCTATGTGCTATTAAATGGAGTTCTCAAGATTGATTTCTTGGAACTGTGATGAAAGCAAGTTTTGAATCGATCTGTTTCCATGTTAAGGGTTTAATTTAACTTAATTTAACTTATGGCCTGGGTGGCCAGACCATAGCTTTTCAGTGTTCCTCGTTTGTCAGTATAATATGAAAATATCTGATTTGTTTCTGGCAAAGATACATTAATACAGCATAGCCTTTAAACATTGTATTTCTCCACAAAGCATCATATTAATCAAAGCTGGAAGCTCCACTCTCTTCCATTTCATCCCAGGTTAACCCCGGATTGTAGATATTATCAAGTTACAGACCAAACTTTTCTGTGTCACCATGTTACAACAAACATTCTAATGATCTAAATGATAACATGTAAAATTCTTGTGTAGCTTATAGGTACTGTCAAATTACAGGTTAGTGTTAATCTAGATAATTCTGAGTTACCATGTCATAATGTTTAGAATAAGTGGAAAGTTCATGAGCAGTTAGTATGATTATAGATTAGAGATGACACCATGCATTTTTTTTGCATCATGTGTCAGTAGGATAGAAAAAAAATATTTTGGAGCTCCCGTGTGGTGCAACAGAAAAGCATTCACCCTATTGTCTGGAAATTCCGAGTTTGAATCCTGACGATGCTACAACCATCAGTGTCCAGGAGTCAAGAGAGCAAAATTGGTCCTGCTCTCTGGGTGGGAGGGATGCCATACTCTCTCATACACTGTAAAAAAAAACAAAAAAAAAAAACAGAAAAGTTGACAACTTAAAATTTGCTACACAGCTTTTTTGAGTTTACTCAACTTAACTTCACTTAACTCAATTTTTAACCTTGAGATGAGTAAACTGGGGAGACATAATTGGAGGGAAAATGTGGAGGAAATCCTCACCCCCAGCCCCCAATTGTATTTTAGTTATTTTTGTATGTTTACTGCTAAATATAGTAATGATTTTGATATTTAGAAACTTTTTTTAAATTTTATTTTCGAAAGCTTCCTTGAACAGAATTTGCTTAGATTAGATTAGATTTGTGCACAGTATGTGTTTGGGGTGTAATTCAACACCACTATCTGCTTAGTGCTCCAAATATTGTATCTGTATCTGTATTTTGATTTGAACCTGAAATGGGTTTGTTTTTATTTGGGGAATTTAGTATGAACTATACCACTCCCTGGAGACTCTGGAAAATATAAATTGGAAAGAAAAAAAAAAAGAAGAAGAAGAAATGCCACCACTAATTTAAGCCTAATTTAAAACCACTGCGACCCTAACCAGGAATGGACCTTGTAAGTGCATCACACAGTGACTCACTCAGTGCTCTATCTTTGTCTTGCAAGCTTCATATCTGCCCACTTGCCCACATGAAAATAAAAACTTACTGCTCATGTAATTTGTTGTGTCCCTAGTCACTTACTGCATACCTCCAGATCCCTGTAAACCTGTATATTAATAATTATGACAATAATAGTGCCGCTTTTATTTGTATCTATTTAGAACACATTATCTGTTAAATCTGAATAATGTATTTTTAAACAGTTTCATCCCTAGTATGTGTGTGTGTGTGTGTGTGTGTGTGTGTGTGTGTGTGTGTATTTACATAAGATGTCCTACTAAACTCTACTGCAAACAGTACATACATGCATTTTAGTAACTTTATAGTTTGCATGCATATTTTACGTGTAAGCACAGGTGTTATAGACCTTTAAATTGGACATGCTTCACTTTACTCTCTGTGGGGGAGAAGCCTTGCCCTTTTTTCAAATGCGCAATCTTTTTTATACATTAACTTACGCCTTTGTAGGTAGAATTTCTCTTCTTGGCTGTTTTTTTTTTTTTTTTTTTTCTGGAGATCTGGTCTCCTGAGGGACTTACGATTACCCTCTGAATGCCTGCAACTCATTGTGCTACAAAGTGAGAAATAATCATTCATTAACCTCTGGCCTGGTGGGGCTGTGAATCGACACACTCCAGAGAGGGGGGCTATTGTTGCCCGTCCCACTGCAGCTGGGTCAAGCCAATTGGCGATTCTCATAATGATCTTAAATGGATTAACTGGAAAAACATGCCTGAGAGTTCCCTTTTCAATTACAGAGGCAGTCATTTACATGAAGTGGAGCAGAGCACCAATAACCCAGAGCTCAATCGTGCTGGCCTTCTGGGAATTACAGCCCAGAGCACTTCACCCTTTACAAAGATGTCTCACTCTGGGAGTTTGTGTTTGTGTGTGTGTGTGTGTGTGTGTGTGTGTGTGTGTGTGTGTGTGATGGAGAGAGAGAGAGAGAGAGAGAGAGAGAGAGAGAGAGATAGATGGTATGGGAGAGGGATTGACACGTTATCTTGCAATGTGTTCTCTGAGGAATAGAATTGTATTGTCACTAAGCTGTGGACAACAGAAGAGTTAATCAATCTGGTAATTCAGTGCAGCTGTAATGTGAATACGCATGTTTATTTCATTATTTCATTACTTGTTTTCTACACTGCCCTCTGCAGTAAGCACCGGCTATTAGACTGTAAAATAGTAAATGACAGGGCAAACTCTAGACAGAATTTTTTACACTTATTCCATCTTAATAGCACAATATTTAGAAATGTGTCCATGAATAAATGGCATCAGGAAGGCTGAGCAAGAAGACAAGAGATCAACTCCAGCATTTGATAAATTCTTTAGTGATGTGTAGGGAGGGATAATTTGATAATGATGACCTATTCCAGCTCATTCCGCTTGTGTAAGCATGGCTGTTGCCTGTGTCCATCAGTGGTGGCCGAAGGTCAAGAGATAATGATGTTACATTTGATAATAGAGAGGAAGTGAGACAGGGATCGATGACCACACATCTCCGTCACCTTGACCACAGTGGAGGACATCAGTTCAGCAAAGAAGCTTCAGTTGAACATTCTTTTTGTATATCTAAGTGTGACGATTCAGAAAGTTACACTGACCTTGGATCTGTTCAATAAAGTTACTTGCAAGATAACAAGGAGACTATCATGTTTGTAAGTTAGCAAAGTTTTATTGCCATGTGTTGCCATGTCTTAAAAATGGCTTGGGCACACCCACAAGCACATATGAACAGAGGAAATATTGATTTCAATAATAATTACAGACTTACACATAATCCTAAATCTTTTCTCTCCTGTAAAACATATGTGGGATTTGAAAATCCAAAACATTTAAACCAAAGAAAGAAGTAATGATTGAAACAATTCCACACACACACACACACACACACACACACACACACACACACACACACTAAAGTGTGAAGTACTCTAAGAATCTCTATTTAAAAAAAAATATTTGGCGCTTAAAAAAAAATCTTTTTTAAGCAAAACCATAACATGTCAAGATCCTGTGCAATTTAACATAATATTAAATATTAACTATTTACCATTACAAATGTTTACCAATGAATTAAACCTGTAAGTAGCTTAGTTTTTCAATTACAATCCTTAATAAACAGAAATGATATGACTACACAAATGGATCTGTAGGGAAAAAGCACATCTGCCATTTCCATGCAACAGGCTTTATACTGTAAAAAGACAGGCAACAATAATTTATGGGTTACAGATGTAAACTTTATTCATTTTACCATACAGTAAGGATCAATGTTTATTTACAATAAAGACAACAGCAGAACCTACTACACTGTTGCTTGTTTTGCTCAAATTATATAATTCATATAATGAATGAATAAATGAATGAATGAATACATGCAAACAAACATACATACATTCAAACAAGCATACATACATAAAAACATACATTCATACATACATACATAAAAACCTACATACATACATACATACATAAAAACCTACCTACCTACATACATACATACATACATAAAAACATACATTCATACATACATACATAAAAACCTACATACATACATACATAAAAAACTACCTACCTACATACATACATACATACATAAAAACCTACATACATACATACATACATACATACATACATACATAAAAACCTACATACATACATACATACATACATACATACATACATACATACATACATACAAACAAACATACATATTATACATACACACAGTACTGTGCAAAAGTCTTAGGCATCCTATTTTTTTTTTTGTACAAACTTATAGTTATATATATTTTTTTATTTTATGACTTTTACATTATCGAGTCAGTACAAAAACATTTTAGATTTCTCAACATTAGTTTTTCAGCCCAAAATGAAATGTTACAGAAAAATGCTTGTATGTCAGTAAAGAAAGCAACACATTATGTAAAAGACACTTTTCAGAAAAAAAAAAAAAAAAAACATAATGAATGCTTCTGAGTTTTGATGCAAAAATAAGAAACAAGAGTGACAGTAAAAGTCTTCAGAAGAACTGTGACTGGTTCTGCAAGATGCTCAATAAAACTTACAGCTCATTTCCTTATAAAACTGCACAAATTAGTACCTGAGACTACTATTTCATTTTTTTTAAGCAAAGGGTCATCACATCAAATATTTACTTTGTTTCATTTATCACTGTTTACTCCTTTTTATAGTATTTTTTAAAATATAGAAACATTTAATTTCATTATTTTTGAAGGCATGTTTGCTCTACAGCATTTCTTTGCATGCACCTAAGACTTTTACACAGTACTGTACATACATACATACAGTGGAGTCCAAAAATGTGAGACTACATTATTTTTTCATTTAAAATTGAAAATAAACAAAAGGATTTACAATTCTAACACAAAGAAAGTAAATGTTCAATATCTTGAATATTTAAGATTCTGCACTACTTCCCCCTTGTCCCCATTTAAATGTAAGCAAATAATTGATATCGGCCATGTTAACTGATTTGTAAAAAGTCAGATTTTCCTCACCTGATCTCATCTATTGAAGCATGTGTTCAGACGGCACTCCGATGGCTTTGAGTTAAATGGATTATAAGATTTTGCATAAACTTTTGCAGTCCATGCCATCTCAAGTGCACACTGTCATTAAAACAAAAAAGGGGCATACCAAATACTAAGAAACTCTGAAATTCATGTAAATATTGAAAAGATTCTACTTTTCACTTGAGTTGTTGTCAATAATATAATTTGTAATGGAAATTGTTGTATTAAATTAGAAAAGAATGCAAAATAGAAGCATTTTCACTAATGGCCTCAGATTGTTGGACCCAACCGTACATGCATACATACATACATGCATACATACATACATACATACATATATACATACATATATGATAACTCATTTCACTACATGAGCCCATAAATGACTTTTGAGCAATTTGCTGATTCCTCTCAAAACTGGTTCCAACTCACTGGAAAAAATAGGCTTACTATATCAAGGTCTTAAGAGTAAGTTGAGAATACATAGGTTATTGAGGGTGGGTATAAATGTTGCAGGGAATTTTCCAGTATAGCTTAACTCCGCAACTATAGTCGGGGCTGTTACTCACACAGAGTTTACACTGTTCCAAGATCCAGAGTGATATATCACTGAATGAAGGTCAGCTGTGGGTTTACCACACTACAAAAACACTCCAAGCCTTGGAGTGTACTGGCAGTTAATTCTGTGTAGTAAAGTATTCACTCCAAGTGTGATTTAAGTATTTAGATTACACATCTAGTTTTATCACTGAAAAATAAAAAAAATATATAGGCTGTATCAATACTGGAATTAAAGTTTGCATAAAATGTAATTCAATATAACAGCCCATGAAAACATAATATGCCCTTAAGGAAGATTTCAAAGAAGCCCATTTCTCAGTATGATTTTGGGAGGAAACAGTTCATTTTCAGTGTGACAGAATGCTTCACTGTCACTGATCATTTCAGTGTTGTAATTAGGAATGTCTCTGTAGTGCAATCCTAACAGAATATAAGCTGCACTGAATATGGAGCGCAGAGGGAGGAAAATGTTGGAATAATGAAGACAAAATGCAAGTTGGACATTAATCATCTAAGGCCCTCATCAGCAAGAGCTTTGCCCTATGCGAGACAGATGGAAACCTATCCGGTTGACGCAAGTGTTTTGGAAGACAAAGTTGTTCTAGAATGGCTGCGCAGTTTGATTGCTACCTTGGTGGGGAGGAAAAGAAGCAAAGCTCAACATTTGATGGAGCGCAAACTTTAAACACAAAGCAGCAGGGCATCTAGAAGGGAAAGAAAGCGAGAGAGAGCTAGAGAGACGGAGAGAGAGAAGTCAGGGGCAGAGATATATAGGCCCAAATACCAGGTTCAGTTGCTCGGGGAACTTAAAACCACAGATGACAGCAAGGTTAGTCTTAAACGTCAAGATGGATAGGTCCGCATGACACTGCCAGACATGGTTAAATGTTCTTGCTAGATACAAATAAGTGTCTCAACATCTTACACTGATGGTTCATAAATAAACAAGAGTTGGCATGATTTTTTTTTTTTTTATGGATGATATCAAACTTTTTGGTAGAAGGATATAATTTGTACTGATCACGGAAAAAAAAAAAATCTTGATCTTGCTGTTGAACTTTCCTTTTATTACAACACATTTATATTGTACTGAAAAGCATTTAAACACAATTATGCAATTAAAACAAATACAATGAAATTGTACGAAGCTTTACATACAACATTACTGTCCAAAATCCAAGTAGTGCAGATTCTACATTTTTTTGTGCATGCTGCTATCATAAGATTAGAAATGTACCATGTACCATGTTCCAAGTTAAATTAGCTACTTAAATGACGTTCCAAAGTTAAATCATGTTTAGTGCTCATGTTTCACTGCTAATTTATTGAGGAAAGATCCAAAAAAACATAAGCTGTTGAGAAAAATATACTTAATTAATGAATCATTGAAACTGTTTATTGAAGCATACCCATCCTTCCCCAGGAAAAGATTGCTTGTCAGAGAGCTCAGATAAGGAGCAGGTAGTGCCTAGTGCATCTGAACTATCCACACTGCCCACATATGGTCCACATTAGAGTGGGAACAGGCCAGAGAGCTCCACCCCCGCACACCCCTGAGTGGTTCAGCCTGCTGACAGACAGCTTCTGATTCCACATATGTTGAAATCCAGAAAGCGTTACATGCCCTCTTTGATACTGGGTGATTTATTGGGCCTTGGCACCAGTTGCAAATGTCTTCAGCGACAGAGAGGCTCGTCTGTGTAAGCGGATAGTGTCTATCAAATCACAGGCCGGCAGCACAACAAATGCTCGGCCGTTTCCCCACATTATTCAGGCTTAGGGAAGCCATGCCTTCCACTCAGCCCATGTCCTGTACACTATTACTGCAAATTTGTTAACACTGTTCTCATGACAACCTTCTTACTCGCTTTAATCATTAAGTAACTAACATGATATATTTGTACTGACATTTATTTGTACTCTATTGTAATTGTTTGTCTAACATTGATTCATGAGCTGGACAGCTGTAGTGAGGTGAATGGATTCACAACAGGCAATGTGTTTATTCTTCAAACTAGATTGCAGTAAAAGAAAAACAAATTAAATAAATGAGAAGAATAGACAATTAAGGTGCAAATGCCCTAGCTTATAACAATTTTCTATGAACAGCTCAATTGTAGTAAAATGTATGCCTGGTGTATGCCTCAGGATATGTATTCCAGGCATTATGCAGTGTTGTAATGAGATCAGTACAACCATTTACCAAACATTAGCATTTCACAGCAGTCCTACAGTAATTTAATTATTTCTTACAAACCTCACTGAGCTGTAATAAAACTATTTGTTCTTGGAATATGTCCAAGATAAAATGGGAGACAAATTTTCATTCTCACCGCTATTCCACCGTAGTTCAGGCCAGGGTTAAAGGTAGAGCAATTGGAAAAGGTCAAAGTTCAAAGCTGTGGCACAGCAGTTATGCTAATGGAGACAAGTCCTCACAGTACCATGGAAAGAAGGGATGAATCTCTCTCTGTCTCTCTCGCTCTCATTCACTAAACAAATACCACAGTTTTCTCCCCATGCCTAAATTTACTACTCAATAAAGTCAACACGCTAAGAGGTCAAACAACCAGTCAAGCTAATGATGCTTTGCTCTCGATGGTGGGCTCCCCTGAGCACACGAGGCACATGCACTGGACTAACAGATTTAGTGCCTCACTTAGGTCTATAAAGCATGTAATAATAAAATGACAAATTTTCAAAGTTTCAAAGTTTTTAAGACTAATTCATTGATATGATTTCACTATGACCCTGACCAGAATAAAACAGTTGCTGAAGATGAATAATTAAATAAAAATGTATTTTAGGAAGCATTGGTGCCTCACAGATCTCTGGTTTGATTCCTGAGATCAGGTTACTATCTGTGTGGATATGCAACATGCTCTTCCTGTGTCTGTGTGGGTTCCATGTGGGTTCTCTGGATTCTCTCACTGTCCAGAAATATGCAGGTAGGTAAATTGTCTAAGCTAAATTACACCATGTGAATGAGTGTGAATTCTCCCTACTTGCACACAATGCTTTTGGGGCAGGCTCCAGATTCACCAAAATCCTGACCAGGATAAAGTGGTTACTGAAGATGAATGAATGAACAAATGGATTTATTTGTTTGTTTGTTTAATCTTCTTTTGTATCCTGCTTCCTAGAAGTGATGCCACCTGGGTCCTTTGTTTTAGAAAATTCTTTGCCTTAAACCTTCTAAACTAAACTTGCTAGTACCACTATTTCTCACAACACCTGTTCTCATAGAAATATCCACACGTTAATTATATTAAGTCAAAGATTAATCTAGCAGCATGAATTTTGTGTTAATTAATGCCAGAAAAGACAGAGCTTGGGTAACAGTAGACCTTTCAGCAGACACATAAGTTGTGCTGGACTAATGCCCTATGTGGTATAATTATACCTTAAACCTCCACTCAGACATAATGCTAGATAAACACATCTCCAGCCCCACCCACTTCTCATGTTCAAAACCAAAACAGAACAGCTAATTCAATTAGCTAATAGAAGCTTATGCTCCACTAAATAGGGATTGATAGGGATGTACACACATGCTCTCATAAGACTAATTACCTATTGAGTTACTTTGACCGTAAGGATAGCAACGTGGTTCTCTAGTTAAATATGCTGTTCCCTGCCATTCCTAAAAAGCAATACTGTCACTTACTTCACATTTAGTATGATACCTGAGTTCAGATCCGACATTAGTGCCAATGACTAGCATGCAAACAAGGTTTTTAGTTATATCAGGGGATGCCATAATTACATTTCAAGTGCATATATGAATATCTGAACATCACTGATGGTCATCCTAAATAGATACATCAAAAGGGAACTCCAGGGCAATTACAGCAGTAATGTTCAGTTAGAGCTGACAGATTGTGCACTTGAGCAAAGTCATAATTGACAGCAAAGAGGAATTGGAAAACGTCCTGACTTGCATTATGATTATTATTTTATTCAATATTAGCCTGGACATGCCTGTGACAACACACAGAGACTGAGTGGTGATGAAGACAACAAAAACACTTGTCTCTCTCACTGGACAAGCTGAGTGGTCACTGGAACCAAAACTCTGGAATGGCAAGGGAAGAGGTGGAGGGTCTGAAATTGTACCAGTGGAGTTGGATTACTTTCAGTTATCTGGTATGACAAGTGTGGCATGACTGCTTTGTGGTATGTTTATGATTTTCCATGAACCATAATATGTAGCATCAAAATATTTAATTTGCCTAGGCTATATGCAATTTATTTCTAAAATCAAGACTTATTCCTTATTCTTGTACGTGCTACGGATCTTTTCTTTTTTTTTTTTACTTTCTGTCACCTATGGCCTAATCCTAATCCAGTTTACAGTGATCACAGCTACAAACATGCAGTATGTTGTGCTATAATATCTTGTGTGTTTACTTGTGGCCACAGATAATTGGCCCAGAAGTAATGACCATGCAATGATGACAGCCGCTGCAACCTAATCCCACTTCTTTTCCTGCCGCTATGCCCTGCCCCAGCAACTGCAGGGATGGTTGTGTCAGGTCTATTTTTGCCCCTGGCTGCCGGAGTACTGCTGGCGCCAGACCTGGGGACCTGCACTGCTGGAGCTGACAGGGCTGCAGTGCTTATTCACCCCTTTGCCCCCTGTTGCTAGTATAAGAGCGGAGCAGGAACCCAACACTAAGAACACTGTCAGTGCAGGTCAGGCTCGGGGCCGTTGAGGGCAGCAGTGGGAAACATCACAGTGGTGTTTCCAATTTGTATTCTTAAGGCCAGATCTGTCTATGGACGTAGGTACCTTGAAGCACTTATAATTGCAGAAAAATCTTACAGGTCATAGTGAAGGTCTGGGAGTAGTAGGTCAAAGGTGACAAGTCTTGTGTTATCATCTTGAAGACGTAGAGGTGCATCAGATGAGTTGCAATCCTTATTCAAGTCTTATTACTGCTATATACTCACTGAGCAGTCATTTATCCTGTTGTAAATGGTCTCCTGGTGATGTCTCATACCTCTAAGCATCATGTAGCTGACTTTGTTTAGCTATATAAGCTGTGATTACAAGCCTAATTTGAGCTGTGTGCTCACATGAATACATAGTCCTCATGCCATCACAAGGCCGCACTATGTCAAGCACTACAAGTTTAGGCGTTGTTCACTCAACTCAAGACTGATAGATTGAGATTATGTATGACCACATGTTGGATCTCCCTCAAATCTAAAACAAACAAGAAAGGAATGAAGCTCATGTCACCAAGCACCATGATGGCTTTAGAGTGCAAGCCAGGGGTCTTACTCCAATTTCTGTAAAAGCTATGTGGAGGACCACATTGAACAGCTTGGGCCCAGAATGGAGGAGAGAACTTGGTCAATCTTTAAGCCTTTCAGACTGGAACTTCGATTGTAATTAAGCATCATTGCTTCTCAAATCTTTGAGTGAGAGAGATGACGTTTGTTATAGATATCAGGCTAACTAGCAGGCTAACATTTTTCTTTCTGATTTTTACCCCTTTTCTCCCCAGTTTGGTCACCCACTACCCAGCCCTCCCCTATCACATGATAGATACGATGTGTAAAGATGAATCTTTTCCGACCCTTCAGCTCTTATATCAATGCTTCTCAGTACTTTTAGCAAGAGAAATGCTGATCCTGTGAAACTAGATATATCAGGCTAACTAGCCATTTTGGCTAACCACTATCACATGACAGCCACCACAGCTTCCCTCTTAGACATGTGAAGTCAGCACCTCATCTTCAACTGAACTGCTGCTCATGCTACATCACAGGGCAGCTGAACAAACTTGGAGGAAAGAGCTACCTGTCCCCTTTCCACACACTAGCTCATAGATGCCTGGAATTGGTTAGTGTCACTCACTAGGGGAGAGAGAGTAAAGGTACACATACAGCGATTTTATCACTGCAAGTTGCCAGTCGCTGTACTATGAAGTCGCCAGTAGGCGTTCCTGTTACTGGTTGCCATAGTAACATGGATGGCGCAACTAGTATTCCACTTTTGACTCTGTTAAGGATAAGCAGTATGGAAAATGGAGAGATGGTTGGATAATAGCCGTGGTATACCAACATGCCAATTAACTTCAGTCTACAAAGCAGAACCACAGAACTAAACTTGGCTTGTTAATGCCACACACCTAATCCTTATGTATTCAGTGGGCATACATACATTAGCACATATGCAACATATATCCAGTCTAAGAAATAATAATAAAAAAAACTGATATAACAATGATGAACAATTTTCAACAATTCTTCACTCCTCCCTCCAATCAAGAATCCAAACAAGAGCCACAATATCCTACAGGGTTACAGTTCCTGGTAGAGCTTCCACCTTTGCTCTTGAAAAGCAGACGCTAACATTTAAAAGGGCTAAGGGACTCGGGAGGCCGCTACTCATGACCTCCAAATGGTATTCATTCCTTGTGCGTGAAGCATTTCTGTTGACACCCGGCAATGTGGTGTTGATGAGTTAATCTAGCAGCTGAGTGTGTCCTTTAACTATGCCCACCCCCACCACACACACACAAACACATACACACCCCCCTACCCAACACATTACACCTCTCCACTCAACCTCCTGCAGCTTTTCTAAAAAACAAACAAACAAAAAAAACTTTACTGAACATCAGGAATCCATGTATAAATGAATGTGATGCTTTGTCCAAGACGTCTCCAAAACCACAACAAAGTCCACTGGGGTAAGTTGGGACAAATCTGGAATTTGGTGTAACGGGTTGTTAGGTTGACTGGGTGGGGCAACTACATAAGGATTAACCATGTCTCATGTCATATAGCTCATGACTCAACAAAAAAAAAAGATCAATGAGAAGAATGAGTATGATGGAAGCCAGGGGATTTCACTAACCCCTTTCTGAATTGAACTTGATGAGCCAAGGGAAATCTAATTGTAGCTCATTCTTATGCACATATGATTCAACTGCATCACTCACACCTCTCATGTTCCCAGTGCATTCTACAGATCCTGGAGGAGTGTGAGGGCAGCCGATTACTTTAGCACTTCTGGAACTGGTCCAGGGAGTAGCTCAGGCCAGTAAAAATAGGTTTGGATTATGTTATGCTATGAATGTGAAACCTATCCTAGTGACCCTAGCGAGTCTTATAGTATGGGCTAGGCTGCTGCTACCTGAAAGAAGTATTGAAGATAATATTTATGTTGTTTTTTTTTTTTTTTAAAGTGAAAGTATCTACTCTATAGATTGTCACTTTTCTTGTAGTTAGAGATTTTGTTTTTCTTAAAAAAAGCTAATTTTGCTAACTTAAAGATGTCTGAACAGAAATGTCACAAGCTATTTTTTGGAGAGCAGACTGCTTGGAAAAAAATGTTCACAGAATGTTTTCACACACACACACACACACAAACAAAAAAAAAATATCACACGTTGTTGGTTTCTTTGTTGTTTAAAGTTTTATGCATTATACCCTCATGAGAAGAATGTGAGTACCGCATTTGTGGCCTTGTTAAAGCTTTTTTTTGAGGAGAAACACTTTGTGTACTGGGGTGAAAATACAACAAATGTCCAATTGCATGATCCAGGGTTTCAACAGTGTGGGAAAGTCCAAATACTTCTCACTTTGGTGGGGGGTGTTCCATGGTTTACATCTCACTGAACATGAAGGTGGCAGTGTTCTAGGGATTCTCTCTCTCTGTGACAGCTAGTCTGACAGATTGGAATGTTCCCTTTGCAAATCCATATTTACAAGCTGAGAACATGCTTAGTAATGTGCTTGTTTTTGAAGAGGATGGGGGAAGTGAGAAGAGAGACACCTAACAACTATACTAAGATATTGTTTCTAAGATCAGTGATTCGATATAAGAGAAGGTGAGAAAAAAGGAGAGATTAAATGTTTTTATGTCATTATTAAGCAGTAACACTAATATGGTGAACCATCTGTTGTCCTTTTTGTGTTGCCATTCAATTTAGCCTGTTGACTCAAAGATAACCCTCGCCAGCTAAAGATAACACCCCATCCCATCTCCCCATCATACTGGTGTAAATTCCAGGATATGACAAATACACATACGTCAAATGAGAGACAACTTAGATAAAATAAATTCTGAGCCGTGACAAAGTATTTGAATAGGTAATATTGCAGTTGTGGTGAGCTTCTTTAAGGAAATCTTTAATTAAAACTTTTTTCCTTCCTGTCTGTGCAGGGTGAAAGCATTTTTATTGCACTAAATTTTAAACCAAAGAAATGGGTAGAATTTTAAACTGATGGTAGTGTAAAATATGGTATATTTGATAATACATGTTTGATTGCTCTAACTACATTGGTTTGCAGTTACATGTGACATTAAAAGGATTTATCATGACAACATTAGTAAACCCTTTTTATCCCTAATGTCTGACATTTTAGTGTTTATTTTTCACATTCCAATACTTACTTTTTATCATGTTGAGCTCAAGCAGAGCTGATGCCGAGGTGCTCACATTAACACCTCCAGGCAATTTAGTTATTTTGCTGTTTCCTGTGTTCTAGAGAGTAGAAGAGTGAGGAAGATAGACATGAGGGTTTCTTAAGGACAAATTACAGAAATGCTTTCAGTTGTGTGTGATTTTTTTATTGTATTTAGTTAATTAATTGGCTGGTTTATGTCAGCCAATAACTGTTTTTTTTTTTAATCTGTAGAAATCACTCATAGTGGATATATACTTATCAGACTTTAGTCTTCTTTTAAATTTTCCTCTGCAAACATTAGAAAATTTATTTCATCTATTATTTTCATTAAATGCTTGTTTATGCTGTTCATTACTACACCAGTACCAATTTGGCATATCCTTATTTCCATGTTTTGGCATCTGAACCTTTATGTAGTTTCCTATTATTATAATTGTTAACACAGTTTTAAAATTGCCAAAAACAATGTATTTAGATTCAATATGTATGCAGCAATCAAATAATAAATAAATAAATAAATAAATAAATCTAGATTAAAAGCATGAAAACAGATGTGTGTGACCAGTGTTTCTGTGTCAGATTTTTAAATCCTTTATTAGATAAAAACAGGCCAGGTAAGAAATATCTGTCACTAATTAAAAGTAAATGTAACAACAAATGGTGCTATTGATTTTAACAACACATCGAATAGATTTAAACCTAAATGGAAATTTGTTTATGCATGGAACAGGCAACTAACCATCAGGCAGAAAAATGTTGCATTGCAACAAGGATAACCTTTAAAGATCTAGATATAATAATAATAATAATAATAATAATAATAATAATAATAATAATAATAATAATAATTATTATTATTATTATTATTATTATTATTATTATTAAACAATTAATTTAAAGAACCTGTTTTCTCTGAGTGTAACAATTTATAGTCCCTCCACTGTTAATTTCTGTTATGTCAATTGTATAGCTAAATTAGAAATATTTCTATCAAAACAGTAGATTAGTTTGTAAGCCATGAAATCCTTGAAAGAAATTTGGTTTCCAGATCATGAAAATTAACAGTAGAGTCTGCATTGTATGTGCGTACAGTATTTGACATGAATTTTACCATGGGTTAGTAGCACTTATTAGTGTCTTACCAATGAACAGAAAGCTTTAATTCTGATTTTGTACCCCTATACATGCACTCATCATTTATACTGAATACGAATTGTTTATTTATTTGAATAGTTTATGTATTTGTGTATCTTCCTCTGTGTGTGTGTGTGTGTGTGTGTGTGTGTGTGTGTGTGTGTGGTTGTTCATCATAGTCTGCTGTAGCCATGGTATCAAACAGTATCTATAGCCTTGATGACAGACTCCCCAGCTTCTGGATTATGGAGGCTGAACTTGAGATCGCGAGATGGGAACCAACAATTTGTGAAACTTTATTTCTTACCTGTAAAAGCTTAAATGTTACTTCTAACATATCATCCATCTGCCTTCTATTTACTTCTATTTAGCTGGATTTAATGTGAAAATCTCACATGGTATTACTTCAGCTTCCCAGATCCCTTATTCTCCTGCTTTGAATGGCTAATATACAGTACAAAAAAGGAAAAGGCATTCTCAAATACTACTATTACTACTGCTACTGCTCTTGTTACTACTGCTACTGCTACTACTGCTACTACTACTACTACTACTACTACTACTACTACTAATAATAATAATTATTATTATTATTATAACAATAATAATTGCATTTATTTATTAAACATCCCATCCCAGTATCAGCTGATCTTCATATCTGAAGTTCTGAAAGTTATTGGGGAAAACTAAATAAGAATAACAAAACAAAACAAAAATTAATCCAACCAAATCAGCTTCATTCATTGTAATTCCTATACATTTCTCATGGTCAAATCGTTCATGTCACTGACTTAATCTACATTGCTACCCTGATTACACTCTGAATTATTTTAGTATGAAATCAATCAAAAAGGTTTTTTCATGTAATCATGACATAAAAAATGACATTGGGCAAAACATACAAAACCTTTTAGGTCCTAAATATGTTTCTTATTTGTCTTGGACTGTTTTTTTTTTTTTTTTTTTTTTCCTGTTATTAGTCTTGTGACTATTAGCAGTCATCTTTTTTCCCCCTTGCGAAAAATGAGAAAATGCTTCTCTGCATAACAACTAAATATGTCCTGCTCAAAATGAACCCTGTGAAAATTTACACTTAAACATTTTTTTAAATAAACTACATGTGCACCAAACCAAATTACAGTGTTTTACTGTAGTGAAATAGCTAAGCTTTTTTTTTTTTTTTTTTTTTTTTTTTTTTACTATAAAAAAATACCTTCTAATTCCTACTTACTTTACATTTACTTCATTTAAGTTCACACAATTAGCAGCACACATTTAGCAGCATTGTTTACATAAAAAACTAGGATTAGTAGGCTTTATAACAAGTGACAGGTGGCAAATAACAAGTGAGTAATCAAGTATTTATGGTGAAATTGCATTCCATTGCTCTCCATGTCTTTAATATTGTTCATATAACTTTTTTTAATGATCAGATATGGTTTAAAGGGATAAACCAAAAATAAAAACAAAAAGTATATGTAACATAAAGTTACATTTAACTCTTTAGTAGTAGTAGTAGCAATAATAATAATAATAATAATAATAATAATAATAATAATAATAATAATAATAATAATACAGATCAAATAGAAAGAAGATATTTGAAATATTTAATCAATCAGTTCTATAACGCTGTAACATACTGATATACTGACATGAGGCAGATAAGGCTGTAACACTTTACAAAGATTCTTTTTTATCTCTTTCAAGGATCACAAAGTAATCCAGGAACTATGTAAGAGCAAATAATGAAAAAAATATTGTAACAGAATAGATTTAGACACCAACTAACAATAGAATGCTAATCAATTATGGTCATGTTATGCCTATTTTGTTTTAAGTAGGCCTACAATAAGCTTATTTTATTTACCAATTAGACAAGCTATTGCCTTTCATAAGAGAGCATTTGCAAATTTGGAAACAGCATGCTGCCTTGTACCTGTTTTATGTAGAATAATCAGCCTATGAAAGGAGAACTATTATGTTTATGATTTATAATTTTGTTTTGAGTGTTGTTTTATTAACAGGCTAGGTTTACAACTAGATCATCCTAATTAGATAATAATTAGGAACATATCACACTATTAATTAGTTCATTCTTTATTTAGGACTTCTCATTAGAGGTTTACATTAATTGCTGATCCCTTTAACAGATGTGGAAACTATTGTTTGCTTTCTGATTAATTTCCCTGCTATAGTTTTAGTCTCAAGAGGTTTTGGCCTAGTGAAGAGTTCCAGTGAGTCATGTACAGCATTGGAGTCATTATTTTCAGGAAGAAATGCTAACTACAAAATGTTACATTGTTTGTGTTATTAACAGGAATACAGACCAATCAATGCTAGTTAATAATACTGGCGTCACCTATAGTCAAGTGGTAAACTATCCATCATTCGTTCATAACAAAACACAACTAATAATGTGTTTCTTAGTTACTAGGTTATTAAGGAAACAAATTGTAATGCATGACCCATAAGGCTTACAAAAACCTCAGTGAGAAACACTTCACTAGATTTACTGTTGATGTCTGGCAGTTGTTATAGAACAGTGTAGCTTTATATCATCCTCAAAGCAGATGATCACACCTCCGTATTTAACTCACAAATGCATTATACTTCAAAGGAAGCAAGGGTACAATGCAAATCATTAAACACACACATCTTGTGAATCTGCAGAGAACAAAAGCATGCCGATGAATTTTGCCCACGTATCCAAATGTGAGTGTATGTGTGTTCGGGTGGGTGGGGTCAGCTGTGCCTTTTGGCACTGGCATTTTCCGGAGGTTGGCGCTATGCCACAACCTTACTCTCACCAGACCGGTAATACTTGCTACTATTTATACAGACGGAGCAAATGGCTCACAATGGACTTCACACAATGGCCTTAGCAAAAAAATATAAATGAGCCAGCCAATGGGCAGGTTAGCATGGTTTAAACAACATAGGAGAAATTGACAGGCTATTTTCTGTAAACAGGAAGAAAAGAGAGGTATGTTGCCTTGGAGGTAAGGTGGGCAAAGGATGTTAACTTAGGTGAAGGGTTTATGTAAAAAAAGGAGATGTAGAAGTGTTTAAAAAAAAGTTTATCCTTTAAGTTGCAATCCCTTTTGGGGGAAAATACGGAATATGGTGTCCATACCAAATTCCAGAAGGCTGCCAATAATAATTTAAACCAATGGACTTTTAATATGTCCTTTAATATCTAATCTCACTTCCATGATGTCTGAAAAGATACTGCTTCTAAATATAGTTTTTCACCTGAGGTTGTGAGAAATACAGTATGTTCATTGTTATATAAACCACAATTTTATCATGGTTTGTACTTAACATACTCCTTATTACAGTGACAAACCTTGACATTTCAATATCAATAATTTCCACATTTTGATTTGAGTGTTGCATTAGTATTACACAGTATTTATTTGCATTAGTTTCTTCGTAATTTGATAGGTACTTGGGCAAATACTGAGAGCTGAGGGGCCACCCTGCTTAATAAATACATGAAATGAGTTCTACTAAGTACTGTTTAAAACAATTATCAAATTGTTATGCCTTTAAGCAGTGCACTTAACACCCAGCTGCCCCGAGGCCTGTGCAACATGGCACCCCTGCCTTTAGAAAGGCAACTTTGTAAAAGCACAGTGACAGATCAATTGCTGTACCATGCATGAATAAAGAATAAAACCTAAACCACTCCACCACACACAACTATATCTGCACAAAACCCATGTAGGACCAGCTTGGCTGGGCATCATACTTTGTTCCCCTGCAGGAAGACTGTGACAGAACCCTTGCCATGGTGGCAGTGTGAGACATCTGGTAGGCCAGAGAGAGAGGGAGCACCTGTTTTGGAAGTGTTATGTGTGAGGACCACAGCACTCCTTATGCACAGTTGTGCAATGTATTAGTTGCGCCTGATCATATGTAGAGACAGCCTTAGCCTTAAGGCCTCCACACTATCTCAAATTCCTCATTAAACCAGTAACAGGAGATGCTGAAACACAGCAGGGAGAGGGGGTGTTGGGGGTTGCCCATGTGTATGTGTGCAGCTTCTTGTGGTTAGTATCTATATGAAGTGTCTGCCTGTATTTGATAGTTATACAGTTCCAATAAATGACTGCTCTTATGTTCACTCAAAAATGTATGATGTAGAATCCAGAATGTAGAATCCACTGTATGTACCTGGGAAATATATGCACATACATACAATTTATTAATATACAAAGATACAAAGATTTCTGCCAAAAAAAAATCAGTGGTAGTCCAAGGAACCAATAATGCACCTGAGAAATGTGAGGGAAGAACCATAACCAGCCACTCCATCACAAAGAATGGTAAAGCATTCCGCTCTCTTTCTGTCGAGCTACACATGATACTCCTGAGATGCCAATGATCCTGACCCCATCTGCTCTCCGGACTTACCTAATCCAACCTGATGTCCTACTACTGGTTGGAGTTCTCATCAATTGGAAGTCACATGCTGCTGCTGAGGATGGCCTCGCATGGTGCAGCCTAAAGATCACTGAGATTACTGAGGATGGTGCCACTTAAAAACCATAAAGATGGCTTTGGACCTCAATTCATATGAACAGTAATGCTATGGTGGCTAGGACTACCACAAACAGTTTTGCACTTAAGTCTCCATAAGTGAACAGTGGAGAACTTCAACAAAACAGACTTCATGTAAAAACTGTAATGACTTTTCCTGGTTACACAGTTGCACTATTTGATCATGTAGTATTAGTACATTTATAGAAGGGGTGTATTTATTTATAATCGCACTATCCAGTGTTACCCAGATGCGGATAGGTTCCCTTTGAGTCTGGTTCCTCTCGAGATTTCTTCCTCATACTGTCTCAGGAAGTTTTTACTTGCCACCGTCACCTCTGGCTTGCTCATTAGGGATAAATTCATACATTTAAAATCTATATCTTGAATTTATATATTTCTGTAAAGCTGCTTTGGGACAATGTTCACTGTTAAAAGCACTATGCAAATAAAACTGAATTGAATTTAAAAAAACTGATTGGCTTGACTGAGGAGAGCAGCTGAGCATGGGGGATGAAAAGAAGTAAAGACTCCATGGTGCTTTCCATGTCCATCTGGCACAGCCTCTAAGCCTCTGTGGCTCAGGTTTACATTATTAAGAGGTAAGCACACTTTGACACATTATACATAGACGTTGCAAAAGTGCATGGCTTTGGGCCAAAGGCTGCTATCGTGACTGAAAGTGCTTCTGCGTGATGGTTGCAGGGACAAAGAACATATGATCCAAAACTTTCTCCTGTCTGCAAAGTCTCCAGGAAACAGACGTGTGTGTGCGTGTGTGTGTGTGTGTGTGTGTGTGAGAGAGAGAAAGAGAGAGAGAGAGAGAGAGAGAGAGAGAGAGAGAGAGAGAGAGAGTTTCCTGCCCTTAGGCCTGAACTATGAATCTGGTTTTAATGAAGTAATGAAATAACTGAAGTTTGGGACAAAGACCATGCCTGAAGCTCCACCTTCTTCATAGTTCTTCCTATAATTCCCATCTCTCCATTTTCACTACTAGCATTCTGTCTCAATGTGGTCACAACTCTTCTGTCTCACTATGATCGCAGCCCCTCTGTCTCTATGATCATCTCCATCTCTTAATGCTTGCATCCACATCCTCTCTCAATGCTAGTAGCCTCTCTGTTCTTCAAGAACCAGAATCCATCCATCTGTTGAGGATCACGGCCCCTTCATCTCTCAAGGATCACAGATGCCCTGACTCAGTTTCTCTCAAGGACCACAGATTCTTTCACTCAGTCTCTCTCACAGTTGCAGCCCCTCTGTCAAGGAATAGCAGATGGCCCCCACACCAGCTCTTTCTCCAGGACTGCAGATGCCACCACTCTCATCCTCTTGCTTGAGCATCACAGATACACACTCAGTCTCTTATATAAGGACCACTGATGCTCTCTCTCTCTCTCTCTCTCTCTCTCTCTCTCTCTCAAGGATCACATATGCTCTTTCTCCCAGTCTCCCTCAAGGATCACAGCCTCTCTCCATCACTTCATGACATAGAACTGTTTTGGGACAATTCAGAATCACTAGAAAATTAAGCCTTCTTCTTACCATGGTTCCTCTTGGGTGGCTGTGGTTCAGGTGGTAGAGTGGGTTGTCCACTAATCATAGGGTTGGTGGTACGATTCCCAGCCCACATGACTCCACATGCCGAAGTGTCCTTGGGCAAAACACTAAACCCCAAGTTGCTCCCGATGGCAAGTTAGCGCCTTGCATGGCAGCTCTGCTACCATTGGTGTGTGAGTGT
>JANDJT010000217.1:8578831-8589144 GCA_024331685.1 Stegophilus panzeri
TAGGCAAATGCAAAAAAATGCTTGTGTGTTGTCCATGAGAGCAGAGTATTTTTATGAATTTTTTTTTTAACAAAAGATCAAAAGGTTAAACAATAAAGACACTTTTTCACAGCCCTCCTTGCTCATATTTACCAATATTAGTGGAGGGCACCGTATGTGGTCATGCCAATAAAGCTTGTTGAATTGAAAAAAAAAATGAGAGAGAGAGAGAGAGAGAGAGAGAGAGAGAGAGAGAGAGAGAGCGTGGTGGAAGCAGATAAAACTGATTGGTCTAGTTAGCAGAAAGAGCGACCAATCAGGATACACTCTCTGTCATTCTCTCACTAAATCACTTGCTGTCAATCTGGTCTCTCGCTCGCTCACGCTAAAAAAAATACTAAAAGATTTCCGGGATAATATATATTAATTTTGCGCGTCAGAGAGCCATATACGGGAAACTTCCGGGAGAGGTGGGATATCTGCTTCCGTAACAGAGGATTCAGTAATAGAAGCTGCTTATTTATCAGCACTGTTAACTAAAATCATTCAATCAGTTTACTGAAGGCAATCTCACCCTACATTCACACCAGTAAGCAATAACGCGACAGATGACCATTAATTTTTAATGTACCTGTGACACTGTGCCAAAATTTCATTGACAGTGCAACATGTGACATTTGAATTTAGACTTTCTCATCAAGTTTAGCCAAATTAAGTAAGGACCTACAAATCAAAAAGACTGGCTCCTCAGCTCAATCATAGGGGCCTATTTATTGTTTGATGCACAAAAAGTGAACAAAACCTTAAACCATGGCTGCAAAGTGTATACTGTGACAGTACCTACTGCATTTGATTCCATACATACTGCTTGGCCATTGATACAGTACATACGTACTGATCAGTATAAGTGGCATGCATTCTGACAGTTCTTCTGCACCAGCTCCGTTGCCTTATGGGATACCGCAGTATCCACTGTGTCCATTGGTTCCTTACTGCAGAATCGAGGCAGAAGCAGTAGGCCATCCAGGTATTTCTCGCCTACTGTTTTATTAATACTGAGAATTCAGACATACTACTGTGAAGTAGGGTAGTAGGGATATTCAGACGCAGCCCATGGTTTCATCTTATAATGTCCTACATGATCTTGCATACAGTGGTGCTTGAACGTTTGTGAACCATTTAGATTTGTCCATATTTCTGCATAAATATGACCTAAAACATCATCAGATTTTCACACAGTCTTAAACGTATACAGAGAGAACCCAATTAAACAAATTAGACAAAAATATTATACTTGGTCATTTATTTATTAAGGAAAATGATCCAATATCACATATCTGTGAGTGGCAAAAGTATGTTAACCTCTAGGATTAGCAGTTTAATTTGAAGGTTAAATTAGAGTCAGATGATTTCAATAAATGGGATGACAATCAGGTATGAGTGTTTTATTTAAAGAACAGGGATCTATCAAAGTCTGATCTTCATAACACATGTTTGTGGAAGTGTATCATGGCACAAACAAATTAGGTTTCTGAGGACTTCAGAAAAAGAGTTGTTGATGCTCATCAGGCTGGAAAAGCTTACGAAAATAATTTCTAAAAAGTTTGGAGTCCAACAATCCACAATCAGACAGATCAGACAGAGTGGTCGACCAACAAAGATCACTCCATGAGCAAGATATGGAATAGTCTGTGAGGTCACAAAGGAATCCAGGGTAATTTCTAAGACCTAAAGGCCTCTCTCACATTGGCTAATGTTAATATTTATGAGTCCACCATCAGGAGAACACTGAACAGCAATTGTGTGCACGGCAGGGTTGCAAGGAGAAAGCCACTAATTTGCAGTTTACATTCTGCAGTTTCCTAACAATCATGTAGACAAGCCAGAAGGCTATTGGAAAGATGTTTTCTGGATGGATGAGACCAAAATAAGATTTTTGGTTTAAATGAGAAGCGTTATGTTTGGAGAAAGGAAAACACTGCATTCCAGCATAAGAACCTTATCTCATCTGTGAAACATGGTGATGGTAGCACCATGGCTTGGGCCGGTTTTGTTGCATCTGGGCCTAGACAGCTTTCCATCATTGACAGAACAATGAATTCTGAACTATACCAGCAAATTTTAAAGGAAAATATCAGGACATGAATTGTGACAGGAAATTCCTCCAAGCCGACGTGCAGGACTGATCAACAGGTACCGGAAACATTTAGTTGCAATTATTGCTGCACAAATTGGTCACACCAGATACTGAAAACAATGGTTCACATATTTTTGCCACTCACAGATATGTAATATTCTACCATTTTCCTCAATACATAAATGACCAAGTATATATTTTTTGTTTAAATTTTTTAATTGGGTTTTCTTTATCTATTTTAGGGCTTGTGTAAAAATCTGATGTTTTAGATCATATTTATGCAGAAATCTAGAAAATTCTAAAGGGTTTACAAACTTTCAAGCACCACTATACATTGTTTTGATAAACTGGCAATTAAGCTAGTACAAAGAGTGAGATAGCACATAACATGTACATCAACAATAGCTTGTGTTTAATTAGTTTAAGTAGTTTGTTGCTTGCTAGTATGAACATAGGATCAAATCTAATTTTCAAAACTCAGACTGTTATGCATCACGCCTCTTCTCCATTATCACTAAACACCTTAAAGCTGTAATTACAGTAAAGGTAACATTTAACAAAGTCAGGAGTTTAGAAGATTTCCTCAGGAGCAGTTCAGATAAAAAACAAACATGTGGTGTACCGTCCAACAGTGGCAGTTTCAGAAAATCCCTCTTTGAACAGAAAAAAGAGCCTTGTTTCTTGACAGAATCAATATTCTCTTTAAACCAGAGAGGAAATGAAGTGAACTGTTGCCATATGCACAAACTTCAGAAAACTTTTTTGATCAGTGCTGATTAAACATACTAATGAAGTTTTCTATTTGCCAAGACCTCCATCCCTCCCCACAAAAGGCTATGTAAAAACAGAAACGCTATGTATATTATAATCAATGTGTATTTTTAAAGTGTGGGGTACCACAAGATTAGGCTGCCTTATGAAGTTTTTAGACTTTGTTTCATGTGGCTATCAGGCTCTTTGCACTTTGTCTTCTTCCATATTGCCCAAAGGCATCTGAATTATAAGGCTAAATGATAAATGGAGTGACACAGTAATGATTTTAGGATGATGATGGGAAAATGAAAGAAATTTTGATCTAGCATTCCACAACAATAGAGTAACACATGTGCTGTGATCGAGAACACCTTGACCCATGACCCAGAACCGGCTGTGTGAAGCAACAAAATTTCCAAATGCAGAAAGCAGAAAATACAAGAGGAGTGATCTTGTACATATGGAGTAAGCCATTGTAGACATTCTGACAAGAATTAATCCAGTGACCGAAGAATCTGTTTCAGCCTTTTCTGAATGAGGTTATAGTTTCTGCTAAGCCAAGAGAAAAATTCTCAGGGTTTGGTTTCATATAGATGATTGGGATTGATGAAGACTTATCTTGCTGTCTTTAGAAATAATGTATAATAGTCAAAACATGATGATCGTGTTTGTACTCCATGGCAATAATTATACATCAAATACAATCAAAGTCCAGTGACTCTCACACCACAATGGTTTCCTCTGATCAGTGCTTGATAAAATGTCTTCGACATCATTACACACACTTTTGTCCTGTGCCTTAAATGATGGCTGGAAATCTGCTTCAAGCACTAAGAGAAAAATGTGGAAGGATTCAGTTATATTTTATCTGAACAAAAACAAACAATCAAAGAAACAAAACAAACAAAAAAAAAACAAACACTTTGAAACGATAAAGACATTGAACTTGATTAAACAGAGGTTGGTGGTTGAATGTTGTGTTTTGTATTTTTCATCAGCCAGTGTTTTCCATTAGCTAGAATTTGATCTATGAATCTATGCTAGTCTAAACGGGCATTAGCAAAGAAAACAGGCTAACTTAGTTTATATAGCCAGTTAACGTTAGCAAATTAGACAAACATTTTACTAAAACCAGGGGTGCTCACCCACAAGCTTGACACTGCAGTCCAGTGGCATGTCCATCTTCAGATACACATGGATAGCTATAGCGCCAACTACATTGTGTAGCATGAGAAGGTCACAGAAGATGACCAATTGATATGATTCTTTATAGATTTTTCCACAGTGCTGAACTTGATTGGATGTGAAACTGAAATGATTGGATAAAATATGACCATTCATTTGATTTATACTGTACGTCATTGGCTGAGTGAGAGAAGAAGAAACTTTTGAGATTTGTAATGAGTACTTTAAAGGTTTAAATAAAAATGTAAATAGTAAAAAAGAAATGTTTTTTTTTTTAAATGTACTTTAATAAGTATTCTATTTCAATAATATTCAAGTATAATATAAATATTTAATACTAAGTAGAATAATGAAGTACACTTACTGGAGAATTTTCCACTCCCGACAGCAAGTGTTATACAGTATATCATCAATATATATTTTTTGGCATTTTATTTTACAATATGGTAACTAACTAGTATTTAATAATTAAACACATACAGTAGGTTACCCAGTAGGAAGATACGTTGGCTACTACATACTTTACGCATATGGTAATGTGCAAAAACTATATAAATATTAATGGGTAAATATGCAGTTCTTATAATAATACTTGGTGCAACTGTACATTTTTGTACATGCTAATTAATGTGAAAAATACCTCATAAGTATTTTGGACATCAACTATATTTGGACATGATATTATTAATTACCATTTACTTTTTGAGGTATCAGTTAAATAATTATTGAATTATTACATTTGCTATCTGTACTTACTTGCACAGTTGAACAATACTGTATATGCATGAATTTACTAATGTATTTAGTAATGAAATATGCATGATATCAGTCACATTATTGTACTGAGAGAAAATCTTGGAAGGATAAACTTACACTGACAGATTACAAAGAAGCGATTGTTATTATTGTGTTCACACAAAAATTAATTTGTACTGTAAAATTCAATATAAAAACTATTATAAATTACTAGTAATTAACAGATACTTCTCTACAATAATGTAAAACAAAGAGCCATCATTTTTATCCACAAACATGCAAACAATGTGCTATGCTGTGTTTACAACCTTCTCTGCCTCCTTTATTGCATTCTTCTAGTATAATAACACCAGAGAATGAAGCAGATAAGATGTTCTCTCTTTTACTATGTGTACATGAATGTGTGTAAACCAATATGTATCTCAATTGGCAGTATAAATTTTAAGATGTTAGATATCAAGGGAACAGCAGTGGTCTATCTCTCTCTGCCTGGGTCACTGGCAGTGCCGTAATTGTGCATGCTGTAAAAGCTCACTTCCCTCCAGAGACCTTCATGCTTGTTTACATCAGAGGGCTCTGATGTTATAATGGATGGTTAAAGCCTTAGAGAGAGGCTCCTCTGGAATTTTATGCTTTTTAACTTTCAAACATTGTAAAACATTCAGCTGGCCGGTACAGTAGAAATTTGAGGTTTAGTTCTTTGAGCCTGGGATGGATTACAGGGCACCGCTGTGGCACTGGACCCCCGTGACACTCAAGCCTCAATCAGTGATCTGAAGCTCAAAGCATCTCATTTTCACACCATGTAATTTAATGGCATAGCTCAAGTTTAGATAATCTCTCAAAGTACAATAGGATGAGGGTGTGTGTGTGTTTGGGGGGGTCTTAGCATTACCATTTGGAGCCCAGAGGAATGCAAATCGCTTATTGATCTATTTATGGACAGAGCACATGTTGAAGATCACACGTGGAAGTTTATTAGTTGGATAAGCATTGGATGGCAAATGGTTGTACTATAAGTGTTCCAAGTGGGGCAGCACAAAGAATATCTCTGTGATTGTGTGTTAGCAGAATAAATGAATGCATGCACCATTACAATTGGACATAACATGAAAGTCCGTGCACATTAGTAATATCGGTCTTTGGCAACCAGCAGGTCTGCTGTGTATGAATGCCAAAGATATTTTGGAGAATGTTCAAAAACACTGGGAGAAGTATGGGTTCTATGAATATTAATACAGTTCAAAGAATTGCAGGTGAGCAGTACAGTCAGAAAGTGCATGTTCAATCTCCAACTCTCCACATAGATCTTTGTTACTTCAAATAGGCTGTAAGATGCCAGAATGATAGCAAGTATGAAGAGAGCTATTTCCTGTTGCACCTTAATGATATCATGTGTATGTGGCATGCACTTAAACAGCACCAATCATATTTGTATTTATGGCATTCCTGCCTGATCCCATAGGGAACCACTCAGCATAGAGCTCCTTTTGACAGCAGTACAAATTTATCTTTTGTTTTACGATATCTGCACAATGAGTTCAGAATGCTTTTAAAACAGCTACAAGCATTTGGTGTAAAGACACATGTGTAGCGTCTGTTCGTTCATGTGTGCCCTTTTTCCCCCTCCCCCTCCTGTCTCTCATGGAGCATAAATCGCTGGGATCCCTCTTTGCTCAGGAGCTTTCCACACAGAAACCATACTTTATCAGTGAAGAGCACTCCTGAAACATACATGCATAATTGTGAGTGTAGCAACTGTGTACTCATTCATCTCCTGACCCCAGGCACAGAAATATAGAAGGCTGGGTCAAAGGCATGACTCACTTGGCCATTTGGATCTGCTTTTTCACTTAATCACAGGACAACCTCCAGCTCAATTTTTCATTTCCAAAGTTAGAGAGCTGTCTTAAAGTTCTACATATTTTGTGGTGAAACTTGAGAACGCAGAAGTAACTTTGAACTTTTAGTTAATATTGCTGCAGTGCTGTCTGAAAGGAACAATTTCATCATGTGGTTAATCTTTAAGTTAAGATGGGAAGAATTTAATCTTAAATATGAGATGTAGGCAATGTTATGATCATTTAATTTGGACAGGGTATCTATAAAACAAGTCTTATGCAATTTCACTCAAAGTGAGTGGCAATATAGAGAATAGGTTTCATATTCCTCTTTAAAGTTGTGGCAGAGAGAAGGTAACTCCAAATGTATCTATTTGTTTTATTTATTTAAAAAATGTAATGTTATGAGGAAAAAAAGCAATGAAACTAGGAAATGGGTTTCTTCTCTGCCAGTGCAATAACTACATTAGATGATGGATGGGACTCTGGGGATAGCGTCACTCTTCAAGCAATTACGGTCTGTCTCATCCTGGAGTCCTCTTCGAATGTGGTGTTGGATGGCAATTTCATTAGCTAAGATTAGAGGCAGATATGAGGAATTGCAGAACATTATTGGACTTTACTGCCTGAAAGAGCTGCCTTGTCATATATGGCCTGACAAGATCTGACAGATGTATTAAGAAGCATGAGACTTGAGAGGAATCTTAAAGACCTCCTTCTCTCTGATGGACCATTAGGAAGTGTGACTATTAGATGTTGTAGCTGGGTAATGTAAAAGGAACATCTGTGTAATATTTAAGAATAATTTGCTAATTAATAATATCTAGAATTCAGCTGTATAGGATATATTTGAATGGTGCAAGCTAGAACACTAAATCAGATAATCTAAAACAATCACACTTGAACAGGAAAGGCGCTATAATCGTTGCCAACATCTGTAATAATTTTTTTTTTCTTCCATTTTTGATCTACAACGTTCCCTAGAGCTCTTAATCTCTTTGACGAAAGCTTGACGGAGGTGATAAGCAGTTCTGGCTTCAAAATCCCCTAACGGCACATTTGGATATCCTGCAACAGTAATGACTAAAGTGGAGTGGCAGCCATTCCTGTGCAGCAGAGGCGGCCCTAATGAGGCAAATAAAAACAGATCTGGAGCAGATGCTCTTAGTCAGGAGCCTTAAAACCACAGGTTTTTTTTTTTGCCCTCCCTCCTTTTCCAAGGAAATGTGTGTTGGCGTAGCTGTCAGCAGTTCCGAGATGCTGATAGGGGATTTGCAAAACACTTAAGATTAATATTTAGGGGAGCTCTGGCAAGAAAGAACTGTATCCTGGCAACATTCAGCGGCTGAAGGAGGTATGCGCAAGACAAACAGACGTTTGATGTGGCTGCACACTGCAGCCCTGACAATCTTGAAAAGCTAAATGTAGGGCTTTTTACTGTAACTTAATTTCTGTCCCTTTATATAGATTAGAAGATGTATTCTCCCCTGTGCCTCCATCTCTTACCAGCCAAGTGAAGTCACTGTCAGAGGCCAAAGATGAAAACATTCTTTTTTTAGAGATTAAAGCAAATTTAGGAGGTAGGGAAATTTTATCCTTGGAACTAATATGCAAGTGGAACAGCCTTATCCAAGCCAATACCACAGGCCACAAACCCATTTGTAAAGGATGTTCTCTTAACTAATACAAGAGCGTCAGAAATTCTACAAATTCCCCAGAGGATGTATCCAGCCAAGTGCTTAGCAGTGTTAAGATGCCAACCCCTCTCCTAAAAATGTCGCAAACCTTCTCCGTGTGCCATATAATAGAAGATAGTACTAAGTAAGGATCGGAGATGTGTCATTATCAAAGTCAGGGCAAATATTAAAATGTGTTGTTCAAACTGTGATTTGTTTTTTGAATTTTATGTTTTTCCATTAATAAGCACTTACATTTCAAAACAAAGACAGCCAAGGTAACATATTTCCTCATCCCTTCCTCTGTGACTCTGTGAACTGTTTCTCAAGCCTCCTCAAAGCCAGAAAAGAGGATGGATATGCTGCACTCCCCAAAAGGTGCAGCTGCAGAGAAGCAGATCAGGTGCTGAAAGAGGGCTGTCTCGAGATTCAGGCCCCTCAGACTGCCTAACTCACCCGCTTTTGCTGAGCATGTGCACTGACCTCCAGGTCACTAAATGAGAAGATTCTCTGAAATCACATGCTAATCACTGCCAGTTGTGTCTTTGTGCATCCATAGCTTCATAATCACTGATTCTGCCTTTGGCTTTGGATCAGTCAGATTACAAATAAACCAAAAGGAACACCAAGTTCATTGTTCAGTCATTCTGGTTTCTTCTCGCATCTTATGTTTCATAAAAAGTGAAACTTTCCTCTGATCCATGTTTTGCATTTATCACATGGTTAAAATTGCAGGAAATCTTCAGTAGAAACCCATAACACATTGATTGTGTTTCTGGAGATTGCTGAGAGTCATGTGTTCCAAGAGTTTGATTAAAATGATTGGATATTGAGCGAGAAAGGAGAAATGTTACATTTACAAGTCATCAAAGCCTCTTTAATAGAGAGAAATAGAGCCAATAGTAAACACAGACTTTAGTTGATAGTTTCCTGTAAATGTATCAGTAAATTTCTGTCTGTGCTAAAACTGAAAGAAATCTATCTTTACATGAATAAACAAAACATTTATTGTGTGGCTTCATAAAGGACACTGATTCTAAAATATTATAAAGTAAGGATTAATAACTTGCTGATGAGTCAAGTTATTAATCACACAGATACCCTACTTTAAGAGGGAGGTGTACTCCATAATCCTCCGGATATATCATTATACAAAAAGAGAACTTTACCTTTCTATGCCCAGGTCATTTTCAAGGTTCTCCATTAAACTTCATGGTTCATTGAATCAGAGTGTGAGCATCTGGTTCCCATCAAACCTTGGGGCCTTTATTATTGAGAGCATACTCTGGCCGCAAGTAACGGGAACTGTCCGTGGAATCTGCCCCAAAGTTCTGACTGACAAATTTATACAAATGCTAATTTTCCCCAATTCATTTACAGCCATGTTTGAAGTTGTAATAAGCCAGTGGTGTAAAGGTTAATGAAAGGACTAAACATTGTAAAGTAACTGCAGTGTATGCCATGTGTGTTTTGCATGTGTACTGAATGAATGGTTTGGCAACTGATGACTTGGCAGCTGAGAAAGAGGCAAAATCACAGCAAACAAAACGAACACATGAAGAGATGGATGACATCTAGTATGCCTAGAGAGTTGGGAATATTTTCCTGAATATAGGAATATTTTCAGATTTTCCTCAATAATAAAGTCGAGCTATAGTAAATCTACAGTAAGCAACCTAATATGCTGAATTAAAGCATTCAGCATGAAACCAATACTAATAATAGCTGTTTTGTGTACTAATGTACTTTAGACTCTACACAATGTAGTCACACTTGAGCTCAGGACTGACACCTGGTCCACTTAGTCTGCTGAAAGAATGCAAGTAATTTAACCATAATAACAGGAAAGAACACACCTCATGTAGCCTGGCCATTAAATGGTCTAAAGACTAAAACTTATCGACATACTCTTATGCATCATATCTATGACACTTGTCTATTTACAAATCATCAAATTAGTATTTTTTTTTTAATTATAAAACAAGT
>JANDJT010000217.1:8644442-8662130 GCA_024331685.1 Stegophilus panzeri
TATATATATTAACAATGACAAGGTAGTGCAAAGCCAACTGGGTTGTTATTTGTTGAAAATGATTAACTTATACTGCAGCAATGTGGCTATTAACTAGCATACTAGACTGCTCATGGTTAATGATTTACCAACAGTTGTGTTGATTACATTTGTCTGAAGCTGAATGGACCATTTCAGTCTGGTTTGATACATCTTTACTCTTATTAAACCTAAGGAACATTTTAACTTTCATAATGGGCACATTTTCATGACATGGCATCCCATAATGAATACATATAAATGGTCTGTGGATCCTGTTCCAAAAATTATCCACAACCATGAAAAAAAAACCATCCTCTTCTATGACATCAACTGTAGAGCATAAATAGACCAGCACACAGGTGTGGACCATGCAGGTGCACTCTATTTCTCTTTCTGTTTTTCCTTTCTTTTTTCTCTAAAAAGCACTTCACACTTTCTACTATGTTATGCTCAAATAATCCCTAAGTCAAAATGATGATGTTCTTTCTGCTTTAGTAGAGATCATACGAAACTTTGGATTACAAGAAAACAAAGCATTACATGGTTAAAAAAATAAATTAAATAAAAATAAAACAGGACATAATTCTTCAAAATATGTCCACAGTGACCACCTACTATGGTATTTTGTTTTCCAGGCAAATCAGCATTTTCCCACTTCCTTAGGACAGGCATGTTGTATAATGAGCCCTCGATATTTTGTTCACAACACCCCCACCACCACCCCCTGTCCCGGCAGCAAATGGCATCTCTCCGAGCTCTATAATTTTGCCTGTGTTGATTGAGTAGAAGCTTGCTGACACACCTCCAACCTTTTTCTACAGTTTTATGCATGTGTTTTTTCTTCTTTGGCCTCGACCTCTAGAAACTGCTTAACGTGCAGCTGGTGAAGGGACCTTCAATTTGTTTCAATAAAACATGCTGGAGGGGTCATAAAGGCAGGGAGGGGTGAGGCCAGGAGAGGAGAGCACTAGGGAACAAGGCAAGAAGAGTAGAGGGAGAGGAGAAACGTATTTGCCTGCTGCACAATCAGGTTCCAAGCTGACAGGAATACAGATGGGCTTCGGCTCTCTACATTGTGCACCTATCTTCCTCTCTCACTCTTTCTGCCTCTCTAACGCTAGTCTGAATGGTAAAAGGCCCATTAGGTGTGCAGAGTGCCCTTTTAGAAGAGACAGATTGGAGATTAGCTAGTCTCAGAGCACTCCTTCTTCCCAACGTGATGAGTATCTGATGAAGCTGACTGCATCCTTTAGTCTGAACCTGCTATGGAAATGATCTCTCAGACAATAGCCTGCACTGCAGGAGTGAATGATGAATATTCAAAGATTAGCATAATGACTTGTAGATATTTGACCTTTTTTATTTGGCTTGATGAAAGGAAAACACGGGAATTATTATGATCACGGCATAGGAATGAATTGAGCAAATATGATAATCTTAAGGGTGTCAATACTTATACCAAAACACAATAAATGTAGTTATGCATTGTCTTTGTCCTCTGCTGTGTCACATAGTTGAGCATTCCCTGTGTCTCAGGCATCAGAGAGGCATCTGCATCAGCCTTGGAAAAAGCCTGTGCTCCATTCATTTAAAATGTATGCTGCATTATTCACCATATTTATTCTGTTCCCGCTTTCAATTCCCAGTTCTCCTATATTCCGAAGGGTAATCTAAATGCAAATACACCAGTGCATTAAATTGGAGAAGCTCCTGTTTTGCTGATACATGGAGGCAACACTGGCACTGTGACTGAGGGGAAAAAGAAAGAAAATCATCTAGGGATTTTATCAACAACAAGGGTACAACACCTAAAATGCCTCATTCACTCAAATGGTGTTACACCAAGAGAAGATACATAACAAAACTTGAACCTCTGATTGTATCCATCACAGATTGGAGTGCATGGCAAAATGTTCAATTTGTATCTTGGGTTTCTTAATAAAACTGCAATCACACACATTTAGTCTGGTGAAGCACTGTGTAATACAACAGATGCTATTCCATTTACAGAGTCAGTCAGCTGAAACCATTCTCCAAGGTGCTTTTCAGGATCACCAATCACACATACCTGCAAGGACTATTGATAAAAGCCAAAAACTGTGAAGTGGCGCTCAGATTGTCCAATACTTGAATAGCATTTGATCTTTTTTATTCAGTGAGCTGGTTGATAAATTTGAAACCAAATTTGGTGAATACACTCACCAGCCACATTAATAGGAGCACCTGTACACCTGAATGTTTATGCAATTATTATTATTAGCAGCCAATCAAGTCCCAACAGTACAATACATAAAATCATGAAGATACAGGTTAAGATTTTCAGTTAATGTTCACAACAAACATCAGAATCGACACAAGTGATCTCAGTAACTTTGACTGTGCCTGCTGATCTTCGCACACAACAGTCTCTATATTTTGTGCAGAATGGCGCAAAAAATTTAATCCAGTGAGCCATTCTTTGAATGGAAACATGCTGTTGATGAGAGAGATCAGAGGATAATGGTCAGACTGTTTTGAGATGCGAGGAAGGCTATGGTAACTCAAATGACCACTCTTTACAACTGTGGTAAGCAGAAAGGCATCACAGAACACACAACATTGAGGTGCACCTTGAGATCTCAGTGACTTTGACTGTGGCATGGTTGTTGGTGCTAGATGGGCTGATTGAGTAATTCAGAAACTCCTGATCTCCTGGGATTTTCATGTACAAGTATCTCTAGAGTTTACAGAATGGTGCAAAAAAAACATACATCCAGTGAGCAGCAGTCTTGAGGGTGGAAACTCCTTGTTAATGAAAGAGGTCAAAGGAAAATGGCCAGACTGTCAGGTTCAAGTTGACAGGAAGGCTATGTTTCTGTAACTCAAACAAACACTCTTTACAACCGTGGTCAGTAGAAAAGTATCTCAGAACACACATGTCAAACCTTGAGGCAGATGGGCTACAACATCAGTTTCCATTCCTATCAGCCAAGAACATGACAGTTGAAATTGGACAGCTGGAAATGGTTACTGAGTCATAAAGTTGCTGAGTCACTTAAAAATATATATTTATTAATTTATTATTATTATTATTATTATTATTATTATTATTATTATGGCAGCACGGTGGATTTGTGGTTAGCACGTTGCCTCGCACCTCCGGGATTGGGGGTTCGATTCTCCCAGCGTGTGCAGAGTTTGCATGTTCTCCCCGTGATTCAGGGGTTTCCTCCAGGTACTCCGGTTTCCTCCCCAGTCCAAAAACATGTGTTTTAGGCTGATTGCCATTTCCAAATTGTCCCTAGTGTGTGAATATGCCCTGCGATGGGTTGGCACCTCATCCAGGGTACCCGCCTCTTGCCCCGAGTTCCCTGAGATATGCTCCAGGCTCATCATGACCTTTGGACATTTGCCTTAGGATGGATGGATGGATCATTATTATTATTATTATTATTATTATTATTATTATTGTTACTGATTTATTAATTTATTTATTTTTACACTACAAATAGGTTTGGTAATGCGTGCAGATTTGCAGCTTCTGCAATTTCCGCAATCTCAACTTTTCAGTTAATTGCTTTGAATTTTTCTTGATTTGCAATTTAAAATAACTGCCCAAGCTGTATAATGTAAACCTAGCCACAAAATATCTAACTTTGCATAAGCTGCAGATTAAATTAATATAGCACTGGAGTTTAAATGGCCCATTCTACATTCTATTAGTGTGCCCAGCTAGACTGGTAATACTGGTGTAAATTGTGGTACATAAAAGGTCTCCATCCATCCATTAAAACCATCCATGCATTGTTCTAGTTTAATCTTAAAAATGCTGTTTCTGCCTTGTGCACATTTATTTTTACTAGTAGGTCTCTCTTGCATGTAAACATCTACATTATTTGTGCCTTTATAAAGCATTATTAGTGCCAAATCTGGGGTACTGAGACAGAATTTAGGTTTGGAAGCTGGTGAGTAAATTTAGAGGCATCTTGTTCATCTTACTGGCAAGCTAAGGCTCACTGGTCTCAAACAAACTGACACAAACATCTGAGGAATCTGGAAAACATTTGCAAAGAAGCTACTCTGTTCTTGAAAACAAAGGGCCGCTCTGCCTCACTGTTTCAGGGTTATCCAAAAACTGCCCTTCACACATCTCATTATTTTATCTTCCTGCCACCCTTGGAGACTTACCCAGACTTTTCCCTCTTGCAGTCTAGTGTCCATACAGAGGAAACTAAATTTACTGATCTACTGGCAATGCAATAAGCAGCTCAGAGCTAGGTTGCACCACAGTATTATTAAACATGGCCACAAGGTCTACATACTTTTACTGCACCTAGGTCTGAGAATATTTCTCTTCTGCCACACTAGCTTATATAACTCTTGCATGTAGAGCTTGTTCAGGTTCTCTCACTGCCTCTCGCTGGAATTTGATATCTATAAACACAGCACAAGGCTAATTACTTTGATATGTGATATGCATAGAGTGATTTTTACTACTGCCATTGTTCTCACTCTATTAAACCTATTAATCAAACCACCTTCAAAAGCTTACCATAGTTGTCTTAAGGAAATATATCTGAGTCTGTCTGACAGGAACTAGTATCTGCATGCATAGCTAGCAGGCAGACAACAGTCTGCAACTTGTCAAATATGTACAATTAGGTATAGGCTTTGCCTAAAACCGGAGAGATCTGTCCAAACCTTCAATGATGTGAGTGAGTTTATTAAATTTGGAGCTATTTTTGGATGCAGGACAACCAGATCCTTTGTTCATGGAGCAGCCAAACAAAAAGCCATTGACGCATAGCAGAGACAATGCTGAGCCTGCAGCTTTCCACAGCCACAAACTTTTTCTCCAAACTCCATGGTTAATCATATTTTATTTCAGCAACAATGTTTAAGTCATGAGTCTCAGATTTTTTTTTTATAAATACTATCCACTGTGTTGAACACCATAAGCGAGAAACACAATAGCAGCATTTTCTGAGATCAACGATAATCTGATATAAGCAGGGCAGTGAATTTAAAACAGAGCACCAACATAGTATGTAAAAAACAGTTATTTTTGTAATTCTTGTATCAAACATGCACCTTTTTTGTAAGCCTTACCAACATTATTTCACCGTCCAACGCTATAATTTTCTCTATGTACAGATTTCTGATAGATGAAGTGACTTTCCATACATAATGAAGCAGGTACTGCAAAACTGCTATTGTTCAAGGTCTTGACTTCATGTCAGGCATATGATGAAATCCATCCATCCATTTTCTACACTGTTTATCCTACACAGGGTTGCGGGGACATATGATGAAATATTTTAATTAAAATTTAACATTAACAATCAGTGGCATCAATGTGATGAACAAAATGAAGGTGTTAATCTAAAAAAAGCTGTACTTAACTTTAATGGAAAGTCCATGGTTTGAATTAAAAGATGATATTTTAATGCATTACCTGTGCCAAGAACTATTCTGGAGTTTAGTCTGGCATTCAGTAGTGGTGAAAAAAGTACAGGCGTATATCAAGCAACCTCTCCAGGAGATTGTTCATATGTTCCAGCCACACTTCCTACTTACAAGCAACAACACCTTTTTTCTGCTATATGCGTTTCATATGACACATTACTATTCTAACTTATTTCAGTAATGTCTACTTTTGCTGTCACCTAGAATTATTTGATATTATTTAGCTGCTTAATAACTAAATAACAACATATAAAGTACACTTTAATGAACAATTCATTGTTCTAAGTCACATCACAGTGCCTATGCCTCTTCAAAGCATACACATACAAGTCTTTGATTCAGACAGAGTACATCAGATGGTCTTGTAGTTCTTGGCATTCCTGTGGGCAAAGCCTTTGGCTTTCCAGCTTCGTTCTTTTTGGCTTATCTTCCTACATTATTAAATTCCCCCACATTCTGACTATGCGAATCAAATTACTACACAGAGCAGTGCAGTAGTGAGGTCTGTTCAAGGACGTAAAAGTTCAGCATGAGTTTTTTCAGCTGTTATGCAAGTAAATTTGCAAATTTCTTTCAATGACATGTAAGCCACATGCTACACAGAATCCCTTTATAAAATCCATTAACAAGGGGGTTGGCAGCTAAGCAAAAGTTCCCTTTTCTGGTTTTACAGTGGTATGTAAGTACAAAACACATAAACAAACCAAAAAGAGCAAATCAGAAAAACAAAACAGCACAAGCAAAATTAGAAAAACCTTTAACTCAAAGTAGAAAGGTTATGAATGCGTGTTGCTAGTTTGCTAGTATGTGCGTTAATCAGGAAAGCTAGAGAATACATACAGTGAGAGGAATTATGAGCCTTTATGATTCTAATGATGCTTTTCTATCAAGAGCACATAATGAGCACATTATTCACATAATGTTCATTTAGATATGCTGTTAAGTTGTGTGTCATTAATATGAATATGTGAACTCCGAAAAAAACACCCAAAGAAAGCCCAGTTATTCTAAATTAATAAAAACAATGTCTAGAAATAGGCTTAATAATTGGATATTTGATTTGGTTTATTGGAATCTTATAATAATACATAAATGTGACTATATGCAAGATATTTTCAAGATATTTTTTTTTTTGGCAGTTTTGATGTTGCATTTTCTGATTTCCTGTTGTGTTTTTCAACTTTGTTAAGGTGTTGTGCACTTTGCTAATTTTAACCTGCTTTATAGCTTCTATTCTTTAGTCATTTTTCCCACCCAAAATAGAATATTAATATATGGTGAGTGGAAACTGACACTTTGCCAAAGCAAACTGTGTACATTTACAGCATTTGGCAGACTCCCTTATCCAGAGCAACATACATTTATCTCATTTATACAACTGAGCAGTTGATGGTTAAGGAGTGACAGCTTGGCAGTGATGGGATTTGAACTCACAACCTTCCAATCAGTAGTCCAATGTCTTAACCACTACATGTGAAGCACAAGTCAAACATTTCCATATTAATTGAGAACAGTTAGTTATTCAGTTATTTTAATGACCACACACCATTCTGCCCACTTAAAACTGCTAACACCTAATGCATGCATTATCACATAGAACACCTTGAGACTGAGACATTTGGCCACGTACTGAATTTCAACACTTCAAGTGTATACATGCATTGTAACACAATGTATTTCTAGGCAAAATGGACTGTTTAAAATTCCAGATGTGTATTTTTTTTCCCCTCAGCAAAGAACTTGTTCAAATGCCCATGTGAGTTCTTTATGAAACAAAGGCTCAATTTCAGCTCTTGATGGCTGTCATGCTTATGAAGCAGATTTTACTGTTGATCAGTAATGTGTCAGAAGAGATATTAGCTTTCAGTGTGTCTAGGGAAGCACCCTGCTCACAATTAGCATGGTCATTATAATAATTACAGCAGAGAATAGAATAGTGCAGCTGCTGAGGGTCCCGATTCTTCATTGCTATTTCTCAGTGGCTGCTTTTCCAAAGCTCCATGGACTCACTGGTCCATGACAGTCCACACAAAATGCATCAGAGTGGAGAGAGACATTTTATTAGGCATTTTTGCCGCAGTACATGATAATAGATACTGGCTGAATATGTAGAAGATATTATGCAATGTTTTTCCAGGTAACCTGTGTTTATGTATTAGTAGGGATGTGGTCATTTAAATATAAATAAACAAGAAAGGTATGTGATTGTTTATTCTAATGAAATGTCTGTCCATTGTTTTTTGTTTATGTGACTATATGTCTATAAAAGATTACATAATTATATAAATATTGTTTAATGGTCCTGCATTTGTGCCTTGCAAGTTAGATTCCTGACTACCATCAGAATTAGCTTTATTTTATTTTATTTAGTTTTATCCATCCATCCATCAATCCATTTTCTGTACCACTTATCCTACACAGGATCATGGGGAACTTGGAGCCTATTGCAGGGAGCACAAGGCACAAGGTGGGGGACACCCTGGACAGGGTACCAATCCATCGCAGGGCACAATCACATACACATTCACACACCCATTCATACACTATGGACACTTTGAACATGCCAATCAGCCTACAATGCCTGTCTTTGGAGTGGGGGAGGAAACCGGAGTACCCGGAGGAAACCCCTGCAGCACGGGGAGAACATGCAAACTCCGCACACACAGAGCAGCAGCGGAAATCAAACCCTCAACCCTGGAGGTGTGAGGCAAATGTGCTAACCACTAAGCCACAGTGACCCCTAGTTTTATTTACTTTAATCTAATTTTGTTGCATTTATTTTATTTTTGTTTTTGTATTTGTCTTTAATTGAATAACTCTGGACAAACACATGTCTTTTTGCTCCAGTGATAAAATCCCAAGTTAAAAGTTTAAATTAATGTACTAACAGTTTTGTTCATGATTTTAAATAAATGGCTTTCTTCTTACTGAAGGTCAAACCCTTGCATTTTGCATTTTTCTATTCATTAGGGTTTCACAGTTAATTGGATTTATAATTAAGCTGCCACTTTAATTAAAGATGTCAATCTGATTGCCCACTCCCCTGCTTGTTTTATTAACAGCAATAAAATTGTCAACCATGATGCTCTAGAGGACATGTTACTCAGAACATTTGTGCATGAAGCCTGGAGGAAATCATTTCTACAGAGTAAGCTTTGTAATCTCAATAAACATGCATAAAGGCATTTACATTCAGATCCTCATGTGAAATATCTTTACCATCATGAATAATTCACAGGTTTATGGAAATGAGCAAAGATTTATATAACACTCTGGTCCTCAAACCATATCACAGCATCTGGAATAAAACATAATTATATATTTTGTATATTAAAAACATACTGTACATGGAAGAAATGTTACGTATTTACATTTTAAAAGCCTCTGGTGTTGTTTTGAATGACTAGTAGTTCAAAAATGAGTTTTAATTTGAACAGCCCTACATAAGTATTGTCTTTTATCATATAGACTCTGAAAGAAAGAAAGAAATATTTCAAGATTCTCTTGCTACTGATCCATTATTCACTTTGGTGTAGCCTGGTCTCATGCAGTACAGCATTCAACTTATGCTGAATGTAAGTATAACAAAATGATTCAGATGATAATAAAATATATTCCTGCATCAAAGAGAAAACAATTAGCATTTCCTGCTGTGTGTGTGACCATGGAAATGTGGCAACAATAACAATGACTAATGAGAAACTGATTTCCCAGAAAGTGCTGTCAGTTTTCTCTTTGCTAATCTCCCAGATGTAGCTACTTGGGCACTTTTCATTTCATGATATTCATATTTCAGGCAAGAATGCTTTCCACATCGCTATTTCATAAATGGGAAGAATTTCATGTATTCCATGGATAAATATTACTTTCAATTCTCGTTGATGCTTCAAAAGGTTTCAGTTCAAGGAAACTGTTTTTTATTCTCATTTAATATTTGGCTAGCAAATGAGATGTGCCTGCTTTTCCCAATAGGCACCTGTGTGTGGTGTGGTACAGGTTGATTGCTTTTGGTCAGGCCACCAAAACTGGATTCACACACTTCTGTGCCTTCCTGTGTATGTTAAAATGTGTGTGTATTTCCTTATTCAAACATTCCTGTTTTAGTACAACCACAGTACTGCTGTCAGATCAGCTGCAAATGGTAAACTTCTGTGACCTTACTTCCAGATGGACAGGAGAGCTACTTTATAGAGCCCATGCAGTTGAACACAGCATGTTCTCACCCCACAGCGTGAGGTGTTATTGCTGGTCTGTCCTCTGGCCTCAAGACGGTTTTAGATGAGAATCTCAGAGAAACCGGCAAATTTATTTGCATTAGAAAATACAGCTTTTTGCCAAAGTCAGTGAATGACTATTTTTTTTATTTATTTACAATTCTCTACTATAGAGCTGATTCAGTTGCTAACTTCACAGAAATGATTTAAGGAAAAACTGTGACATTAGTTCATTTGCAAAACACTTCAGTTTTTTTCAGTTACTTGGTTAAATCTTAATAGCTTAGTTTACATACTTGCCATTGGTTTATACAATGTTTTCAGATAATGTTTACATGTATACTGTGTGTTTCTCATATTTATAGAAACCGCTCTAGGAGGCCATCTGTCTCCTCCATCAACTTATTCGCCTTAATTATCATATCACAAAAGTGAGAGAAAGGCAAAAGCAGTATCTAATCTTTGCAACCGTATGATATCTCTATCCTAGTGTTTCAGTCATATGATCTTTTTGTCACAAACATAACTACATGTGAAAGATGGCTAAGATTACTCACCTTACTGATTTTTACAATCTTGGTGAGGATCTCACGATGTTTAATCAGGAGAAGAAAAAACACTTTGTAATTATAGCAAGTGTAAGTCAATATCAGCTCACTATTTTTTGCTAATGTAATCAATACCTGTTTCCGTGATAAATTTCACAGTTGTCCCATAATGTAACTAGCTAGCTAGCATAACTATGAGTTTATATAAGTGCTATGAAGTGGATTAGGTCAAGCAAATATTAGTATAAATGAAATTGAATGTTCATAATGATGTAGTTCCTTCTTCGTTCATCAAAAAGGCAGTGATTAGACAGTGTGAACTGGAAGAGTACAGTACAGTCATAGTGGGAGACATTTTGCTGATTTGATGATTTGGGTCTACTTGTCCCTGTTAGAGGACAAAAAAATAAAAATAAAAATATTCTTACTGATCACCATTATTCTTTGATGAAACATATATGATGGGATTGGTCTTTTCCAGGATGACAATGTTCCCATCCACAGGGCATGAGGGTTCACAGAATGGTTTGATGAATATGAAAATGATATAAATAATATGCTATGTCCTTCACAGTCACCAGATCTTAACCCATTTGAGCAACTATGGGAGATTTTGGAGTGATGTGTTAGACAGCGCTCTTCAACACCAACACCAACACCAACTGAGTGAATGTCATTTCAGAAGAATTGTGTTCATCCTCCAGTACAGTTCTACAGAGTTTCAGAATCCATCCTGCTAAGACACTTTTAGGGTTTTGTTCCCCTTTAATATTTATCACACTTTATCTCACTGGTCTTGATGAGACTGCAATAGCATACTTTTTGTGAAATGGAAAAAGTATTATAAAGGAGAATCAGAATTATTTTAAAATGCCATTATATGAACCATAAACTTGACCAGTCCATTACATCACTTCGGTCACAAATTGCATAAGTAAAATTCTGCTTTTCTAGGAACTATTGTGAAGCTTGGACCTTACTGATAGTGTTTCTATGTAAAGATATGAATAAAACCCTGTGGAATTTTGCTATCACTAAGGTTCTCTGTCATTTCAGATCATTTTACATCATGATGAGAGGGCAGATGGGAACTATGTACAGCAGCTTGGTTGAAAGTGCCCTTGGCCCTCAGGCCCAGCTGTCTGTGGCCAGCGTCTACACTGCTGGATTCCTGAAAACCCCCTCTCTCCCTCCCCCCCTGTTATGTGGCACTGGTGAGGGCTGAGAGCGGACAGGCCTGGCACGGCATGAATAGGGTCAGTTAGATTTCAAATATCTGCTGATGAAAAGTGCTGAAGCTGTGTTCACAGACAGGAGCTGCTCACACGGCCACAAAGACATGCTTTCAGAACGAATGAGAGAGAGGAGGGGGAAAGGATGGCTAGTTTCTCTCTGTTCCTCATCCTACACAAACGAGTGAGAGGGGGAATAAATGCGGAAAGAAGGAGGACAGAGAGGCAGAAAGACAGGCCTGAAGGAAAAGAGAGAGATAGTTGCAGATCGAAATGAGGGGGAGTGTGTAGTTCTGTGGCATGTCTAAGAGGCTGCAGTGAAATGCTCTCTAACACAATGGAACAGGTGTTATGTGGTGTAAGGTTTCACGGGGGGGGGTTTGGGGCAGAGACAGGGAAGGGGATATTGACATTCAGGGCTGACAAAACTGCTCAGGGAACATTGTTTTTACAAAGGAAAATGTGTTGATGGAATTTACCTTAACAAGAAAAAAAGGATAAAAGCTGAGCTCATCTTTCTGGAGTGAACTGGATTTAACTCACTATGCATCTTGAGATTGTTCTTTTCCATATCTTAAAATGGACTGAAAGCAAATGAAAGCGAGTTTTTTCTTTAGAATTGCCTTTGTTTAGTAAATGGAAATTGACATTTTGTTAATACCACTTGCATAGAAGGAACAAAGAAATGCACCATATATCATATCATATCAAATCATATCATATCATATCATATATCATATTATTCCTTTTTAATCAAGTTTTAATCAGTTGATTCATAGTATGATCACATGATCTATATTAAGGGGTTGGGAACATCAATTCTTCAATTTAACTTAATTCACATGAAATATAACCTGAGCTAAATATTACTTTCTCTTGCTTTCAAGTTATTTAATGGTTATATACATTTTTTTTTTCCATCACATCTGGTTGGCAGTATTAGTGCATGTTTTCATGCATGTTGAAAAGCACCAGAGAACACTAAATACACTGCTCATATTTTATTAGGCTTCCACATTAGCTAGTTATGTTATCAGGCCAACTCAACAAAAGCCAGATGTTAGTAATGCAGAGAATATGGCGTGTAACATTATACTATATACACATCATGTCCTGCCTGCTGCTATGTGAAAAACACAAACAGCATCTATTCCCAAACCGTACTGAATGTAACCTTAACTGGAGGGACAGCAGGGCCATTTATACCCTAAGGAGATAATTTGGAGTGCCTTTTTTCTCCTCTCATTCTTTTTTTTTTTACCTCTCCTCCTGTCTTTGCTCATGTTTCAGGGGAAATCTCAGCAAATTATTGAGAAAGAATGGACAGGAAAGAGAAAAAGAGACAAAAGGAATTAAGTTATACACTGCTTGAGAAGTGTGACAGGTACTGTGTGTGTGTGTATATGTGTGTACAGTACAGTGTGTGCGGCAGTAACTGTGTGAGGGCAGCAGCTGCAGTGTGAGCTGGAAGGGCCAAACACACACACACACACACACACACACACACACACACACACGCGCACACACATACACACACACATACACACACCATCTCAGCAGACGGGGCATCAGAGGGGGTTCAGGAACCAGCAAACCATGAAATCAGACAGATGAGTCAGCGAACGCAAGACGACATTGGAGCTCCTGTGCCCTTATGTTACCAAAAAAAAAGGGGGGGTGGGGTATTTGGCTGGCTCCAAAAAAGAAAAAATCTTACAGCCTCTTTCATCAGCTGGCCTTAACTCTGCACTGCATCCAGGCTTTTCTAATGTTGTGTGCCTTTCAAAGTGTTTAATTATCCCTGTGCTGGTCTATGAAAAGCAATGAATAATCTTTTTAGTATATTATTACTTCCTAACCTTCTATTAATCAAATACAGGTACACTGCCCTCCACTAATATTGGCACCCTTGGTAAATATGAGTAAAAGATGCTGTGAACAATTATCTTTATTGTTTAACCTTTTGATCTTTTGTTAAAAAAATTAAGAAAAATACTCTGCTCTCATGGATATCAAACAATTGCAAAAACAACACAGGTTTATTAAAAAAATCTTTGTTAAATATAGGTGTGCACCAATTATTGGCTCCCTTTTTGCCAAGATAACAGCTCTGAGTCTTCTCCTATACAGTGGCGGAAATAAGTATTGAACATTATTTTCAGTAAATATATTTCCAATGAGGTTATTCACATGAAATTTTCACCAGACATCAGTATTAACTCAAGAAAGCAGCAAATATAAAGAACTCACAACAGTAAAGTCCATGAATAAAGTTATGTGTAACAAAGTGGAATGACACAGGAAAAAAGTATTGAACACACTAAGAAAAAGCAGTTCTCCAAGGCAAGGTAAGGCTAGAAACCAGCTGAAATCCATAAGTAGTTAGAAAGTAATTATACCTCCTTTTCATTACCAAGGTGTCACACAAGAAACATCTCATGATGGGTAAAAGCAAAGAGCTCTCCCACAATCTTCACAACCTTATTGTTGTGAAACATATTGATGGAATCGGATACAAATGTATTTAAAAACATCTGAATCTTCCAGTAAGCACCATTGGGGCCATTATCTGCAAGTGGAAGCAACACCACTCCATCATCAAACAGCCACGCACAGGAGCTCCTCGGAAGATTTCTGACCAGGGAGTCAGAAGACTAGTCAGAAGAGTAGCCCAAGAGCCAGGGACAACTCAGAAAGAGCTCCAGAACCACTTGGAGGCATCAGGTACCATCGTCACAGAGAAAACAACAGGCAGTGCACTCCACCGCCATGGCCTCTATACATGCTCACCCCGCAAGACTCCATTACTAAAGAAAAGGCATGTCAAGGCTCATTTAAAGTTTGCTACAACTCATTTGGACAAGCCTGTGAAATACTGGGAGAGTGCAGTCTGGTCAGATGAAAGCAAAATTTAATTTTTTGTCATACTACACACCATGTTTAGAGAAGAAATGGCACTGCACATCTATACCAACATCATGGCATGGGGCTGTTTTTCATCACATGGTACTGGCAGACTTCATATAATTAAAGGAACGATAAATGGAGTCCTTTACCGAGAGATTCTTGAGAAGAATCTGTTGCCATCCACCAGGATGATGAAGATGGGACATGGGTGGACCTTCCAGAAGGACAACGATCCAAACCATACATCAAAGGAAACTCTCAATTGGTTTCAGAGAAAAAAAATCAAGGTGTTAGAATGGCCCATCCATTCATCACCTGACTTGAATCCAATTGAACATTTGTGGAAAGCGCTAAAGATCAAGGTTCACAAGGTTCACAAGAACCGTCAGCACCCCCCCCCCTTTAAAATCTTCAAGATTTTAAGACAATGTGTTTAGAAGAATGGGTCAAAATCACACCCGATTACTGCGGCCAATTAATTTCTTCATATAGGAAGCATGTTGAAGCTATCATTACAAACAAAGTTTTCTCCACTAAGTATTAAATAAATTTCAGTTAGTGTGTTCAATAGTTTTTTCCTTCGACATTCCTCTTTATTACACATAACTTAATTCATGGACTTTAATGTTTGGATTTCTTTATATGTGTGGATTTCTTGAGTTAATACCAAAGTTGGGTGAAACTTTCATGTGAATAGCCTCATTGGAAATATATTTACTGATTTTTTTTTTTTGACGCGTTCTGTACATATTTCCCCACTGTAATGCCTGATGAGGTTGGAGAATACATGGCAAGGAATCTGAGACCATTCCTCCATACAGAATCTCTTCAGATCCTTCAACTTTCGAGGTCCACGCTCCTCTTCAGTTCACCCCAAAGGTTTTCTATGGGTTTCAAGTCAGGGGACTGGGATGGCCATGGCAGAACCTTGATTTTGTGGTTAGTAAACCATATTTGTGTTGATTTTTATGTATGTTTTGGATCATTGTCCTGCTGGAAGTTCCAAGATTTTAAGCTTTCTGGTAGAGGCAGTCAGGTTTTCATTTAATATCTGATGATATTTGATAGATTTGATAGTCCATGATGCCATGTATCCTAACAAAATGTCCAGGTTCTCTAGCAGAAAAACAGCCCCAAAACATTAAAGAGCCACCACCATATTTAACCATGGGAATTAGGTACTTTTCCATATGACTACCTCGCTGTGTGTGCCAAAACCACCTCTGGTGTTTATTGCCAAAAAAGTCTGGGTTATGCATGTAACCCTGTTCCCTTAGAAGGGAATGAGACGTTGTGTTAGCTGAAGGCTGTGGGAAGCACCCTTGTGCGTAAGCGGTATCTGAAGCTTGTATAACATCAAGCCTATTTATAGGCCTGCCATGATCATGTGATGTGCTGTGCCAATTAAGTGTGTCGCGTGTTATATAAATGACACCTGTGAACCGCGCCATCAGCCTCTATTATCTGAAGTGAAGACGCAATTCACAGGCATGCCCCATTGCTACGCAACGTCTCATTCCCTTATAAGGGAACAGGGTTACATGTGTAACCCAGACGTTCCCTTTCAAAGGGAACTCCACGTTGCGTTAGCTGAATGCTGTGGGAATGAGAATACCCACTCCGTCATACTGAGGGTACAGCCTGTTCAAAAAGATCCGAGCCCGAGGGTCACTGCAAGACACTCGAGCCCAGGCTGGAATGTATATCCAGGCTGTAAAATCGGATGAATGTGGCTGGTGTAGACCACCCCACCACAGTACGGACATCCTGTAAGAATACCCCTTTGGACAGAGCCTTCGAGGAGGCCACCTCCTAGTGGAATGAGGCCTTATGCCCAGAGGCATAGCGAGACCGCGCGCCTCATAACCGATAGAGATTGCTTCCACTATCCAATTAGAGATGCGTTGCTTTAACACAGCATCACCTCTACTGTTGCCACCAAAGCCGACCAGCAGCTGCTCTGACTTACACCACTGGCCGGATCGGTGGACGTAAGTACAGACAGCCCTTACTGGACACAGTCAGTTCAATTTCTCTTGTTCTGGTTTGAGGAACGGAGGAGGGCAGAAAGCCTGCAACACTACTGGCTGGGCAGCAGATGTAGGCACTTTAGGAATATTATCCGGCCTAGGATACAGGAAGGCCTTGGCTATTCCAGGGATAATGTCAAGGCAGGAAGGGGCAACAGAGAGCTTGGAGATTTCCTACTCGCTTCACAGATGTCAGAGCCAGCAGAAGAGCTACCTTGAGAGTCAGAAGAGTAAGGGCTCAAATGCGGCACCTGACAGACCTTCCAGGACCACAGTTTCCATAGTTCTGGCCGAGGGTGATAAATCAGCCATCTGGCTTGAGATCCCTGCAGATGGGAATCTTCGAAGGAGTGCCATCTAGCAGGGATATTGTCTCTGAGAACCATATTCAAGCTGGCCAATAAGGTGCTACAAGCAGCAGATGTAGGCAGTCTTGGCGAACTCTCGCTAGAACTTGTGGGAGCAGAGCGATCGGAGGAAAAGCATATAGATGTGACCTTGGCCACATGTGCACCTTGGCATCCGGCCCTAATGGTGTGGGAGGAGTGAGGGTGAACCACAGTGGGCTGTGTGTTGTCTCCTCGGATGCGAACCCATAGACTTCCGCTTGGTCATATGGACTCCACCACTTGTTGATGGAGCCAGCAATCCCTGGGCCTCAGCCCCTGCCTCAACAGGATGTCTGCCCCCACATTCCAGTTGCCCTGAATGTACATTGCACTCACTGACAAAAACTTTCATTCTGGCCAGAGAAGAATTAGTCACACCTGCCTGAACAGGGGCGTGAACATAATCCTCCCTGGTGCTTGATATATGAGACCACCGCTGTGTTGTCTGTCAACACATGATGACCTCTCAATTGAGGAAGAAAGAATTTCAGTGCTAGAAACCTGGCCTGCATTTCTAGGCAATTTATATACCGCTCCAGAGACTGTACTGGACAGCCGTCTAAGACCACACCCCAGCCCATGAGGGAGGTGTCTGTCATTACCTTCTTGCGATAAGGAGACACCCCTAGAGTGTGACCCAAGGCTAGAAACTGGGTACACTTCCAAATTCTCAGAGCATGTAGGCATCGACACTGATTACTCTCAGAGGTTTCGTCCTCGAACAAAACCCCCAACTTTTCAGCTACCACTGAAACAGTCTCCTGTGCAATAGGCCCAATGGCTATTGACATTGGCTGCTGCTGCAATAAGCTTCAACAGTCTCTCGTAGAGACTGGAGGGGATGCCAAGATCCAGCTTTATCTTGCTCAATGTTGATAGGATTGACCCTACGCATGTTGGGG
>JANDJT010000217.1:8666476-8691386 GCA_024331685.1 Stegophilus panzeri
TGTCACATTAAAAGATATAATCAAATATTTACAAAAATGTGAGGGGTGTACTCACTTTTGTGAGATACTGTATATTCCATTGGATTTATTAAGCTTTAATAGTTCAATGTTCACTTACAACCACTGCATATTCCATTCATTATAGAAAGTAGTTAAAAATCACACCACCACGTCAGTCTCTGAAAAATATTTGTTTTCCGTTCTGTCTTGCTGTCAACTTCAATTTAATGTAAAAAAAAAAATTGTAAAGAAATTAACTTGGATGGTTTTGACTTTGATATAAATAAAAACACACAGATGGATGGATGAAATCATGGGAGAAATATTCTATTAGGCCATACTGAATATTTATACCCATATTTGAATCGGGAGCTAAATATCCATAAACAGAAAAAAATGCTGTTGAAATTTTGAATGTTATTGTCTCTTAGAGGTTGTTCCATCAGTGCTTTTTCTGATACAGTATGAAAACATACAGTATATTTTTTTTATAACACGTGTTTTGATATTTCCCCATTACATCTATTTTCCTATTATTTCAGTAGCTCCTTTATTTCACCTGATATGACAGCATTTCATAAGAATGCAGACGAAACAGACAAATATTTTACTGTTTTATTTTAAACTCTTTTGGTGTATAGGTCTAAAGGACTCAAAGGCATGCTATCAGCTTTACAGTCCTAATAGCACCAATATAAAAATAAATTCAAAGCAGGCTGTTGCTGTTAATAAACAAACAAATAAAATTTCTGAAACAGTAAAACTTGATAAATTATGTAATGAATGAAATCACAGAAAATGCTGATCATTTTCAATTTATGTTCTAGGGAACTTTGCAGTGAGTTGGAAGAATGCTGACTTTACATTGTAGCAGAGCTATACCATTAATTGCTAGAAATTCAAAAACACCAATGTAGCAGCAAGGCTTATTCTCAATTTCCCCAAATGTTAAAATGAAAAAAAAAACAAATCAAGTTAGACTACATCATTGTTGATGTTAGTCAAAAATTTATATTGCCAAGAGGGCTTGTAATATTATTTATGCCACTTTGCGAAGTGTTTGCTCTAGCTATCCTACAGTATTATAACATTATAGTTTGAAAAGTTATTAGCAAAGCTTTCTATCAGCGTTTAAATGACTGTTGGAGATGCTGCAGACCAGGGGTGGTTTCAGCCACTAGAAAGCATAGGCTTTTAACATTGACAAGGCAGTAAATGCTGTAGATAAATAAGTCAGGCCAATAATTCTTCAGAATTTTTTTTATTCTTACATAGATATATAGACAGATGAATAAATGAATGAATGAATACTGATATACTTTATTGCTTCTATTATCTTTCCCATGTGTTTTGCTTTTTTTCTCATCCTGTATCTTAACCCATAATCCTGATTAGACCACAGTGCTTTTTTGCGACTGTTCTCTTAACACTAAGACTCTGAGAGAGTGTAATTCTACCTCTCACATTCACTGATCCATGAGTTGACTTCGTGCTGAGGCTGCTGAGCTCGGGCCTGTGCTCGACTGCCTTCTTTACACGTTCTGACAGGCCTGAGCAACTCAGGCCTCTGCAAGCACTCAGCTATTTATTAGAGCCATTCAGCTCAGTGTCCAGCCAGTGCAAACACTATACCAGGCAGCCCAGAGAAATGCTGACCAAGTAAATACTTTACTTGATTGGAATAAAAGCAGAACTCACACTATTGGACACACACATAGAAAGAAAGGACACAGTACAGCATACACACACACACACAGACATATGTTTTCCAGTTGACTTCAGGTTCAGTCAGTTGCTGGCTAAATTGTTGAGCAGGAGAAGAGTGTCAGGGGGTGTCAGCAGCTGAGATGAAGACAGTGAAGTTAATGAGTGGGTAAAAACTGCAGTGTCACTTCGGGGGGAGAGATGGCAGTTATTTCAGGACACTGTGGCTGACATCCAGAGTCAGATGCAAAATGAAAATTTTGCTGTTTATATAAGAGGCAAAGGACCTACAAAAGGTTCTGGACTGTTTAAAAAAACCCACAGTTTACTCCACATAAAAGCTAGTCCACAACATTATAATAGATAATGGGGTTTGGTTATTACAAAAAATACCACATAACCACAACACTGCTTAGAGAAGGCTGTCCACCAAAAGTTAGGTCATTAGTTAGGCCAAGGGGAACTCTCAAGGAGCTAGAGAGATCGACAGCAGATGTTCACAGCTGTTCACAGAAAACCAAACCCATGTTGGAGACTCAGAAAACATGTGGAAGCAGGTTCTGTAGTCTGTTAAGATCAAAATCTTTGAATTTTTTGGCCTTGGCACCAAGCATTACATTGGGTGGAAGAAAACACTACCCATCACCCTGAGACCACCATCACAGTGAGCATGGTGGTGGTAGCACCATGTTTTACGATACTTTTTTTTCCAGAAGGGACTGAGGAACTGGTGAGGGTTGAGGGGAAGGTGGATGGAGCTAAATATAGGGCAATTCTAGAGGAAAACCTGTTCCACTCAGCATGTGACTGGGGTGGATGTTCACCTTCTAACAGGACAACAACCCTAAGCATACTGCCAAAGCTACACTGAAGTGGTTAAAAATGTGTTAGAATGGCCCAATCAAAGCCCAGATCTCAATCTGTGTGAGACTATGTGGCAATACTTTCTTTTCACCAACAATCTCCATCTGACAGAGCTTGAACAAATTCACCAAGAAGAATTAACAAAAAATATCGGAATCCAGATGTGCAAAGCTGATAGAGACATAAAAAACTATGTGCAAAGCTGATAGAGAAAGTAGCTTAATTACAGTCAGAGATAGTTCTACAGAGTATTGAACCAGGGGGGTGAATGCTTATGCAACCAAAACATCTCTGCTATTTTTTTTAAATGAACCTTTGTGCCACTACATATATATATATATATATATATATATATATATATATAGATATATAGATAGAGAGATAGATAGATAGATATATTTATAATGTTAGACATATTGCACAAATTAAATTCTACAAATTCCAGGTGGTAACAATACAAAATGTGGAAATGTTCCAAGGAAGGTGAATGCTTATACAACACAGTGCAAATGCTTAAAAAGCTATATTGATATCATATCACAGGCACAAGGGACTCTCCAGAGTTTTCAGCGTAGGTGGTGTAGAGAACTCAAGTAAGTGCTTGTGAAGGAACAGGAAAAAAAGCTGTAATCAGTAATCAGGAGATTTACATTACATGCTCATTTTCTGTTCACAAGGTTGAAGCCCTTGTTGTAGGGGCAGCTGTGGGAGAGGAAGACTATCACAAGTTGCCCCCACTGAGATTAATCTTATCCACAATCCATTCAGAGATGGAAAGAGAAGAAAACTGTAAAGCAGATGGGAATTAAATATCTCTCTGTTGGCTACATGCCTCAACACATTGAACATGTGAACACTTGTTCACATTTACATTACATTTACATTTATATTATTTAGCAGATGCAGAGAGAGAGTTACAGAAGTGATTTGAAGCCTCTATCATTAAATACATCTATCAGTATATACAGTGTTCACAATTCTATCATCATTCTCTCACCTCCACAGTTTCTTCTCACACCTTCAGCTCTCCCATTACCTTTCTTATTTCTTTATTCATTCTATGGCTCTTCGATTGCTCTTTCCACACACCCTCCTCCTCCTCCTCATAATCAGCAATAATAAAAGTATGAGGTGGCCAGGTTTGTTTGTCACACTGCCCTCAAGTGGATTATTGTGGCATCAGGGGCATGGTAAAGCATCAGCTGCAGAGGGAATGAGTGGTCAGGGGGGAATGACCAGGTAACAAGTGATGTCTACACACATGCATTGTTAACAGCAGCATACTTACAGTCCCCTCCAAAACAATTGGAATGGCAAGGCCAATTAATTTGTTTTTACTGTAGACTGAAAACATTTGGTTTTGAGCATCCAGTTCAGCATGCATTTTACCTCCTGAAGAGGAGTCTGAAGGGAGAAACCCCCAAAACAAACAACAACTGACAAAGGCTGTGGTAAAAGCCTGGGTCACAGGCTTGATGCAGTTATTGCAAGCAAGGGATATGTAACCAACTGTTAAGTGTTATTTACTTTAATTTACTTCAAGACTTATCTGTTGCTATACTTTTGTTCTCCTACAAATTTGTTGGTCTCATACAAAGTGTGCTTTGTCTCTGTTGATTAACACATCTACATATGAATACAAGGAAATAAAAGCTGATATTTTAAACTCTCTTCTCATATTCATCTTTTGATCTCAAAACCCAAAAGTCTTTGGAGTATAGCACAAAAAATGTCAGTTGCAGAGGGGACTGTATGTGCCTGTCTTTTACTGAGTAGGCTCCTAGACAAGGAGGTCTACAGAGCTGAAAAAAAAGTTAACTGGAGCCAAGCAGTTGAACTGGATGTTCTTTTTTATTTGTTATATTTTTCATTGAGTTGAGATATAAAGGGAAAAAATCCAAACACCTTTCACCTTGCATCCTTTTTCTCCTACTGGCCAACCAGAGAGAGAAAAAAAAATCAATTAAACCTGCAACTGAAGCACAGTGTTCAGAATTTAATAACTGGCTTTAGGGCCTACTTACTCATTCAATTTCAGTAACTGCTTTATCCTGGTCAAGATTGTGGTAGATCCCGAGCCTGTCCCAGGAACACTGGGCATTAGGTGGAAATAAACCCTGTATGCTACACCCACACACATATTCACATACTCATGCACACCTTGGGGCAATTTATTATAGCCAATTTACCAACCAGCATGTTTTTGGGAGGTGTAAGGAAACCAGAGGGCCAGCAAGAATCCCACACAGACATGAGGTGAACATATAAAGAAACTCTGCACAGACAGTAATCTAAGTTTAGGATGAGCTATGAGGCAGCTATGCTACCCTCTAAACCACTGTGCCACGCTAAAGCGTAATTACTTTTGCTAAAACTGGTTAACTATTGACAGCAGTATTGATCTCTTTAGTTGAGAGATTTCAAATTTTATAAACCATTTTGGGCAAGACTATACTGGAAGGAAGGGACATCAATCATCAATTCTAATCAAGTCAAAATTAGTGATATGCTTATAATAGCTATCTGTTTTAATACAGCCACAGAAATTGAAACGACTTCTTTCCTGCTTACTCAGCCTATTTGTATCACAATGAACATCTCAGCTTCTATCTAGCAATAGGTTTTATTGTGTTGTATACACCCTTCTTTCTTTAAGTAGTTTATGGGTGGTCAGGACAAGTACTTCTATCTCATGTATGGAAGGAATAGTGGGACTACAAAAAGATAATTACATTCTTCTGCAACTGCCCTAGACAAATACTATGACTTGTGCTAAAATGAAAGCCTCTGGTTAATTAGCCTGCACCCACTGAGGTACCGTCAGTGTGATAGCAGGCAGTTATAAGTATAAAATCAGTCAACCCAGCCACACAGCAGCAATTGAGCACATGCAAACTGATTTTTTAAATTTATGCATTTGCTGCTTGCCATGAGCTCCTAGAATCTCCACAGCATTAATGAATTGTTAAAAAAAAAAAAAAAAAAAAAGTTCAGAAACATTGAACTCTGTTGTTCCAACACTCATTTATACCATCACTGTTTTTATAGCATTTTATTTTTGTAGTTATAAGCTATAAGTAAACTGCCCTCAAGGATAACGTATCATTCACAGCAGTGAAATGCATACAATCATGCAGATATAGGTCAAGAGTTTCAAACATCCTAATGGGGATAAATGTTATTGACTTTGACCATGGCATGGTTCTTGGTATCAGGGCTGGTTTGAGTATTTCATAAACCTTCACACAAAACAACCACTAGAGTTTACACAGAATGTGTGGAAAAACAAAAACATCCAGTGAGTGGCAGGTCTGTGGGCAGAAACACCTTGTTGATGAGAGATGTCAGTGTAGAATAGCCGGACTTATTAGAGCTGACAGGGGGGCTACAGTAAATCGGTAGCCAGTCTTTACAACCATGGTGAGCAGAAAAGCATCTCAGAATACACAGCAGAAGAGCACTTCGGGTTCCAGTCCTGTTAGCCAAGAACAGGAAACTGAAACTGGACAGTTGAAGATTGGAAAAATGTCACCTGTTTTTTTCCAATCTTCAAGTTTATACAGAGTGGTGTGATTTCTAGATAGTTTGCACAATACAGATCTAAATATCCTCTGAACTGAATAAATCATGAGCTTATATGCTGTGTTTAATCTCATAGCCACTGTACAGTATTATTCCAAATTAGCTGTTTTTCACTGTCCAGTGACAGATGTATACTGCACTGTATCGCTGTGTTTATAACCATATGTTTGGGTGATTTCTTGTTTCTTTAATGTGTCCATTAAGAGATAACTATGGGAAATGGCCAAAGGCAACACACACACACACACACACACACACACACACACTACTAGCATTACTTACACATTTTGGTATCCCTTGGATGTTTTTGATATCTTTTCATAGATGCTGAAAAATCAGATTGAGTCTTGTTGCTGTTGAACTATAAACATCTACTACAGAGTAAATTGTGCTTAGATAGATGCCATTAACATGTTTATGTCAATGTGTGTAGACATTATTTTTAAATTCCAGGCATGGGCAAGTCTCTGGCCTTTAACCATGGTCCTTGTTTAATGGTCTTTCATTCATAAATCTTGAAAGGACAGCTTAGTCTTTAAACACATGGAAACAGTTTGCTTACCCAGACTCCACACAGCTCTATTCTATTTCACAGCAGAGAGGAAGGCTGGAAACAAGCTGATAAGAAAGGAGAGAAAGGAGGAGTAAAGGAAGAAATGCACACAAAGTTAGAGAGAGAGAGAGAGAGAGAGAGAGAGAGAATCTCAGCAGCATTAACTGTTTTCAGACATGTTTTACATGTGGACGTCATTACTGCAAATTATTTTTTTTCCCAGCAATTCCCCTCGGTCACAGATAATCACAATTCACTGTCTTCCCTGTCCTCTCTCTTTCTCTTTCTCTCTCTCTCTCTCTCTCTCTCTCTCTCTCTCTCTCTCTCTCTCTCTCTCTCTCTCTCTGTGTGTGTGTCTCCACAGCCGCAGTATCTGTATCCTGATGTATATCTATGTTCTCTGTAGTGCAGTTAGGTCTCATTAGTGACTTTTGATAGTTTAACAATGCTCATCTACATTATCACAAACATTGAATTAGCTTTCTGAAGCTTTAATCACATGCCTTTATGTGGCAACCTGAACACAACCGAGTCAGAGTGTTATCATTTTTACATCAGACATATGCTTTTCAAGAGTCATGGTGTTTTTTTTTTTTATCACTGATCTCACTACAGTACAGCACTAGAATATTTTGACTGTAACTTACATACATAAGCACACAGTGTAAATTATATCAGTGTGCTTGAAATGAATGTGTTGTTTTAATTCCATGAGAAAAATAAGCCACCATTCCTGGAGAGAGATGAAAGAAGGGAGGATGAAAATGCTGAGGCTTAACAATTAGCCAGGCAGCTGTTGTGTTCTGCAAAGTTCAAGGAAAAAAGCTGTTTTTTGTTGAACTTTCTGGAGAGGTTTCTCAATGGAAAAGCCTGTTTATGTTGCACACAGAAGATGATTATCAGTGTAGTGGGCTTGTAGAAGTCCTACAGACAACACGGAAACATGCTGAATGAGCCGGAACAAAATTACCAAGACCTCAGAAAGAAACAAATCTCCGGAGCAAGATTTTAGATAATCTGGAAATCATTAAGGCTTTATTTATATTTTATTTTATTAGAGCTTGGTGTTAAGCATATCTCCTGTCTTAAGTCCCTTCAGCTTCCAGTCATTCTATTTGTCCTGTTCAGGCAAGACAGACATGGCTATTTTTGCTGTAAGAACTTGTATTACCCCCTTTCCTGTGTGTTCTTTTGGCCTTAAACCTCTGTGAAATGTGTCATTTGGTCTTCAGGAAAGGGGGAGTGATGGAGAATGTGTTTTTCCCAAGGGCTACATTGATCTTTACCGGTTTGTGTTTGCTTACTGCAGTAAGCTCTGCTCCCCCCAAGGCAGCATCATCAGGTGTTAGTGACTACAGGGGAATGTGCAAGGTTTGTCAGTTTTTAGGACAAATTCTGCTATAAGGTGCTAGTGTGGAAATCTGAGCTTGGTCTGCAAAAGGGTCTATTGGGAAATGGTGCAACATGGGGGCACATTTCAAAATTGGTTTTTGGATGCTAAAACTTGTTATCCTTATTGGAGACAATCTTAGAACTGTTCCCGAATTATCCTGTCTGTTCTATGTGTGATTAATTTGGACTTTTGGTTATAATGCATTTTGAATTAGCTGTTATAGTATAAAACAATGTCTAACTCTAATATACATAGGAATAATATATTTTTAAATGTTTTGCCCATTGAAGAGATTGAAGAGGAATCAACCATGATTTGTTCATCCACAACTTAAATAAATCCTTACTCTTAATGAGTGCTAAATACCTGTCTCAGCAATAGAAGGTCTTGGTAGGATTAGTAATGTTTGAAATGCACTTCAGAAGATTACAACTAGTCTGTTAAGCACTGTAGAGAAGAAAATGCCTGTCTTTGAGGTATTTGAGCCAACCATTCTGTACCATATTTGATTCTACTAATTGGCTTCTTTCATTATGTAAAGAGGGCAACTGATTAGTTAATATAGCACTGAAGTACTTGTATGTTAACTTTATGATAAATTTACCAAAATTCAACATATGACTGCTATACATCTGCAAAATAGCTAGCATATGGGATTGGCTTTGCTTGATGTGATTAGTGAGATAACCATGAGGTCTATTACTGTATCAAAGTGGACAGGTACTGAAGCATTCCCCTAGTCGACTGCAGGAATTGTCCTAGTGATACAAAGCTCTTCGCATTAATGAGGGAGCCTTTTATTCTCCTGCCAGAGCAGCTCACTAACTATGCCGCCTTTATAAAGCACCAAGGACACTTCTTATATCAAGTGCAGTCTGTACTCTACAGTGTTCATCAATAAGCGAACGTGGCTCACTTGCCTTGTCAGTCCCTTTCTGAAGGCTGAGACTGAGGCTAAAAGGTGCCTTTCATCAATAGTATTGTTTATTTGGCAGACCAAACATCAGGGCAAGCTTTGTGAGTCATGGATTGGGAAAGTGGCCATTTTAAGCCCCTCACTTTGGGCCTGATTTTTAATAACACAAATGAATGTGTGTCAGTGCAAAGTCAGGAGTCTGTGAGAAGAGGTGAGCAAGTGTCATTTAAAATGTAATGATTTCTGTATTCACTACTACAGCCAAGTGACCCATCAGCCTTTTGTCGACAAACAGCATAGCATCTCCAGGTCTACGAGGTGAGTGTCTGAGCCAACTGAAAAACCTGCAGGGGTTTTAATATTTTATCATGGCTTATCCAGTCCAGAATTTTTGAGCTTCTGTCAGAGATATTTGCTCCACAGCAAGGGATGTGTGTCTAAGAGGTCATTGGAATGACTGTGAATAATTCCTTTTCACTAAGGTCAAGGTGCAGGAAAAGAAAAGATATATTTTTCAGCAACAAAACAAACTGATTCACAGCTGCCAGAGGGAATTGGTGTGTCCTGTCTAGACTTGAATGAATACAGAGTGCCTTTCAGATTTGACTGTGGACATTTGAATCAGAGAACTAACATTTAGAGCTTCTATCACTTTAGTGTAGCCTTGAGAGAAAATCTCCAGAGTTATAGAGGAAGGGCACATCAACTTAATAAACAAGCCAAAAGGCTCAGCCTGTTGGGAATAGTGCATGCAGCTAAGTTCTGATATTTCTCAAATGGAAATGAGCACACCCACCCACACATACACGCCATCCTAATTCACTCATTAAAGCCTTGGCCAGCTGCAGGTTTGGGACACCCCAGCCCATGTCTGCGTTTAGATGATTTTAATAAGCCATTTTATTATTTTTTTTAAACAGGCAACACCCCCTCATTTGTGATTTAGCCACTTTCACCCCCCATCTCTCTACTCCTTATAGTTGAAATTTCTCTATTGTTGCTATGTTTTTTTTTTTTTGACAGCATTTGCACTCTCATCTACCATCTGCATCTCAACTTTACTACCTAGCCATAACTACCTACCTTACTACCTAGCCATAACAAATAAATTCAGTGTTATTATTTATTCTTCTTACCATGTATACAAGAACAGGACTGTATTCTTGGATGTATTACACAGATGCAGTGATAACTATAAGCCTTAACTATGACTTTTCCATTCATTTCATTTTCGCCCTTCTAGACGATGTAATTGCATTGTTTCTATGTAGCACTGAGCAGCATCAGCAGAGGCGTCAGACAGCAAGAGAGAAAAAGTGAGTGATCTGAAATCATACATATTTACCAGCATCTGCCTCAAAGAGATGCTATTTGCAAATCCCTGGCCACCCTCTGCCTCCTGCATGTGAGACTGTGACATTTCAACAAGAGGAGACTCCCTGTGGCTTTCAGGGACCTGGGAAGAATTTATCTGCAGTGCTATGGATTTATTTGTCTCAATACATCTGTTAGAGAAACTGTAAATTGGGTTTTTATTATTCATTCTCCCAAGGCCATTGAGGTCAGAAACATGAGTAATTTTGCAGTCTTGTTATCTTATACATGCATTATACTGATAAACATCAGTAGTTCATGTAGTGACTTGCCCCACAGGATGTCTTTTCAGCTGGAATGCTGTGAAAAAGATTAATTAATTAAGTCCTGCCTTTTTTTGTATTATGACATTTTGTTGCATATAAATATACAACCCCAATTCCAAAAAGTTGGGATGCAGAGTAAAATGTAAATTTAAAAAAATGCAATGATTTGCAAATCTCATAAACCCATATGTTATTCACAATAGAATGTAGAAAACATGTTAAATGTTTGAGAAAATGTACCATTTTAAGAAAAAAATATGATCATTTTGAATTTGATGGCCGCAACACATCTCAAAAAAGTTGGAAACGTAAGTGTTACTAAAAAGAATATAAACCCTGGTTAATGATGCACACCTTCTATGCTGTCAACTCTCAACTGCCTATTACAGGGTTACTCTAAAAATTCAGTAGATAGAAGTCTATGGCATAAGTAAATTGTGACAGCCTCTTGACTTAATTGTGCTGTCGTTACAAATGTCATCCTGTCCCACCAAAATGTATGTTCATGACTGTTGCTGGATTTTGTATTCTACAGTATGTGTGCACTTTGGTCCACCAGCTTTGGTCTTCTAATTTATATATACATAAATAAAGGTAAAGGTTTATGAATGAAATGTAAGATAAATATAATTTGTAAGGTTAATATCCATGAATAAATGTATTTCTGAATCATTCTTCATAAATGTTTTACTTAAAAATGTCATTATTTTCCCAAATAGTTTGTTTTCTTTAAGGACTGAGGAGAAACAACCAACAAGTACACAGCCTTTAGTGAAATTTACAACAACAAAAAAAACCCTCTGAGGTCAAGCTCCCTCATGAAGCTTGTTATGAAGATGTCAAGAATGTGTAAAGCTTCATCAGGAATACTGTTAAGGATTTTAAATGTGTAAATAGCTTTGATTTGTTTAGCACATATTTTGGTCAGTGAACAATTCCATATATGTATTATTTTGAAGTATTAATATCTTTATTATTCTAAAATATTAGAAAATAGTAAAAATGAAGAAAACACTTCAAGCAGCTGGTGTGTCCAAACTCTTCACTAGTGTGCTGGATTTTTAAGCAACATCAGTGGCTTAGAATTGTGTTGGCCAGTAGGATCCACCAGAAAATCTTCATGCACTTTGGCTCATAGTCTACAAGTTTCTGCAATTGTAATAGAAGGATGAATACTGTTCTTCCAAAAGATGTTCCTTTAACTGATGTTTTGATGATGGAGGTGGTGAGCGCTGTCTAAAATATCTGTCCAAAATATCTTATAGGTGATCTGGCATGTGCATATGATAGCATATTATTTGCATAATTTTCATCGTCGTCAAACCATTCAGTGAGCCCTCATGTCCTGTGGATGGGATCATTGTCATCCTCCCATCAGAATAGAAATGTTTAATCATAGGATAAATGATAAAAGGTTTGATTTGAATAGTGTGTGTGTGTGTGTGTGTGTGTGTGTGTGTGTGTGTGTGTGCATGTGTATGTGTGTGTTAAAGAAAAAGGCTCACAGTTATCATAGTTTCAGTGTTACTCCTTCTCATGCCCGTCATTATACCTCCCATGAAAGATGCCCTGCATTGCAGTTACCAGATCCAATTTGAATGTGTATAAACCCAGTTAATTGGATGAATGTTGACTTGTGGGTCAGCTCAATAACAATAATAAGACTTGTATTTGCTGATTCACTTTGACATTGGTGGTGTGTTTTAGGCTTAAAAGCAAAATGTTTCATCACAGGGGCTGGTGAAATGTTCATAGCTGCAGCAGTTTCATAGTTTTCTTTCATGTGCAGTTTCACATTATTAGTGAGACATATTACTTTAAAAAAAAAAAAAAAAAAAAAAAAAAAGTCTGTTAAAAAAAGACTGTGAAACAGTGTGTGCTTTTATGTCTGTGACTCACTTTGCACACCAAAAAGCAACTGTCTTAACAAAACAGAGGGGTAACTAATGTGTGTGTGAGTATGTTTTTGTATCTTGGAGGGGATCAAATGGTTCCATAAGCAGTGGTGGAAAGAGTACACATCACAGTGACGAGTAAACGTTTAGTTATAATTCACTTTAGTGAAAGGAAATTTCTCAAGTAAAAGTAAATAATTCATATTGTGAAAATCTACTGTACAAGTTCGGTTTGACAGTTTGACACAACTAATCTGAAAAATTTCTATTTTCTGGCTAGGTAACTTAACCAAATGTTTTTTTGAGGTTTTAGTGGCTTATGGAAGGACATCAGATCAACATGCCCATGCTCTGTGTCAACTGTGGGATGTCCCCCTTTTAAAATAGCTTTTAACTTAGTTTATAGCAGTATTGGCTTTAGATCGGTTAATATACAGACACAGAACTTAAATCTATAACATTGGCCATAATTATCATTGTTTTGAGAAGGCAATCATCAACATTAGAGTTAATGTTAGCCAGCTTGTTAGCTTGTTGCTAATGCTACTCGCTATTGTCTGCTGTTCTTGTTGTACTGCAATTTCAGTCCAAAATGTTGCATGAATGTTTGAGGTTCACTACTGCAGAACAGTACCAATAGCCACTCAGGCCTGTAACTGTAAAAGTGCAGCTAAAATAGCTTTTAGTAAGCTTTGCATGCTTTTACAGAGCAAACAAAACACACATTTTCATGGAGGCATTCATGTTTTGTTTTGTTTTTTGCCAAGGTGGGAAATGACATTATAACTCTCAAATTACCACTTACAATGTACATATATGTTTCTAGATACATAGATAAGCTAGCAAAGATGTCTTTTATGCATTATCCTGAGCATTATTTATAGGCTGTAGGAGTATGTAGATATATTTAACACAGGCAATTGCTACAGAACATCAAAGCTTTCATACTATAAACCATCAAAAGATCTGGCTAGCTAGTCTAGCTCACTCAGCTGACTAGTCTGTTTATGTTTCCATAAGTTGGATGTTGAGCTGTTAAATGCGTTATATTCACAGGTTTTGGCTCATAAAATTTTGGAGAACTGAAGATACCAGATAAATTGGGCCATGGATGCTCATCTTTATTCACTGTGAGGTAATGCTGCTAATGACAAAAGCAATTGGTGCCTGAAATTTAGACTTTTGTGAAGAAACTGCTTTATCTAATTGGGTCTTGAAATTGAATTACTTAAAATTTGGACGTGCTGTTTTTGAATTTTAAAATGGCTTACAGTTTTCCATGTTTAAATGCACTGTGGTTTTTATTTGTAACTGTGATTAAAAATAAATGCAGCACATCATATTTTATCTTAAATCAAGTAAAAGTACTATTCAATGCTATTCAATTATGATTCAGTTATACTCAAAGAAGTACTTGTGAACATGTGAACTATGTTGTAAAGTATTGTACATAGTACAAACACTGTAGTAGTTTGTTACTTTCCACCCCTGCCACAAGGACAGGAAATTGTGGCCACATTTGTGTGATCTTCACAAGGAAAACAGATCTATTTTTTATTACATTAATTAACTGTGGGGGCACAGTGGCTTAGTGGTTAGCATGCTTGCCTTGCATCTCCAGGGTTGGGGGTTCAATTCACACCTCCACTTTGTGCATGTTCTCCCTGTGCTTGTTCTCCAGGTACTCTAGTTTCCTCCCCCAGTCCAAAGACATGCATTGTAGGCTGATTGGCATATCCTTGTCCCCCAAGACCCCTAGGATAGGCTCCTTGTGACCCTGTGTAGGGTAAGCAGTACAGAAAATAGATGGATGGATGGATAATTAGCTGCATTCATAATTATGTCAATGAAGGGTCTTCACAAGCATTTTACAACAAATGTGTGTGTATGTGTTTAAATGGGCTACACATCTCTGTGGTGTAGTCTAATTCTGCTCTTTCCCTGCACAAAAATGGTGGCAGTCATCCTCTTTGATGTAAATAATAGTTAAAGGACATTTGGCACACAAGAGAGATTCATTTATTCTTAGGATAAAGCTGGAGCTTCTCTCTTCTCGCTTACTGATATGTAGAACCATCCCCCATCTTTAAAATCAATTCTAAAATAGCACATCAATAGTACACCCATACTGCCAAAATGAACAAAAGCTAAAACTAACAACAAGAACTTTAGTTTAGCTCTTAAAAACCACTGGGGTCTGAAAGGGCTTTTTGTTTATGTTATATGTGTATATTAAATAAAGCTGTGGGTCTTTGAGATGTGACATACAAAGCCAAATATTATATTTTACAGTATGTCAAGGCAGAGTAATTTTTTTTTTTAACTCTGAAGAACAAAATGTTTTGTCATTCTGTAAGACACTGCTCTACAAGTGTTGCAACATACCCTGTGGCCCAACCTTGGATAAATAAAGATAAAAATCCAGTTGCACTTTAAGGATGAAAAGACATCCATTAACTGTGTCTGTGTGTTTGTGTCAGAGAGAGAGAGAGAGAGAGAGAGAGAGAGAGAGAGAGAGAGAACCCTTGAATACATATTACTGATTAGCTGAAAGAGCTGACAGCCTCAGTAAAACATTACTGACTATAAACTAAAATCTTTACTGTTCTCCACAGATCAGAGGGCACACACATCTCATCGCTATTCTTAATGGCTCAATGTCACAGACACAGGCATCATCCACATTTCATACCTTGACATATAGAATAAGAGAGAAAGAGAGAGAGAGAGAGAGAGAGAGAGAAAGAGACAGAGAGAGAGAGAGTGAGAGAGAGAGAGAGTTACTCTAATAAGTGGATATAACAGCCATTAATGTGACTTATTGTGGCTATAAATATGAAAGCTTAATTAAGGCAATCTTAATACATGATGAACAATGCAGATTGCTCTTACTGTTCATTTCTGGAACGAACATAAAAATATTTATTTTCTCTCTCTCTCCGTATCATTTCCTCTATTTTTGTGTTATTTATTTTTATTTAAATTGTATTGTGATATATTATTTGAGATTGGTTCAGCAGGTAACATTGCAGCTTCACAGCCTCGGGGTCCCAGGTTCGATCCTGAGCTCAGGTTTCTGTCTTTGTGGAGTTTTGCATGTTCTCCCAATGTTCACTAGGTTTTCCTCCAGGTTCTTTTCTGGTTCTCCTCACACCTCCAGGATCTCAGGTTCTCCGGTTTCTATTCTACATTACTCCTAGGTGTGAATTTATATGTGTGTGTGTGTGTGTGTGTGTGTGTGTGTGTGGTCTAAGCCTGGGACATCTCATTCAGGGGGTATTCTCACATTGCGCCCAATGTTCCCAGAACAGTCCCTCCAGGATTTCGTAATTTTGCGATCACAGAAATTAATGCAAAATCAGGCAAACTCCAATATTGGGAAGAGTTTGCAATTTTTCAAAATTACCGCAGATTTGGGCCAAGATGCATCATGTGACTACATCACAATGCTCAGTCAGTCAAAGCCGTCTTCAATTCACGTGCATCAAGCATGAGTACAGTTAAAAGGTCTCATTTACCAACAAATATGACTGCGAAAGACCATGCAAAACAATTTAGTGCAATTGCAATTACACGAATTCAAGCAGTTTTTCACAAAAAAAGCAAATTGTAAATTGCACTGAAAATTTGGAAAAAAGCCACATCAAATCAAGCATTTGTGGCAGCAACAATCACAAAAAAAACTCCACGAAATCCTGTATGGACTTCCTGCATAGACTTCAGATCCAATGTGATATATAAAAGGATAAAGTAGTTATCTAAGTTCAATAGATTAATAAATTAATGTATTTTTGCATATTAAACTCATAGATTTTTAGTTTTTCACAATTTGTAGTATGCAGCATTATATGTCTTAGAAGTATATTCTACAGTATATACAGTAAGCAGGGTTTGGCAGTTTACTTTAAAAATGTATTCCATTACAGTTACAAATTACTTCATAAAAAATGTAATCAGTAATGTAATCCAAGTATCACAATATGAAAGTAATGTAATCGGATTATTTTTGGATTACTTCAAGGTCACATATGCAGATAAAATCAAGAGAAACGCAATATGATCTAAAATCCTTATTTGTTACAGTTTATTTTAGAGGTTAAAAACATGTTCATTGTTTGGATTTGTTTTAATAAAATACATAAATAAAAGATCACTGTCCCTGATGTGGGTAAGATTACATCACAAAAGCTTTTTCCTACATTCTTTTGAATGTCCATGTAATAAAATAAAATATTAGATGCCACGAGTGTACCTTCTGCCTTCTTTCACACATTTGAATGACCATGTAATACAAAGCAATGTGATAACATGAAACTGAAAATGAACTTGTATGACCATGGGTATTGTTTCAACTCAGGACAGCTGTCATTTGCTGCTATTGTCAAGCAACTATTTGATGCCGTACAACAGCGCTTCACCTTCACACGTTTGCTGAGAGTTAGCTAATGGTTGAGAGGGAGAATTTGGCCAATAGTTGCTGCAAGCCTTTTATAATCGACCAATTGGTGTGCGAGTGTTCCGTTACTCCCCAAACCTGACAGTATGTATAGTAACATACTGTGCATTAAAATAGTTACATTATTTAATAGTTACAGTAATTAATAGTTTAACAGCACCTTGCGTAAAAATCATTTACCTTTCAGCACTACCAGACACATTTCTCACTCCTGTTAATTAGTCGTCTGCTCTGTGACCCTCTCCAAAACAGGACACAAAAACATTAGCTGAGGTCTGTGAGATGATGCTTGGTGTCAGAGCTTATTCTTTAGTCAAGTATGCCAGGAGAACAGGAGGAAATCCCTTAGTGATAACACCATATAAATCCTTCCACATTTAAGAGCTAACAACATCTAAATAACTCAAGGGAAAGAGTAAGAGGAAGAGAGATAGTGTGTGTGTATGTGTGTATGTGCCCACATGAAAGAGAGTGAATGAAAAGGAGGAAGTATATGGTGGACATGTGATTGATGACGAGTGGTGTTAATTGTCCGGCAGCTTGGGGCGATAAGCTGAGTTCTTGTAGCCACCACGTCCTCTACATCCACATTCCCTCTCTCACTCTGCAGTGTATTTATGGTGTAAATCAATTTTAGTGATTAAATATTTATAGCAGTTCCTTTCAGTGTAATGCAGAAAGCCATTCGGTCATGAGGACAGCATACAATATTCACTTCTGGAGGGGAGACAGTGAGACAGGACACATATCAATATCTGCACAAAAATCCTTTGTGAGATGGACAGACAAAGAGAGGGATAGAAAAAGAGAGCTAGAGAGATAAAGAGAGTCAAGAAAGGAGGGAGAGGAAGACAGAGCACTTGTGGAACTGCTCTGAAATGACAACATCTAAGTTTATAGGAATGGTAAACCTAAACCAGGGGGAATTTTTTTTTTGTATAGCGTCAATATAATTTTCCATCATTACGCCATGTTTTCTGACTCAGCTTTAGGCTGTGTCTGGGCCACAGAATAGCATGTCAGGTACTTTAAATGTAATCCAAGCCTCCTGTCAAACCTACAGAAGCAGCTCTTTGACTCTTCTCAGAAATGTGTTATATAATAATAGCTTTTGTGGATTGTATGCATCACATCTGCTGTATGATACTGACTTACATTGACATCGTTTTGACACATTTCCCTGTCCTCTTCCCATATCGAATAAAAAATTATTTTGTATATTAAGTTCTAAGAAAAAAAATAAAGCATGATGCGTGCTGTTACAGGAAAATAATAAACAATGGGGTGGTGTGAAGTTGATCGTCACGATTCGAAATTAGAGGCGGATGCAAATGCAGAATCTAAGTGCGATGTTTAATAAAGTATCACACAACACAAGACTTAGAATAAACAACCATAAGTTGATACATGGAGACAGAACAACCAATGCAAGACAACTCGTGCAGTGCAGAATGTGACTATATATACACACCCGTGCTAATGAGCTAAATGTGAAACAGGTGAATGAGACAGGTGCAGTGGCTGATGAGAAACATAGTTTCTAATCCTTCTCTGCTATTACATGACACTGATCATTTTTTCTGTCCTAAAGTGTTTTATTCCTTTTACACAACATTGATTTGCCAACAAAATGTTTTATTTATTAAAGAGTATCACCATAGTACTTTTTATCCAATTCCATTAAATGTTGTGGAATGTCTACAAAAGATGTTGCTGTTATCACTTACCTTAGAAAAGCTATCTAATCATTCAATCACCAGCCCCTCATTGTTTTCTTGAAGATAATAAGACAAATGCCGCTTGTCATGTTACCAAGAAACCTGAAAACACAAAATCCTCTGTCCTGAAGACTTTTACATGCCGGAAAACTTCCTGCCTTCCTGAAAAATCCTTTAGTTAAATAATGGCACCTTTTTTAATCTGTGCATTGCTAGTTTTAATTATATGGAGTGTCTGCTATACAAGTTTGTGTGTAAGTTGTTACTATAGAAACAATAATGTATTAGAACAAGCGCATTCATATACATTCCGGTCCATAAGTATTTGGACAGTGACACGATTTTCGTAATTTTGCTCTGTACACCACCACAATGGATTTCAAATTAAGCAGTCAAGATGTGATTGAAGTGTAGACTTTCAGCTTTAATTCAAAGGGTTGAACAAAAATATTGCATTAACCTTTCAGGAATTACGGCCATTTTTTACAGAGTCCCTCCATTTTCACAGGCTCAAAAGTAATTGGACAATTGGCTGAAAAGCAGTTTCATGACCAGATGTGGCCTATTTCCTCGTTATTTCATGACAAATTAAGGACATAAAAGGTCTGGAGATGATTACAAGCATTGAATTTGCATTTGGTGGATGTTCATAGGAACGCTCAATATGCAGTTCAAAGAGGTGTTGATGCAAGTGAAGGAGGCCATCATTTATAGAATTACATACAATTGATAGAGCTCTCCTCTATCAACTGCTCCTAGGTTTCACTGTAATTGAGGGCTGTTGTTGTTTTTTCAGTACAGTGAAATGTCAAAATAATTATCCAAGCTTACAGTCCATATATTACTAATGTGGTGAATAGAGATAAAAAAAATACTATCACTGTATCACTTTAACTAACAGTGATTATAGTTATATAATGTGTAAGTGATGTGTAATGTGCTGTTTAGGTTATGAGAAGACAGCAGGTGCCTGTTATGGACCTTCTCTTTTACATTGCACAACAGCTTTGATTTTTTCTTTCTTTTACTCCACCCCATTTTGCCTTTTTTCTTAGGGCACATTGCACAGACACTAAGAGAAATAATGAGAAATTAGAGTTCAAGTTGAAGCAACATGCAAAAGGGTAGTGTTTTTTTTTTCTCAATCCTGACAAGGAACACAAATCTCTCACTGCCTGAAACCCAGCTCTCATAATGTGCAACCGGGAGAGAGAAAAGGACAGGCGCCTGGAGCGCAGGTAGAAAGTAAGCTACAGTTCATCTCTCTCTGCCTGGAAGGAGGTAGGAACAGGAAAGTCATTGGTGCTGTAAGATGGGCTTTGAGTCATGAAGCCTGTGGGCATTTGGCCAAACCAAACTCAGCTCGAACAGCAAGAGGATTGTGAGCTTTACCTGGCTCAGGATGAGATGCACATTCATGGAATTTTACTGCTCATACCTGACCACTTGCACAGTGCAGGCTTTTCACTGCTTTCCCTTTTTTGTGCCACCTGCACAAACCTCAGCAAGGACGCGGCAATTAGCTGTGTGCAGATCTGTTTCAGAGCCATGTTAAATATACGCTGTATGAGGACTGATGTGAGTAAAGAGGCTTGTAATGGGATTTAATTGATTTGCAAAGTAGCTGAATGGGATAGTGCTAAATTATTGATCAAGAGACACATAGCCCACTGCACTGCATATCTTACTAGAGGTATAATGGCCCACCAGTCAAGAAAGGGGGCTTACTATAGTCAGTCCTTTCTATTGCTGGTCATATCAGATTTGTTAAACAAAATTACAAATAAACCTCATGAGAGCATCTAAAGAGAAAATAAGTCCTTTCATCAGTCAGCTGTGAAAATATTCTTTTTTTTAAGGCTTCCTGAGCATTTTCAATGCAAAAGTGTCCCTCAAAGAAGCTCAAATTAGTTTTTCAGAAAGCTTCTTGAGGGACTGAAATGGCTTTCAAGAGCACTTCTCTCGCTGATGGAGTGCAGTAAGCATGCACAGCATGTGGAGTGGTGTGGTGGTGGGTGGAGTAGCATGGTTCCGGACATGGAATCCAGCAGCTTAAACATCTCCTACTGTGAAAGTCTCAGAAACAAGGTAACAGATATTGAGTTTCTGCCTGTCAAAGTGATCAATGAACTTTTAAATGCCAAACAAGACTGACATGTTTTGTAAATTGTGACTGTCTTTAGAGTTGAAGAAGAGGAAGAGGACAGGTAAAAACTAGCTACAGAGAGAATGTCGGTAACAGTGAGAACTAAGCTAAGTGACTCTCTCTTCAATGTGTTTTACGGCTAAAATTTTAATAATCTATCTCCGTGCTGTTGCCTCTTCTTGACCTCAGAATGCCTGATCCACGCCCACTCTGTCTAACCCATCTAAACATTCTAGGACCTCTCTCTGGGTCTAGATTTATATTCTTAACTCTCATAACTACACAGACACTGTATAAAATGCTGTAGTTACAAATATTTTTATCAACAGTCAAGTAGTTTTTATTTTCTTTACAGTATGTATTTGTGATTTCTCCCTCTCTTGTAGAAAAATGCTATTACAAGCTACTTACAAAAGAACATTGTCTGCTGCAAAGCCTATTCAGGGGTACAGTGGCTTAGTGGTTAGTAGTTTAGTAGTACTTGTTTAGTAGTTTAGTTTCGTTAGTAGTTTGCCTCACTGGGTTGGGTGTTCAATTCCTGCCTCCTTGTGTGTGCGGCGTTTGCATGTTCTCCCTGTACTTCATGGGTTTCCTCCGGGCACTTCAGTGTCCTCCCCCAGTCCAAAGGCATGCATTGTAGGCTGATTGGCATCTCTAAATTGTCTGTAGTGTCCTCTAGGATAGGCTCCTTGCGACCCTGTGTAGGATAAGTGATACAGAAAATGGATGGAAAGCCTATCAACTGTGCAAATTAATCTGAAACTGTGAGAAGCTAGAAGCCTAAATCCAGTGGCTCTCATAGTGGGGTCCCCAAGATCATCAAGGTTCCATGAGGAATATCCAGGGCGTCTTTATTTATTTATTTATATAATACAGTGGTGTAAATCACAATAATATAATAATATTGATAATTAATAGCTCAAATAATATAAATTATTAAATATTTAAATTGATAGTTAATGAGTTCGTATAGTTATTAGTCAATTTGACTAGTCACTAATCCAAACCTCACTAACTCAAAAACAAGTAGGCCTATTACAAAAGTAAGCTTGGACTCTAACATGTTTTGTCAGGAATTAAGCTATATGACTTTAATAGATTTCATTGTACATTGTATTTGAATTTGAACCTCACAATTCAATAAGTAGATTATGTTGATAAAATGAATAATAATAATTCCTTAGATGTATATAGTGTTTTTCTAGGCACTCAAAGCACTTTACATTGTATTGGGGAAATCTCCTCAATCACCACCAGTGTATAGCATCCACCTGGATGATGCAACAGCAGCCACAGTGCACCAGAATGCCCACAAAACACCAGCTATAGGTGGGGAGGAAAGGACAGTGATGCAGCCAATTCAGAGATGGAGATAATCATGGGGCCATGATAGATAAGGGCCAATGGGGGAATTTCACCAGGACTCCAGGGTTATACCCCTACTCTTTTCTGTTATGACCACAGAAAGTCAGGACCTCGGTTTAATGTCTCATCTGAAAGATGGGTGCTGTTTTCACAGTACAATGTCCCCATCACTATACTGGGCCATTAGGACCCACACATTGTGAGCACCCCCTGCTGGCCTCCCTAATACCACTTCCAGCAGCAACTTTAGTTTTCCCCAGGAGGTCTCCCATACAGGTACTCCAGGCTCAATGCTACTTAGCTTCTGTGGGAAACCAGGAGAGAGCTGCAGGGTGATAAGATGGTCTGTGGACTTTGTGTTACAGTTAAAGTGGTCCCTCGATGCAAACATATGAAAACCCCTAGTCTAATACCCATTCATTGCTGTGTCCAAAGAACATTCTGCACACTAAGTAATTTGCCTAAATAATACAGACACAGCTGACATACTAACTACTAATACTATCCTAAGTATTACAGAAGTCATATGAGAATAAAAAATATAGTAGATCACTGTTACAGTTACTAAGTACTAGGTGACTTTTAGCTAGTGCACTAACATTAGTCAGTTAACTAGCTAACAATAGCAGGGTCACTTTTTGACCATGTAGCACACAGTTATAGAAAGGATTTATTCATAATTGCACTATCCATTCTCACCCAGATGATGATGCATTCCCTTTTGAGTCTGGTTCCTCTCAAGGTTTCTTCCTCATATCCTGTCACGGAGTTTTTCCTTGCCATCATCTCCTCCAGCTTGCTCATTAGGGATAAATTTATACATTTAAATTGTATATCCTGAATATATTTATTTATGTAAAGCTGCTTTGTGACAATGTCCATTGTTAAAAGCACTACAAAAATAAAATTGAATTGAATTGAATAAAATGCTTTAAGATGAATCATCAACTGGGAGTTTTGGAGGCTTAATTACATAAGCATTAACTGTTTTATTAAATAGGAAATTCAATAATCATTGAATAAACTTCTCTTTTTAAATATTTTATTTATTTATTTATTTATTTTTTCCTTCTGAGCTCTTGCTTATGAGTTTGAGCACATGGTGATACATTCTACCAAAAGCCCTGGATTTATATCATCCCCCTCACACAGTACTCACCTATTCATGCAGCCCAACTTTTCTCAATGAGGCCCCTGATTCAGCCCTGTCAATCAAGAAGAAACAGGATCTGATCCGATCCAGTGGCACTCAGATGCAATGTGGGGTTGGTGTATATCAAAATCTCTCTCTATCTTTCTCCTTTATCCCCACACTGAAGCAACAAGGATCTGAGAGGCATGATCTCAGGCACTGATTAAGCGGGCTTGAAGGAGTGCACCTCCTGAGGAGGAGCAGAATCAGTCAGGAGGGGCCTGGAAGACTGAAGGCCCAGAATCATCCTGGGCTACACTTTGATGTGTCTGATGAATACAAATCAACAGGGAGTCAGTGAGAGAGGAAGAGAGAGAGAGTGAGAGAGATCTATCTTCTGAGGAGCTCTATAATGCTGATTCCCCATAGCTTTTGACTGGATGGTCTGAAAGAAAGACAGAGGAATGGAGCAGGGAGCTAACAAAGCCAGTCTTCTTAACAAAGTTTACTGCTGAGCTTTGACTTCTATAAGACTCTCATTCTTTCTGTAGATGTCACCTGGTGAACAGTCCACATGGCGTGGGTAGGTATGACTCAAGGGAGGGTTTGAACATCACTCTCAAATTTCAACTCAAACATAGGGCTTGTTTTGGTGGGAGAGTGAACCTTTTTTATCTGAGGTTGTGTGTGTGGGTGGAGGGGGTGTGTATTTGACAGGACGTTCTAGGGCACTTTTGATGTTTTATCTTGAGTGACGTAGCAAATTCATTGCAATTATCTTGGTTAAAATGTTGAAAAGCATTGGGTGAGTAATTTTAGGTCAGTCTGCGAGTTCTGTTTAGGGAATAAGCCAAAGCCATTCATCTTCACAATATCAGGTAAGTAAGACAGTTTGGTGAGTTGTTTTGATGAAGAATGAAGTTTCAGGAGCCTTGATTTTTTTTTTATTTATTTTTTTTTACCATTCAGTAGTTTTTCTATAAGTGTTAGAGACTTTTCATCATTTTCTCTGTATCTTCATTAATTCCCCAAAATACCATGCAACAAAAATATTTTTACACTTAATGCAATGTGGCCTACTTTGGAGATCTCTGCTTCAGAAATTTAATTCAGTAATTATATTGAGCCATTCTGTCTCCCTCTATTGGCATTGGACCGAAATCCACAAATTGAAATGTACTCATTTCCCACAGCCGGTTACTGTCTACACAAAAGATTATGCAGAATTTTATTCTATAAAGCTAATATTGTAAGTTATACTGTATATCAGTTAAAAGTGGAAGTTCAAGATATGATCCATGGCTTGCTTTTAATTCAAATGTTTACATCACATGAAGTGTTAGAAGGATTGTATTATAAATTGTTTCATTTATTAAGCTTTTATGTTAAAAGAATATCAATACACTTAAAGGTTCAGATGATGTACTGTGGTTAGAAATGTACTGTGGCTAATGTGCCCTTAAAAATCACAAAGTGCTGATTTGTTCTGTTTTTGTGTAAATAGTTTTAGTTCTTCAAACAAAGTACGACATAAAGCAAGGGGGCC
>JANDJT010000217.1:8695772-8706774 GCA_024331685.1 Stegophilus panzeri
GCTCGCAAAGGAAGAGAAGGCGCTCCGGGCACGTGCACTAATCCGTGTTGTGTTTTTTGCAGACGCGACCGACACGATCGGAGACTCCGCCCCCTGACTGCACCCGCGGCGCTGCTTGACGCAAAAACGGGATCCCCGCCACTCGGGAAAACTCCAGCACGACGCCGGCAGACCCGCGACGACTGAGCACTTCATCTCACGGTCACACTTTTGCACGCACACACACACACACACACACACACACTCTCATGGACGTTGTAAATAAAATTCCTCACGTGTTCACCCGAAGCAGCCTCCTGTGTGTCTGTGCTCTGCCCACCGCTGACTAAATTCCCTACAGCTTTTATCAACTGTCTAACACGAAGGACAACTATGATCTGCTAAATATGAATGGGGATCCCAAGCTTCTGCGCTCCCAGGTCCACACACACACACACACACACACACACACACACACACACACACACACACACACACAAAAATATTTACATTAATGTATATCACTTGCTTATTCAATAATAATATGCACATAACATACATGAAACACTAATTTACCATCATATACATACTGTATATGTCTGTGTGTGTTTGTGTATGTTTGTGTAGGTCGAGCAGATTCTTGCTTTGCTTCAGGCGAGGGAAGCTGGTCAGCACGTAGTGAGTACATGATACATCATAATACTTACACAGGTGTTACACAGATATAGTCTGCACTAATTATGCACACTTTTCAATTTATTTTTTAGCAAATTTACGTTGTTCTTTAAAAAAAATTTTTAAACAAACATGAATTTTATCCAAGGATCAATGAACGAACACTGTAGATGCATTCTGCAGCCCTGCACGCTCATATTAATGCACTGGCTTTCTTGCTAGCTTTATATCTGACCGCTGTCTCACTACTGCATGAAAGTAAAAAAGCTTCAACTCACATGACTTTTTGTTGCATCCTGAGCCATCACAGTCCTGATGCACACCTCTAGTCTCCACTCAGTGTCTCGCTGCTCACCTCCTATTCTTATCTCTATTCGTATCTGTTTGGAACACATTATCTGGTCATTCAGAATATTACACAATCTGTCAGATGGTGTTAGGTTACACTCCAACACACGTGTCCAAAATAAAGAGCTTATGAGGTCTTCCTGCGGGACAGAATGTGTCTCGCTGCTCAATAGAACACATGAGGAATGACAATATTTTTTGAATGCCATAATAATTATTTAGACTAGTGCAACAAATAGTACAATATTGTAATAATAGCGTGAACTTTGATAAAAAAAAGGTTGGCAATTATTATGATATATATCCATATAGTAATAAGTGCATGCCTACGTTTTCTCTTTCAGTGTTTGCCTCCATCCAAGACCAAGAATAAGAAGGGAAGAAAGAAGAAGCACTTCCAATAAAAATCTATCACAAATTACACATTAATCCTCTGGGATTTTTAATTAGAAATTAAACTATGTAATATATAATAAATGTATTAATTGTCAACACTACTAATACCTCTGTGATTTAAATGAGGATACTATTTAAATTAATGTTTATTTAATAATAGTAATAATTACTGTACATAAGTGCTAGCTTTAGACTTTTTTTTTTCTTTCTGAAAACTGATGTTAATGCAAAGTAATGCAACGAAATCCAAACTTATTTTTGTTATGGTAAGTAATTGGTATCCCCTATTCAGAGTTCTAGTTTTAACAGAACAATCGTTAAATCTAGAACTCTGAAGGTTTATTTGGATTTACCCTTAACAGTTCTATGCAGAACCCTATAACAGAGTGCTTGCCTTTAATAAAAGGCTACAGGGAGAATCCTTTAGAAAGCTATTAACTATTTAACTATATTTTTCCTTCAAAATATGCACATTCACACATTTAATATATACTTTTAAATAATTTTTTCCATTAATATCTAAATTTCTCCTATAAAGAATAATCAACAAGGGCAAATTCTATGATCAAGAACATTGCTGCATATCAGTTCCTTTTGCCAACCTGGCTGTCTAGAAACACTGCATACAACTGCATTGAATTCTTCAGTCATAAATAGGCCTACGGCTCACCAACATGTACACAGCGTACACACACACACCCATTACACATCACCTGAAAGCAGGAGTCAAATCTCTCTGGGTGGTCAGAGTACTGCTGTCTCTCACTGCGTGTCACCACTGCGTGTCTGTTCTTCTCAGACAGAATGAGGTAGCGATGTGCCGTGTTGGCATACAGAGTGAGAGAACAGAAAGCTAAAATGAAAGAGAAAAACAAACTGAACAATGTTAACATGTCGGGTTTAAGTCACAGAACTTATTTATGTGAAGAGTAAGATAGTTGTGTGTGTGTGTGTGTGTGTGTGTGTGTGTGTGTGTGTGTGGGGGTGGGTGTGCTCTCCACCAGTTCACAGACCTGGATGTATACTGTCTGCAGAAAGCCCCCAACACCTATTACCATCCAGGGGGAGAAAATAGAGATGGTGGACTCATACAAGTTTCTGGGAGTGCACATTAACAGCAAACTGGACTGGTCGGAAAACACTGAAGCTCTCTCCTGGAAGCAGACTGTTTTTTCTATGGAGGCTCAGGTCCTTTGATGTGAGCAGCAAGCTACTGCAGATGTTCTATCAGTCTGTGGTAGCCAGCGTCCTGTTCTTTGCTGTGACATGCTGGGGAGGCTGACAAACTCAACAAGTTGGTGAAGAAGGCCAGCTCTGTTGTTGGTCACAAACTGGACAATCTGGAGACAGTGGTGGGGAAGAGAATGATAAATAAAATCAGGTCCATTCTGGGAAACCCCTCTCATCTATTGCATGCTGAGATGTGGCAGATGGAGAGCACCTTCAGCCACAGGCTCATCCCCCCAGATGCAAAACGGAAACGCTTCAGATGTTCCATTGTGCCAACAGCCATCAGACTGCACAACACCTAGCCACCCCCCCCAAACCCCCCCCAACGACATTATTTTACTATAGTACATATATGCTGCTACACTGCTGTAATATGGGTACCATATTGTACTATTTGCACTGCTTACACATCACTGCTTACACATCATAGTTATTGTTATATGTCTACACTGATTTATATCATACAGCTGCAATATGAATATAGTATTGTGTACACTGGACATATGCTATATGCACATGGGCTGTTTGTATAGTGGGACTGTACATTGTTGTTTGTTGTATATACTGCTCACATGTATATATAGTTTGCATTTATGTCTATACATATTTATACATCGTGTATATACTCTTTATATATCCCTGTTTTGTTCTCCTTACAATCTCTTTTTTCCCTGACCTGTCTTGCTGCTGTGACACCCTAATTTCTCCATCTGGGGATTAATAAAGTATTATCTCCTCTCATCTTATCTGATGCTGGTCTGTACATAGGTACTCAAGGTTCTTGTGGTCTGTGAAAATGATGAAGGGGTGTGTTGCTCCCTCCAGCCAATGTCGCCATTCCTCCAGGGCTAGTTTGGCTGCCAAGAGTTTTCTGTTTCTCACATCAACAGTTTCATTCTGCTGGAGACAGGTTCTTGGAAAAGAAGGCCATGGGATGAAGCTTGGGCTTATCACTGAACCTCTGAGAGAGGATAGCTCCCACTCCTGTCTCTGCTGCATCAACATCTACAACAAAGGGCTTGGAAGGGTGCAGGTGCTTTAGGATGGGAGCTGTGGTGAAGGCTTTCTTGAATTGATCTAATGCTGTTTGGACAGCTGGATTCCAGGGTAATTGTTTAGGCTTGCCTCTCAGCAGGGACATTAAAGGGTGTGCAATGGAGCTGAAACGTCTGATAAAACGTTAGTAGAAGTTGGCGAAGCCCAGAAATCATTGTAAATCCCTGACTGTGCGTGGAGTGGGCCACTCCACCATCGCCTGTACCTTCCCTTGGTCCATGGTGAGCCCCTCAGGGCTGATGATGTAGCCCAAGAACAAGATGGTGTGCTGGTGGAATTCGCATTTAACGTAGAGAAGGTGTTGAAGGAGTATTTGTAAGAATTGACGGAACTAGCGGACATGTTCTCCAAGGGGAACTTGAATATATCAGAATGTCGTCGATGTATGTCAGTCGATGTATGTATTTCAGTATTGGACTGAAATAACTTGGACTGAAATAAATTGGACCTTTACTTTTCCTCACTTACTGGTTCCGTGTGATGATTTAGACTCTGAGAATTTCAGCTGAAAAGTATTGTAAGTACATTCAATATGTCTAAAATTGTTATATTGGTAATAAGATAGTAGGCAGAAATTTGACCTACAGGTACTGAAGGCCGTCTTCCACTCATTTCCCTCTCGGATCCGGACCAGGTTGTACACACTGCGAAGGTCCAGTTTCGTGAAGATAGTAACTGATCTGAGTTGTTCTTGGGCTGCTGGAACCAGACGCAGAGGATAGCGATACTTAACGGAGCATTGGTTGAGGCCCCGGTAATCTATGCATGGCCTGAGACCTCCTCCCTTTTTCTCCACAAAGAAGAAACCAGCTGAAGCAGGGGATGTAGAGGGTCTGATGTACCCTTGCTGGAGTGCCTCTTGAATATATTTCTCCATAGCTCGTTGTTCCATCTGTGATCGGGTATACAACCACGCTCAAGGTGGACTGGATCCGGTAAGCAGCTCAATAGCACAGCACAGATGGACCCTCTCCCAATTGGGGCTCCATCAATGGCTTGGATCTTCCATGGCTGTAGTAATGGATGAATAGGATGTTGAACTGGTTCACAGTGTCTTGATCGATGAAATTCCCCGCCGCTCCGGAGTCAATGCTTCTAGGACAAAAGACACCCCTGAGTTTTCAACCATGACTGGTAGAACGAATGCTGGCGGAAAGACTAACTAGGATGGACTCACCCTTTGAGAGTGGGGATTGGAATCCCCGCTCCTTACCGGTTAAGAGCTGCATAAAGTAGGTGACCTTACATGTCTCCGGCATGTTGGGATAGCAGGCGAAGAACAAGGAGCATTGCAGGAGAAAACCTTTGCATTGTGCAGGACCCCGGCATACTTCTCCGGTGCTGGTATCGGAGTAAATGGGGTATGAGTTGACATGACGACCGGTGTGGGTTGGGAAAGATGAGTGTCCTGCTCGGTCAATTAGGAGAGCTGTTGATGGTGCTTGCTCAAAAGCCGATGGCTTATTGCCACTCTGGCTTACTTGCCACTTCCATATGAAGGCAAAGTATTCGGTTACGTAATGGAGACACAGACAGAAACAAATGCAGGTATGGCAGTTTAATACAACAACAACTTGTCCAAAGGATAAGGCAGAAGACAATAATCATGCGAAAGGTCATGTGATCAGGCAAACAGCACAAACAGAGCATGGCAAAGAGACGAAGTTGTAAACATAAGCAAAGTAAAAAAACAGAATAAATAGGCATGATATAAGGCTTGGGTAATGACAGAGACAAGGCGACTAAGTGTATACTTCGCAAAGACTTAGTGTTGAAACAGTCTCTTTTATGTGTGGTGTGATTGTGAGTGTAAATGGGAACAGGTATCTCTGACTAGAACTCTGGAAAAGGTGAACGCGTGCGTGCGTGGGAAGTGTAGTCCTCTTCGGACATGTTTGTTGGTGGTGCATTCTGGGAAATGGAGTCACTGGTTTGCTGCGATATGACACAAAATATAAATACACACATACACATACACACACACATTATATATATATATATATATATATATATATATATAATAACAATCTTCAGAATCATAACATATATACCCTATCATCAATATTCATTATATAACATAATATTCACTTATAGGAATTAACTTGGGTTTTGTATTCCTAACTCCCCCGCAAACAAACAACAGTTAAGACGGTCCAGTTACCGGAGCGATCACGCAGGCGCAATGCGGGAATTCAGCGATATCTGGCTTTCTTGATCGCTTCCGGGGTTTGCTGACAACAAAACATGACAGATAAGTGCAGATAAATACAATAAACATTTACTGTGGAATGTATCTGCTGTCTGTGTGTTTTTATTGTGGGATACGGGGGAAGGATGTGGTAATGGAGTGAATATGTGTGCATTATGTATGCAACTGGCAGGTTTACCTGTCCTAGTGTGCACCCAAGGGTAGGGAAAACCGGAAAACCGGTGGATAGTGATTATATGTGCGTGTAAATGTATTGCTGTCACAATTGTAATAGATTCGGAATTCGTGACGAACTCGGAAATCTGGATAGGTAATCAGCCATCAGGTTCTCTTTCCCCGGTCGGTGTCTGATCTTAAAATGGTATGGCTGCAGTGACAGGTACCATCTTGTTATCCTGGTGTTTCGATCCTTCATTGAGTTTATCCAGGTCAGTGCTCGATTTTCTATCTCGAGATCAAATTCTCTTCCCAGCAAGTAATATCGGTGACTTTCTAATGCCCACTTGATGGCAAGTCCCACTTTCTCCACAGTGAAGTATTGAGTCTCTCGGGATAGCAGCTTACGACTTAGGTAAAGGATTGGGTGTTAACTGGCCCAGCTCTCCTTGTGCCAGTACAGCTCCCAGTCCATTGGCAGAAGCATCCACTTGAACTAAATCTCTTACATAAACTGTTCTTCAGCTGGTGAAACGCCCGCTCAGCTTCCTCTGTCCAGGGGATTGGATTTCGAACCAACTTTGTGGTGAGGTTGGTCAGGGGTACCACGACTTTGGAGAACTTGGGTATAAACCTTTGGTACCATCTGACCAGTCCAAGGAAGGCACGTATCTCTTTCTTTGTCCCAGGTCTTGGACAGTTTCATACGGCCTCCACCTTGTCTACCTGTGGTCAAACCTCTCCGTTGCCCAGCAGGAATCCCAGGTATTACGTCTCTTGTTTTGCCCATTCACATTTTTGTCACATTTAAGGTCAAGCCTGCCTCTCCGATTTTCTGCAAGGCTCTGCTCAGGTGCTGTATATGTCCTTCCCAGCTGCCACTGTAGATGACCACGTCATCGAGATATGCCACACAGCAGAGGCAGGAGCTCCATGTAACCCTGGTCGTATGGCTTGGTCATAAAATGGAATAGTCCTAAGGGTGTTCAGAAGGCAGTGTACTCTCTGGATTGTGGGGCTAAGGGCACTTGCCAGTATCCTTTGCACAGGTCTAAGGTGGTGATGTATTTGGCTAGGCCGATCAGTTCCACCAGCTCATCAATCCGAGGCGTTGGGTATGCAGTGAATCTGGAGACAGCGTTGAGCTTCTGAAAGTCGAGACAGATCCTCAGTGATCCATCTTTTTTGTTGGTACCAGGACAATTGGGCTCCAAGGGCTGTTTGACGGCTCGATCACCCCCATATTCCTTATCTGCTGAATCTCCCTCCTCAGCAGTTTGATTAGTCATTCAGGCATCCTATAGGGCTCCTGTCGAATAGGCGGTGATTCAGTCAGCTGGATGGTGTGTTTGATTAGGTTGGTTCTTCCTGGCTCTGTCCTGAAGAGATTTGGGTGCTTGTTTACAATCTGTAGCAGCTGCTGTCTCTGTTCCATTTCCAGGTGGTCCAGGGTTATCTTTGCCGGAGGTCTCTGTACAGCCACATCTTACATCTTGTCCTCACCCTCCTCTCCTTCTGGGGCTCCTTAGCAGGCAAACAGTACTGTCTCTTCGTCTGCTGCCTTCTCCTACCACTCTTTCAGGAGGTCGATGTGGTACACATGGCTGGACTTTCCCTTCTCCGTGTGCTATATCTCAAAAGTGACCGGTCCCACTCGTCTCTGGATTTCGTAGGGTCCTTGCCACTTTGCTAATAGCTTGAATATTGATGATGGCAGTAACAACAGTACTTTCTGCCGTGGCTGGTATTCTCTGTGTCGTTCATTCTGGTCATACCATCTTTTCTGTGCTTGCTGGGCTGCTTCCAAGTTCTCAATAGCTTGTTCTCTGTACTTCTCTAGGCGGTCTCTCATTTGCAGCACGTACTGAAGAATACCTTGCTCAACCGATGCAGATGTTGTAGGGGCTTTCCAGCTCTTCCACAGCAGATCTAGTGGACCCTGGACAGACAATCCATAGACCAATTCAAAAGGTGAAAACCCTGTTGATGCTTGGGGTACCTCTCTATATGCAAACAGCATGAACGGCAACCATTTGTCCCAGTCTTTTCCCGTGTCACTGACGAACTTCTTCAGCATGTTCTTGAGTGTCTGCTTGAATCTCTCAACTAGTCCGTCCATCTGCAGATGATAGGGACTTGTCTTGATCGACTGGATACCCAGCTGTCTGTGGAGGTGCTTCATTAAGCGCGATGTAAAGTTGGTGCCTTGGTCGTTCATTATCTCGTCTGATATACCGACTCTGGAAAACATTTGCAAAATAGCACTGACTACCTTGGCAGTTGTAATTGATCTTAGGGGGTGGGCTTCAGGGTACAGAGTAGCGTAGTCACACATGACCAAGATGTACTGGTGACTGACACTGCTCCTCTCCAGAGGTCTGACTATGTCCGTTGCGATTCTTCTGAATGGAATGGAATTTACCGGCAATGGATACAGAGGCACTCTGGCAGACCTGCCACAGCACTGGTTTTCTGACAAACAGAGCATGTGGCACAGTGTGTGCATATGTCAGTGTACCTGGAAAGCCAGAAGAAACGGGAACTGAGTCTTTGGTAATTTTTCTGATGTGCAAGATGTCCTGACCATGGTATAGTGTGTGCAAGGTGTAACACAAGAGACCTACAATATTTAGGGACGACAAGACGTGTAAAACCATCAGACATCACATACAAAATACCATTTTGCAAAACATATATGTCAGCCCCAAGAGTTTGTACTTTGCTTTCCCTTACTTTGGCAAATAATGGCTTTAAAGTAACATCGGCCTCCTGTAACTGGGCAATATTGGCTGGGATCTTCAATCTCTGCCCTCCAGACCGTCTGTGGATACCTTGGGTGTCGGTGTGCCCAAATACTTTGTCATGCGGCGTTGTGGACATGTTTTTCTAGGTTTGTTACAGCTCTGGATCAGACTATCTTCTAAGTCTGGCAGAGGCTGCAAACCAGTCTTGGCTTGAGCTCATGTCAGCACTGGACATGATACAACAGTTAGATTATTTGTGGATTTATAACACAGGGTAAACAAGTCATTCAACACTGGTATATCCCATCCAAGAACCACGTCAGCAGGAAGTCTGTCAACTACCCCCACACACATCAAATACATTTGTTCATTGACATTCAGTGTAACCTCAACTGAAAGGTACTTAACTTTGTCACCATGAACACATTGTACAGATATGGTCTTCACATAATAAATCACAATTTTCAGGGACATAACCATGTTTAATCAGCGACACTGAACTTCCTGTGTCAATTAAAGCTTTCAAGGTCTGTATTCACAGAAACTGTGCAACAGTGCATAAAGAGTTCAGTACTGTCTGCTTTGTCGCCCCCACTTGGCACTGAGCAGTAGCTCGACAGTTTAGGCTTGCACATAGGGCAATTAGCAGCGTTATGACCCTGTTGTTAAGCATAAAAGCACATCAAACTTTTGATAGAAACATTGAAAAACAGTACTTTCTTTTTCCTGCTCAGTCTTTGAAGTACCTCTTATCATTGTTGATTGTTGGTGGGGCCATCCCCCTCGGCATGCATTAGCATACTGCTCTGCTAGTTGCGCTGTTGTCAGTCCATCTGCAGGCTCATGGTCCTTCACCCACGTACGCGCGTCATACGGTAGCACATGCAACAACTGCTCTAGGATAATCAGCTCACCGATTTCCTCCTTGTTGCGGTGTTGTGGCCTTATCCAACAAGCATACATTCCCTTCAACCGATGATAAGTCTCCGTGGATGTTTCTCCCAGTTTTGAAGAGGTGTGCCAGAAACGCTGTCTGTGTGTCTCTGCTGGAATGACAAAAACCTCCCATTTCGTGACACTTAGCATCAGCAATTCATAATTCATCCTAAAATTCATTCGTAACCAGTGAAGGGATGTATGTATCAAAAAATTTAAAGAGGGATAAAAAATAATGCCCACATTACAGCCAAAGGATTTAACATTACCTGACTCTCTCATCAGACTGAGGGTCCAGCACTTAAAGAACATATAGTTCACTTTGCAGGATTAAACAACAGGGGAGGGCTGGATGCCATTATATTCAACTTAGTGCAGTCCAGGGAAAAGAGAGGGGATAATACACTAAATCATACAACAGCATAGAGAGAGAGGGGGCATGGCGCAATCGATTTTTTGTTCCGCAGTGCGAGAGCTCCTAGTGGTTCAAGGACAGTGTAACAATCTGTGATTTTTATTCCCCTAGTTGAAAAGCCAGAACCTGTCATCCCTGCACGTTATCTTGCACCTCACACACCGAGTCGCTGTGCCCTTAAGCAGACTTGTGTATCCATGTTCGTAAAAAAATTAAAAATAAATAAATAAATAAATAATAATAAAAAATGTACAGGTCAGGTGATGTTAAACACGGCAGAAACAAGAATCAAAGCGATGCAACAAATTTGGTCATAACTGGAAGAACTAATGGGAATTCGAAAGGCTTCGTAACATCACTAGTAAGCACTTGGAGCAAGGTTTCTTAAAGACTGAGTGAAAGTGTTTTAATAACACACGCTGTCTGTTCTTGTACCAGATGTAAGTTTTGATCTATTTAATTAAAATTGACTTCAAGGAATGTTTAATTGTGTGTTATTGCCTGTGCTGGACAGAGACAGAGTGAAGTTTAAAGTGAATTCTTATACACAGCACGAGAGTGACCCTTGACCTGCACTGACACTACTGTCACACTGTAAGTGAGGCGTTTCCCCTCATCACCAGCAGAGGCTGAACGCTCCTGAATTCTACAGCAACCTCTGACACTTTCGGGTCACTTCCTGATTTTAGGTTATATTTAACTCTCTGAGAGGAGAGAGTTACAATGTGCTGTCCCTACTACTGGAAAACACACACACACGCACACACACACACACACACGGCAGTGTTGTGTTCTTAAACCAAATAATGAAAGTGAATTAAAGTCTCAGTTTAATAAATGAAAGAATGAGAAATGTTA
>JANDJT010000217.1:8720151-8739038 GCA_024331685.1 Stegophilus panzeri
TCACATTTTATGACAAATTTATTCAGAAAACCATGAAATTCCAAAAGGTTCACATACTTTTTCTTGCCACTGTACATTTGGTTGAGAAGGTTTAATATCCCAGATACTAAGTGCTAATTTATGTGTCAATATAAAATCAGATCAGTTTTATGCATTGTTAGTAGATATTTTGTGGGTAATTTTCACAAAATAATTGTGTAATCGATGTCACATACAAAGTAGCAGGAGGAAGCAATATTACAAGGTTGTTGTTTTTTTTTAATATTGATAGCCATCAGATATCAAGTAGTCTCCCAGAAGAGCAAATTGAAACAGAAATTCAAAGATAATGCAAAAACTACAGTTGAAAATATCATATGTACAGTCATGTAAAAAAATAAATAAATAAATAAGTACACCCCATGGAAATTGCTGTTGTTGTTTTTTTTGTTTGTTTTGTTTTGTTTGTTTGTTTTACATATATGGACAAGAAAATATTTGATCATCTTTGAAACAGTGCCTATTAATAAAGTTGATACACTATCAAATGACATAAAATTGTCAATTTTGTCAATTCACAATTTAAATGAACAAAAATACAGATCAGTCACATGGAAAATGTAGGTACATCCCTACATTTAACACACCTTCAAATCCATAAAATTAGAATCAGGTGTTGAAGATTGGGTGCCAGTGATTAAAACCTGCTTAGGGAGTGCAGGTGGAAACTGTCTTATTAATACCCCTCTTATATCTAGTGTCTGGTGTTCCCTTTGCTGTTGAGGTGCGTGGTGTCATCATGCCAAGATCTAAAGAGATCTATAAGGCCTTCAGAAAAAAGGTTGTGGATGCCTATGAGTCTGGGAGGGGATTTAAAAAGATCTCCAAATTATTTGAACTACATCATTCCACTGTGAGGAAAAATATCTACAAATGGTGCAGGCTTCAAACGACTGCCAATTTGTCCAGGACTGGCCGTCCCAGTAAATTCAGCCCAAGATCAGACCATCTGATGCACAAAGAAGTCTCCAAGAATGCCAAATTTCATCACAGGATCTGCTAGTAAGTCTTGGAGCTGTTGGTGTCAAAGTGCATGTTTGTACAATCAAAAAGAGATTGCACAAATTTGACCTGTATAGGAGTCATGCCAGGAAAATGCCTTTGTAAGACTACAGTTTGCCAATGAGCATATAGGAAAAGACCAGGCCTTTTGGTATAATGTGCTCTGGACAGACAAATCAAAAATAGAATTGTTTGGCCACAGTAACAGCTGACATGGTTGGGGCAGACCAAAGACAGATTTCCAAGAGAAGCACCTCATTTCAAATGTGAAGCACAATGGTGGAAATGTTATGGTTTGGGGTTGCTTCACTGCCTCAGGGACTGGACAGCTTGCATTCATTGATTCAACTATGAATTCTGTGTCATATCAAAGAGTGCTTGAAGATAATGTGAGGCCATCTGTCCAAAAGTTGAAGTTGAACTGAAAGTGGACCTTTCAACAGGATAATGATCCTAAGTACACTAGAAAATACACCAAGGAATGGGTCAAAAAGAAGAAATGGAGGATTATGGAATGGCCTAGTCAAAGCTCAGATTTGAATCCCATTGAAATGTTGTGGGGATGTGGAATGGGCAGTACATGCAAGAAAACCCTTAAACATCGTGCACCTAAAAGAATATTGCACGGAGAATGGTCAAAAAATCCAGCAAGCCGATGTCAGAGACTGTTGGACAATTATGCAAATACAAGAAGTTACTTCTGCTAAAGGTGGCAATACTAGCTTCTGAGGCCAAGGGTGTATTTACTTTTGGCACAGAATAATATCACATCTATTGATATTTCTGTTGAATAAATAATTGAAGAAGCTAATGTGGGTTTATTCAAGTGTATCACCTTTATTAATAGGCACTGTTTCAAAGAGGATCAAATATTTTCTTGTCTAAATATGTCAATAAAATCCAACAATTTCCATGGGGTGTACTTATTTTTTCACATTAGTGTACACTCACCATTCACATCAATAGGAGCACCTAGCAATGCATAAAATAATGCAGATACAGGTGAAGGGCTTCAGTTAATGTTTATCAAATCTCAAAATGGGGGGAAAGGTGATTTCAGTGACTTTGGCATGGTTGTTTGTGTCAGACAGGCTGGTTTGAGTATTTTAGCAGCTGATGATCTCCTGGAATTTACACAGATTTCTGCGAGCAGAAACACCTTGTTGGTGAGAGAGGTCAGTGATGAATGGCCAGACTGCTCTGAGCTGACAGGAAGGCTACTGTAACTCAAATAACCACTCTTTATAGACATTTTGAGTAGAAAAGCATCTCAGAAGGCATAGCATGTCAAACCTTGAGACAGATGGGTAACAACAACAGAAGACCATGTCAATTCTGTCTGCCAAAAACAGGAATTCGAGGCTACAGTGGGCACAGAGTAACCAAAATTGAACATTAGAAAACATTTTCTAGTCTTTTTTCTAATCTTCAACTTAGGTTTCAGGGTTTTACTCATTTAATAATTATTTAATCAAATGCATGGACTTACCTTAAAGGATCATGCAGGAGAGGGTGATGCAGACAAGCAGGAGAGCATTAGTCACAGAATAGATCAAGAGTAACTCTCAACGTGATGCTACCATTTCAACTAAATGTAGCACTTTGTGCCAAGGCAAGAAATAAAAAATAAAAAGATAAATTTTGGTCTCAGGAGAGCAGAAAACCTTTTCCACATGTACAGTATGTTGAGTCTCCAACATGTCTGTTGGCAAACTCCAAACAGGATTTCATGTAGTTCATGCACTCATCCGTAAAGTCCTGACTTTTGCTGATAGGTCTGAATTTCTGTGTGTAATACCATCTTTAAAAATTGTAAATCTGCTCAATTAATCAAATTCACTTTAGACAATTTAGAGAAAATCGATATATCTGAAAATGAATATGTCCTAAATAAGAATGTTAAAACTGAACTTGTTTAAACCTGTTAGGTTTATTATTACAAATGATGCAATGGTTCTGTTGGCAGTCCCACTGACTCATGGGTGTATCCAGTGTTAGAGATGGGATTTTGTGTTTGGACCACACAGTCTGTCATGGCTGGTGTTTCTGCACTGACATACCAGGACCTGTAGAGCAGATGTTAGCAACATATCTCAATAACAAAGACACCCACATACATGCACTGCCTTTAGCAGACGTGCATTCATACGGACATGTAGCATGACATAGGACTCATTTGTCAATGTGGTAGTGGTATTGCTTTAAATATGAGGTTTATGTGTTGATAAATGGTGCATTGTCTAAACAAAAATTCATATTCACATAAGAATTAATGTTCCTTAAATGTCTGGCAAAAGCCAGACAAAAGTCTGTGTTATTCAGAGATATATTTGTGTCTCCCTACTAGCCCCCCCAAAAAAAAACTGATTGGAAACCCATGACCTTGCTGGCCCGTTTGTCTCCTCTTGAAAGATGACATGTCACATTTCTTGCAAGCAGAACAAAAGCAGACCATCTCAGCTCATAGCAGCTGAACTTGTTGGGCTGCTGCATTTCTAATGGGTGCAGTGTTCTGTGAAGAACCACACTGGCCTGCCATAGCCTGTCTCTCTTTCATGCACAAACACGCACACACACACACACACACACACACACACACACACACACATACACACACATACACACACATATGAATGGACTGTCAGAGGACCCAGTGCTTGTGAAGTAAACGGCTCGTGACCACTGGCACCTCATGCATTAATCATTTTCTGTTCTGCTGCTTCACTATAGAATTCTGTCACCTCCTGTGATAATGCAAACGGGAGGAGGGCAAAATGCACCAATATTACGTGTGTGAATTAAGCATTAATGTAATTACCGTGAATAGCATCTGCAGAGATATCACAGCTTCCCTTGATGGGTAACAGCTAATTAGTAAAGGACCTGAGCCAGCTTGTTTTCTGCTTACATTCACACAGCAACACACAGACCTTCATAATGAGCACTATGTCATTTCGCAGCTATCAGTAGTATAAAAGCCATACACATCAAAATCCCCAGTGTTGAATTAACACCTACTGTAGAGTATTGAATGAACTATTTCAGAGTACATTTGTGTCCAATTGGACATATAATAAACACTGTAGGTGTTAATTCAACACTGTGGATTTTACTTTGTAGTGCATTTTGGGGTTATTGGTGAATAGCATAAGCTCTGATAAAGAAAACATCATTAAAACCTCTGGGCTGGAAAGTATATAGACTGTGCTATTGCACACGGTCCCATTTATGTCATCATGGATAGCCTGTGTGATATGCAATAGTAGCAGTTCTGAGCTAAAGATGAATAAAAGCCATATTTTACCACAGGCCTATAAGGCCTTTGCAACTTAACAGAGATTTTCTTTTGTACCAGAGGTAATTGTTGTTAGAGAAAATGCTTATCAGAAAAAATAACTTTGATTTACACACACATCTCTAAGTCAAATCTAGACCCATTTTTAACCTTAAAGATCAACACAACACAGATTTGTTTAGAGCTGTCTACACAGTGGAGAAACACACAGAAGTTTCTTTTATATGACCACACAGTCAGCTCCAGAATTATTGGCACCCTTGGTACAGATGGGTAAAAAATATGTGAAAACCATTGTGGTAAATTATATATTTTGGCCATGTCAAAAGCCTGACTGGGATGGCCATGTCAAAAGCTTGATCCCTCTGGAAGATCCAACCATGACCCAGCTGCAGCTTCTTGGTAGAGGCAACAAGAATTTCATATAAAATCTCCTGATATTTAATGGGGTCCATGATGCCATGTATCCTGAGAAGGCTGCCAGAACCTTTGGAGGAAAAACAGTCACGGAACAACACATATCGTACACCAACCTTAAGCTCTTTTCTGTATACCCATCCACATTTTTACACCATACCCACCTTGAGTATTTGTTGCCAAAAAGCTCTATTTTTGTATCATCTCACCATAAAGCCTGGTCCCAGGCTGATGCTGTTAAGTTCAAGCAGCATCTAGTGAATTCCAGGTGCTTACATTTGTGGTTAGTTGGGGGAAAAAAGTTTTTTTTTCTTTTTTTTTTTTTTCTGGCAAGTCTTCCAGATAGTTTGCTGGCATAAAGACAGTGTCTATTTGTAGATTTGGAGACTTGGTGATTTCAAAATATTACCAACTTTTTACCTCTCTAACTATCCTCCTTACTGTGTGAGGACAAAACAGGGATGGAAACTCGAGTCTGTAACTTGAACTCGAGTCGCATTTAAGTTGCAAAAAAAATGACTTGTGACTTGACTTGGACTCGTGAAAAACTGACTCGAGACTTGACTTGGACTTGAAGACAGAGACTTGTGAAAAACATAAGTCATTTTGGTTTGGCATTCTCGATTACATTCTCTCTTTATTATCCCACATGACAGCATCAAACACCACATTTTTCTATTCATTCCTCATTCATTCATTCCTTATCAGTATGTGCAGCAGCAACAAATATCACAACAATTCATGTCTAAACACACCGCAGCATTATGCACATGATGCATCTGAAGGCGTGTTGATCACCCATTGGAAAAGTGCTGTTATATAAATGAACAACAAACTATAACAATATAGCCAAGTCTTACCTTGTGATAATCTTCGTGTCATTAATAATTTGAAAAGTAATTAATTAATCTGAAGGGAAGCTGCGGTGTGACACTGCTGTCAGGGGCTTGATTGCTGTCCATTTTCCATTTATATTAATACTACTACTACTACTACTAATAATAATAATAATAATAATAATAATAATAATACTATAATAGTTTAGTCATTGTAAAATGAATTGTATGAAAGATTTTTCCTGCTAGTACACTTCACTTTAGGAACACGCTATACAGAAGTATAGTCGCTGGGTGAGATTCTACTGGAAATACGTAAGCAGCGTTCGTGCATAGAGTCTATGGCATCTATACACGGGGGGTTTGTTACCACTGGTGCTCACTGGAAGACTACCTTACCCATCATTGCTTGAGAACTACAGCAAACTATGGCAGCTCACATAGCTCAAAATACACAGCACATTGGCATTTTGCACTAAATGACAAAAAAAAAAAGTAATCTCTTTCCTGAATTTTCTATGAATGTTCTGTTGTCTTGTAATTGTAGGGAGAACTTTTGGATCAAATGTAATAGTTTAAAATTAATAGTTTTTGATTAATGATTTCATTTTGAATTAATGATTTAAGTAAAACTGTGTGTGCTTTATTAGACAATTTTGAATAAATGAACAAGACATTCTGTAAAAGTAATCAGGTTTAATATTTCAAAATTGATTTAGCCTCATACACTGTTAATTACAATAACTAGCTGAAAGAACTATTGCTAAAAAATAGAGCAAAGACTTGAGACTTGACTTGGATTTGGACCTCAGGGACTTGAGAACATGTCTGGAGCAAAATACTGTACACTTGTGTCCTCTTCCAGGCAAGTTCATTACCTCTCAGCCTGTTTTAAATGTATTAATTAATTCCCTAAAAGTAGAAGCTGGCATTTTCAGGTATATTTTTATAGCCATTGTCTGATTTATGAAGGTCATTACAATTTTGTATCATATCATTCATGTAGTCTCTAATCTTCCCTTTATTGATGAATGACAAAACGAATTTGGCCTCTGTGTCACCTCATTTTTACCCTAGTAAAACAGGAAGTCATAGATAAGAGTTCCTAAATGCTGATGAACTTTAAAAAGAGAAAAAAAAATCAATTAAGATATAAATTGGAACATGCTTCAGTTTAATTCTGATCATAGGAATTAGGGGCATCAATAATTATTACACTCTATTGATGGTTTTGCTAAAGTTAGATGATTTTGCATAGTTTGAAGTTAGATTTCACTCACATTTTCTGTGTGATAATAAGCTAATTAATGACAATGACATTTTTATAACCTTTTCCAACCCATCTTTACCAAGGGTGGCAAAAATTTGGGAGCTGACTATATTGCTCCTCTTATTACCTGTTTTTTTTTTTTTTTCTCTTGCGCTCTTCTTCCTCTGTCCCATGGATAGACCTCACCAGATGTCGAGGTGATTTATAGTGATTACCCCAGTCGCAGATGTGCTGCAGAGCAGAAAGGCTTCGAGATTAATGAGCACAGTGATAAAAGTACTAGCGAGAAAGGCGTCTGCTACTTAATAGCTCCTGAAATTAGGCATCCTGCTAAGCCGTGCCTGCACCCCACCTTCTTCCCTGGGATATTTCATTACTTTAAGACAAATGGATTAGTCTGTGGAGATGCCAAGGTTTCTGGGACAAGGAGAGTGCAGAGAGGTGGAATTACCCTAATCAGAAGACAAGAGAATGCGTCCAACTGTCAAAAAAAAAAAAAAACCTGCAGCAAAATGGAGCAGTGAAGTAGTTTAGCTGAGTATTAATAAAGCAACAGGAGAAGATGAGAAACAGTTTAACTTTATTTAATATCTTAGGGCAACTAGGACATAAACTAGTTTTACCTTTTGGCTTCCTTGTGAATAATTTTAGTAAATGATAGTGTATACTGTACAGTATATCTCCTTAATTCTGCAGTGAACCATTCAAACAAATACATCTAAATGGTTTTATCATGTAGATTTCAAATTAAAGTTGCTCTCAAAGGCCATGAAAAGATTTACTGAGTTTGCCTGCCTTGTAGCTTTTTACTAATGACTGAATCCTGCACTCCTTTCTAGCCTTAATCTCCCTTTGTTAAAAACAAAATGGCACCATGTAGGTCTTCTAATAAAACAGCTAATATTTCTTTACTCTAAAGCCCTGTCCTCTAATCTCTGTCCTAAATACCTCTGATGCACTCCAATTGCGCTTAGTTAAACAGGTGTGTTCGCTCTTTCTCTTGGCTCCATAAAAGTGAAGGATTGGATAGGATTTAATGTTCCAGACCACAGAACACCGGCCAGCCCCACACAAAGGTTAAAATTTATGGCATAGGGCCAAGACCACAGTTGAGGCCAGAGAAACTGAATGCAGTCAAGTGCAGATAAGAGATTTAAAAAAAAAGAAAAGTTTTTACACTCGCCATTTCCATAGATCTGCTCTTGAAGTTGAACCCTCTCAGGTTTGTGTTTAACTCTTTACCTTGATGGTCTTAAACATTTTTGGATGGATGATTTTTAATCCAAGGTTTATTTCCTGAGTGTGTGCTTTCCAGAGTTCGGTATAACTGTTACTGTAATCTAATGACTTTTTCTGATAATGCAGTAATGTAATGCATTACATTTTAAATTTATTAATTTGATTAGAGTCACTGATGTCAATAGAATTACATTACTTGCGTTACAAATTTATTGTTAAGAAAAGAATATTAAGTAAAATGCATTTTTAAAATATATCATGTTTTGCCCCAAATATTTTTTCTTTAGCCCCGAATAATTCTCCACTTGGAGCAGTTTGTCACTACTTAATTGAACGTCAGTAAAAGAACTCCTGTAATTTTATATCTTCAGTGAATGGAGGCAAGACAAATCAGGCAGGCTTTACAGGAAAATATGTGGAAACATTCGTGTCTTATTGGCTGTCATATCACAGCAAACCAGTGACTACATTTCCCATCCTGCACTGGACCGCAATTCCCAGAACACTCATTAATTTTAATCATGCACACCTGCATCCAATCCCACACACAATCACACCACAGTTTAAAAGGACTTTCGAGGCATTCATTCTTTGCGAAGTATTGAGTGTTATCACCATACCAAACATTTGTACCCTGTTCCTCATTTTGGTTCATGTTCTTTGATCTTGTTTCTTGTTTCTCATTCTCGATTCTGGCCTTGTCTCATTTATGCCTGTTTGCAGATCACCTGACCCATTGCCTGTTTTTGACCATGGTATTGTCTCATGATTTGGATTTGTCTGCCTGCCTCTCTTTATTAACAGCTCTTATCTGCACCTAACCTCCATTACGTCCAAAACGTGACAGGCTGACAGTTCTCAATTCTGCGAAATGCTAGCTCTCACAGTCAGTGTAAGGAAAAATGGATATATGCTGATTTTTTTTTAACTAGTAAAAGGGTTAAAACTGAAACAGTAACATATTTTGATGCTGAGCAGGAAAACAAGGTGTGTAAATGACTATATGAGTTCCAGTTTATGTGAAGATGATATGATAAGGAAAGATAACATACTTTGCATGGCACTGTAGTAGCTAAACCCATACAATGATAGATTAGTTGTGCCTCCCCTTGGGTAGCGACACCAAACAAGCCTAGTTAGAAAAGTTTTATAGTGTCTGGACAACACTCAAGGCAAGTTTTGTGATAAATCCAACTTTTTCTGATCATGTCATACATTGATGCTAAAATTGGTGAAAGAAATATGAGTTTTACTTTGTAGTGTAGTTATTTTTGGGAGGTTTTGAAAGTAACGTGAAAGTAATTAGTAATCTGATTACTTTTTACATGCAGTAATCAGTAATCTAATCAAATTACAATTTTAAAGTAGTAATTACTAATCTGTAGTGGATTACTTTTTATTGAGTAACTTACCCAACAATGGTCCTTTCATACAAACATAGTTAGCCCTCCATACGGCTGTAAAAGAGTTCTTTTGGCTGTTCTGGCCTTTCAGGAGGTAAGTCTTTGAAGTCATTCGGTACCAGCAAAGGCTCCTGTAGGGGCTGCCCTTTCATTTGATGCTTTTAATTGCTCCCAAAGAAAGATAGAGGTGAAAGGCAAAAGTGGCCTACAGCTCACAATGGACTCAATTCTACCTGTCGCCCACTTACCCAGGTCCTAATGTGCTGCTGATATTCTAAACGCTGTAATTTAATTGGTCATATTTATTTTCTTTTATTGATAATTATATATCTCCAGCAACAAACCTGTTAAAGTGAACACATTAGCTGGAGTTGACCTTTAGAACTGTTGTTGTTTGAATTGTTTGAAAGTGCTGTGTTGATGATGTGATAAAAAATTTTTTGTAAAAACTGAGTCCTCATGCTTCCTGTAACTGTGCATTCATTCATGCAATATGCAGTAATAAACAAGATAAGCGGTTAATGTAGCCTGCTGAATGCATTAAAGCCTGTCGCATTTCAAATCTTAAAGCCTGAGATCAGACATTTCAATTGAATTTAATGAATCCCAATGGGACAATAAACAAACAAGATATACAGTAATCTGTTACCTGAAATTTAAATATTTAAATATAGCCCATCAGAGCATGGTAGCATTCCACCTCACAGCTCCAGGATCCCCATTTCGCTCCTAAGCTCTGGTTACTGTCTGTGTGCAGTGCATGTCCTCTCAAGTCCATATTGTTTTCCTCTCAGTTCTCTGATTTCTTCCCACTTACCAAAAACAAGTCGGTATGTTGACTGATGATTCGAAATTGCCCATAGTGTGAATAAGTGTGTAAAATTGTGTGTGCACGGTTCCCTGTGATATGTGAACTGTGCCATCCAGGTTGTATTTCCGCTTTGCACTCAGTGGTATGTGGATAGGTTCCAAATCCACCATGACCTAGACCAGAATAAAGCCGTTACTGAATAAATGAAAGATAAGAGCCTTTTTTTTACAGTCATGGCTTTATGACTATCTTCTTCATTTTTTACCTCCAGTATTAAGGTTGAATTCATTCAACCATTCATTATAATTTTCCGTTCTATTTCTCAGATTTTTTTTTCCACAAGTCACTTTAAAGACTTATGAACACAATAACAATCAGCACATCAGCTTAGCTCTTAAATTGGAACTTATATTTTTGTAGATGTAGTTATTTCTCTCATGAGTGACAGTGAGCCTGTGCTTATGTGCTAATTAAGTTTACTACTAATAGTCTCTTAAGTTTATCATACACATATTACAGCTGGAGTCATACTCCCAGTCTGCAATGACAGTGTGTGTGTGATTTGAGCCAACGCTCTACTTTGTTCGGTGATGAGATGCAGATGGAGTAGGAAATAATTAAGAGCTGATGACTGTTCAGATGGAAACATTCAGTGTTTTAGTACAGTAGGAGAATCATGTGCTGTCTGCTCCTTCTGGCCAAATGCTAATTGGATGGTCAATCTTCTCTAAATTGCCACAGCCTGGGAGGTGTGGAGAGAGAGAGAGAGAGAGAGAGAGAGAGAGAGAGAGAGAGAGACAGAGGGTCTTTATATATATGTGTGTGTGTGTGTGTGTGTGTGTGTGTGTGTGTGAATAGGATTGGGGGTGCCTGTGTTGCCGGCTTGGTCTGCAAGTCCCGGCAACACTGCGTTGTGTTCAGGTGCACAATAGACACTGGACACCGGCGTATCTTGTTGGACTCAGGTTTATTCCTATTTAGAGTTCAAAGACAGCAAAACGTCGTCATACAGGAATTATCTTCACAACACGCCTCTCGCAGTCAAGTTCAACGCCGACTCCATATCATAAGGCTAACTCAAAACATGTTAATAAAATACAAAAGATATAAATAACAAGTGTTATTACTTTGTATTCTATTACATTCAATTATATTGTTAATAACAGTTAATTTTAAATTTAGTACATATTAACATGAAATATAAGTCATAGTGATGCACATTTATCAACTGGCGCACAACAACAACAAAAAAAAACATATTCCATGAAAGAAAGGAACACACAAGCACCCACAGCCATCATGAAAAATGTCCTGTACCACAATAGCCTAATACAATGAACTTGATTAAAATTTACTGAACATGGTAATGGGAGTACAAAACACATGCACATACCTATTTAGAGTTCAAAGAGAGCAAAACATCGTCATACAGGATTTATCTTCACAACATGCCTAATATGAGAAAATAACATAAGCATGTACCTCCATAAGAATATAAAATGGCAACAGCTAGCACACACCCACACGAGAAAAACGTGCTAATTTGCTCATCTTTCAAAAACTAATTTTACAAGTGAAATACACAGCAAAAATTACACAGTCCGTCTATCCTAATAATACCATAAATGATTACACTGGTTTCTGTGCTTGAAACGACTTTTAAAACTTAAAATTTGAACTCTATAATCGCGCTTCCTTAAATACATAACAAATACATAACTCTCGCAGTCAAGTTCAACGCCGACTGACGAGAAACCGAAAATGACGCAATACGTCTGCTAACAATCAGCAAAGAGCTCTATAACACAAATAAAGTACTCCCAACACCAAGAATGGCAAACTATTAAATAACTGTGCAAGATTTGGGCGAAATTAATACATTTTACCGTGCAACACATGCCATGAAAAACACAAATAAAATAAAAAATTATTTCCTGTTTTTCTTATATCTGTTACACATGCAGTTCCCATTCCTGACACCATTTATTTTCTCCAATAATAAGTTCAAAAGGTCATAAATGAAATATATCATCACGTCTCATGCTGCACACTGAACCACCAAAGGATAGCTGTGTTTACTTGCACATATTCATGTGTATACTTGACTAAGATCCAACATTGATAACATTGTCTATGCCTTCCTCACCTTTAACCTTTGGTCTGCTGTGTTTATTTCTTCAAGAGTCTAGATTGATGCTTGTTTATGAGAGGTGCTTTGCATTAGGGATGGCTGTTAATGGAAAGCTTCAGAATCCATTTAGCAGGATGATCTTGTTGTGCGCTGTTGAACTTAACATAAAAAGCAGTATTCAAGCTAAAGAATTGGCACTGATGTGACAGTCTAATTAATTAGTTAGTTACACTTACATTTAAATAGCGCTTTTCTAGACACTCAAAGCGTTTTACATAGTATTGGGGGGATCTCCTCAACCACCACTAGTGTGTAGCATCTACCTGGATGATGTGACGGCAGTCATAGTGCACCAGAACACCCACCAGCTATTAGTGGAGAGGAGAGAATGATGTAGCCAATTCAGAGATGGGGATTATTAGGGGCTCATGATAGAGAAGGGCCAATAGGGGAATTTCGGCAGGACACCGGGGTTATACCCCTACTCTTTTATGATAAGTGTCCTGGGATTTTTAATGACCACAGAGAGTCAGGACCTCGGTTTAACATCTGACAGTGGTGTTTTTACAGTATAGTGTCCCCGTCACTATACTGGGGCATTAGGCCCCACACAGACCACAGGGTCTGCTGTCCTCACTAATACCACTTCTAGCAGCAACTTTAGTTTTCCCCCAGGAGGTCCCCCATCCAGGTACTGGCCAGGGTCAACGCTGCTTAACTTCATTGGGGAACCAGGCAAGAACTGCAGTGGAATTCTGGCTGTATAGGCTATAACGTGTAGCCCAGTGGTAAGCAAGAGCACTACCATGAAAATAAAGATTAGAAACAAATTTAGTGGTCTTTTAAGATTATTATTTGTCACCCTGTATGAGATGATTTGGCTGAATTCTGTAAGACACTGTGCCATAGTACAGAATGTGTTCTTTATTTCAGATTATACAATGTAATTCCTAACAACAGACCTGTGATTAAAGAAAATTACTACATTCTTAGCTTATGTCATCAATCACAATAATTCGGGCTCTTGCAGAAAATGGGGTCACGTAAACAGTAACATTTTTCAAAGTGAGCTTGAGGTAATGAGGATATTTTTTCTGTCCATTTTGTTTACATTTCACTATCACTACTGCCGTATTTATAGCTGTCCTGTGAGTTTTGCATCATCCTATGCCATCCGCCTCTTGGCTTTTAGATGAGTGTTGTAGCAGTGGTCACAAGCTGTTATTGGCTGACTCTAAATTGGTGTGGCTGCTGGTAATCACATGTGTTCTAAGAGTGACTATTTCAACTCATGAAGAATTATCTTAAAATATGGGATTTTTTATCTGCAGCAGCAAAATCGGCCAAAATGTGGCTTAAGATAACAAACATTGTAACTCCCAGCTGACTCATGCCCTTCCAAATATAGCTCCAAATCTCAATATTTGTTAATCCTTAAAATTCCATAAATGAGATAACTGTGATTAAGTAAGAAGAAGATTCTGTGGTTGTCTCTACCCAAGTTGCACAGGTTCAAATACTGTTTTAACCTCTGTTTGAGTGTAAGTCAGTGTGCTGTTGGCACTCTGGCCTTGCTTTGGAAAACAAAATGGCTCTAAGAGGAAATAAAGTCACACATGGCAGAGAGAACAAGAACAGACTTGTGTATGAGCAGAGCTAAAGTTCAGATTATTGTTATTTTTTCTTATCCTGACCTAGTTTCAGCTTTAGAATCACCCCAGAAAAAAATTAGACCCACTAACCTTCAACAATACAGAGAAAGGGCATAAAAAGACATGGGGAGAAGATGAGCTAAATAGAGATGTTTTTTCTTTGTTTGTTTGTTTTTTGTTGTTGTTTATTTTTAGAAAGAAAGAAAGAAACGCTGATATTTATGAAGGATACTCTGGAGCTGTGCTTTTATAGAGTGCAACCCATAAATTCTTACAGCTGCACATACTGTTGTTCCATGCATGTAAAATGTGATGTAGGATTTAACAACCAAGAGAAAGAGAGAGATAAAGCTCATACAGCCATAACTAAAAACCTTTTCGAGACTAGCCCATACTTGGTCAACCCCACAACTCCCTCTGTCTGCTCTAAGGATCAGAGAGATTGAGTCTGGTGTGTTCATTCCTTTGAGCTTTATTGGAAGGTTTGCAGTGGAACAATATGCGTTTTTCAAATCTAATGCTCTGATTCATCCCATGCATCCCAGATAAGACTGTGAACAGCAGTAAGGATATTACAAATGTCATAGAAATGCGGTTTATGCTGTGTAGGATATACATCAACGGCATACCTGCAGATGGGATAAGATCTACCAGTATGATGTGGAGTTCAGTGTTTCCCTCAGGCTATAATGGAAAATATAAGACAGCATACAGATGTCAGTTATTTCAGATGGATCCTGATAACATTGCAGTTCTCTCATTTTCTTTCTCTGAGCCTCCAGAAAATGTTTTTTACTCTTAAAGTACAAAGGAATCATATACAATATATGTACAATAATAAATATGTTTTTAATGCCTATTCAAACTACCAGAAAGTATGCATGAATTTTCTTAACTTTGTCAGGTCAGGTCACTTTATTTGTACTAGATTTGGTCTGCAGTGGACGAGTTCATACATCTTGACACACCTTTCACAAACAACACAAACGGTAGACAATAAATATGATAAAATTGCTCCAAATTCCCATCATAAAAAAAGAATAATAAAATAAATAAATGAACATTACTGCTGGAACAAAGTTGTTTTTATACTGCTTTGTTCTGCACTGTAGTACTACATACTTTCATCCATAAGGAAGAAGCTGGAATTCACTGTGCAAAGGATGGGAGTCATCTTTTAAGATCGAGCCATTCATACACTCTATATGTTTGGTGTACAGAGACACTGGGCTAAGCTGTGACTCCCCAGTCTGCCTACTAGGCCATTTAACAACTGACTCAAAGAATTTCTGTTTTTTAAAGATAGATTTCCAAACCAATACACTAAAGAAAAAGATCAAATCGATTCAATAAAAGCACGTTGGAATAAGGTCATCATAGTTTTGTCAGTGTGAAAATAGGACAATTTCCTTAAACAAAACAAATGCCCCTTTTTTACAGAGCTTCACACAGCTTCACAAGCTTGTTAAAAATGCCAGGAACTATGAATATGTCCCATGAAACTTTCCCATGTCCTTCTGCTATTCCAAATAGCTAGGTAGCTAATTTACTGCTAGCTTGCATTTTTCACCAGCTAATACAATTGGGATTTTAGTAGCCTATCTGAGACTCGACATACATAGCAGCATTTTATTTAACAGCAGCCACATCTCAGACACTCTACATTTATTATATTAATTTTGAGGTAACACATTATAGTAGCTTTAATGCATCATTAATAGATGGCAACAAATCATTAGTTATTCAGAATTTGACAATTGACTAATGTTTATAAATGATAGCTCATGTCACTGTTAATGTGTGAATGCAAAAGGAGCAGACTCAGCAACGTATTACAGCAGACCAATTTGAGCATTTGAAAAATACTATAACAATGCCAATAAATGTATGAGAAAAAAGCCTGGCTGTAGTTTAGTGACTGTAGTTTTCTACACATTAACCAGGGCAGCTTCTGTAGCAGATCTTCTGTTGCAGCTTATCCAATTACATGCATTTATGTAAATTATTTAGCTGAAGGCAGCTCATTGGGCCAAGGAGCACTAGAGAGGTCAGGAGAAGGGAGGAAGAGAGTGGTTTAGCTGTAATACTGGCAGCCTGACAGTCCATGAAGCTTTAGGGACAAAGAAAGGCCATGCTCATTAATATGGGGATTATAGTTGCTTGCTTGCCTCTGCATGATGCATTTACCATATTAACCATATTAATTCATTCATCTATTCATTCATCTCCAGGAACTGTTTTATTCTGATCAGTGTCAGCATGGTGTTAATCAAAAGTAATAACATGAAATACCTCTCCGAAACAAAATATAACCACTTCAGACTGTCTTGTTTATAACCATAAACTAATCATGGAAGGCTTTGTTCTTATGGAAAAAAATATAATTTATTGATATGTTGTAACCAAAAATTCAGCTATTTAATTGTCTTCTGCTATCCTCTTTTTGAGTGCACTTACTACTTAACAGTAAAATGCTGAGTGTGAAAATATTATATGGTGTGTATGGGTGTGTATGTTATAGGGTCTGCCTATAAAATTACTGCTGATGTCTTGAATCAGCCTATAAAAGCAGTTTATTTGATTTCATGAGGAAACTAAAAACAAAACAATGAAAGAAATTCACATTAATCAAGAAGGCATGGAAAAAAAATAAGGGAGGCAGTAAAAAGGCCACGTGTCCAGAAAAAGCAGTAAGAATGGCATATTCCAAGCACTTCATGTATAATTTCTCAGGAGTTAGAAGAGCCTCCTTAAGACAGTTCTAGAAATATTTTTCACTTTCATCAGGCACAAGAGAATAAGTAAAACAACAAGAACAACAACAATAACTTTATTGGAATGAAAGGATACAACTGAAAATGCTTTTTTTTTTTTTTTTTTTTACATTTCAGTGTATGACAATTTGCTGAAAATATACAGTATGTTTACTATGTACTGCGTGTCAGTTACAGTCTTTTCATGACCACCCAGATAAGGTTTATATATCCATGCAAGTATACACTATTTTTGGGTATACTTAGTTTACTTGTGTAAAAGTTTAGTTGTTATTGAGTAATTCTACCTCCCTTTTTTTAGTCCTGTAAAAATGTATTTAAAAAAATAATAAATAAATAAAAGCTAATTTTTTTTTTTATATAATCCTCATTATTTATACTTGAGCATAAGACTCAGACTTTCTGACTCATATGTTTTACATTTCTTTGAAAAATCCAACAATGTTATATAAGGGAAAATATAACATCATTAACTACAGTTTGCCGAGTCTCAGCATGGGTACCTTACTACTTAATAGTAAAATGCTGTGTATGAAAATATTATATGGAAGCCTGGAGGACACAGGAGCACATTACTGCCTATAATATTACAGCTGAAGTCTTGAATCAGCTGCATTTACATTGCCCATAACAATGCAAATGTCAGAGAGTCTCATTAATGATAAAATGGAACATCGTTTCGACCTGGAGCTTGGATGGCACGCTTATAAGTATGAGATGGACAGTTTAATTCAAAGTCTTACTCTTTGGCATGCAGTAGGCACATGATGAATATTTAAAGGCAATGTGACATAACAGCAGTCAGGGATAATTGAGGGGAGACCTATTTCTTTCTTTCTCTTTCAGTTTTAGGTGGATTGCACTTAACTTCTCTCATGCTGGAGTGGAGAGACAGTCATATACCCTCTATGTCTTTTTTTTTTTTTTATCATTTGTTAAGATACTTATTACAAGAAACTTATTGAACATAGTAAAAGTCGGGCTTGGTGTGACTTGTTTGTCTTGGTGCTATTCCGGGGGGGGTTACGCTGAAAAGAACTAATAGAGCTGTTTGACTCTCTGACATTTTTATTCCTGTGGGAAGTCATTTCATAAAAAGACATAATTTCACCAAAAAACAACAAAATCCAACATCTCACTATATTATCATATGCAGATGTCACATGTTGGAGCCTCTAGGGTGGCTTTTTTGTACAAAGTGGTAGCACATAATTATTACTCTCTTCCTTTTTCATTAAATCATTCATCTTCAGTTTGTCAGGGTCGCAGCAATGTTCAACCTGAATAGGAAAGCAGGGCATTGCAATAGTATATCTTCTTTAAGAGACAAGGTAAAACATTGCAATGCTTTGCCTCTACTAAATTGGTTAATTGTTGCTGATTACTTTACATACCCATACAACCACCAAGCCTATAAAAGTAGTTTATTTTATTTCTTGAGGAAACTAAGAACGAAACAATGAAAGAAATTCACATTGATCAAGTAGTCATGATAAAAATAAGGGAGGCAGTAAAAAGGCCACACATCCAGAATAAGCAGCAAGAATAGCAAATTTCAAGCACTTCATGTATAATTTCTCAGGAGTTAGAAAAGCCTCCACAATTCTAGATCTATGTATGCACTTTCATCAGGCACAAGAGAATAAGTAAAACAACAATAACAACGATGACAACAACAATACATAGGGGAAATTAACACTTTTTAGCAAAATGTCTTCCAAAAATTTTCTGTACCACCTGTCCTACACTGGGTTGCAGGGATCCTGGAGCCTATCCCAGGGGATAGGCGGGGGACACACTGCACAATAGCACACACACAATAGCACACACATTCACACACCCATTCACACTCTACGGACAATTTAGAGATAACAATCAGACTACAACATATGTCTTTTGTCTGGAGGATGAAACTGGAGTACATGGAGAAAACCCCCAAAGCACAGGGAGGAGGTGGGGATCAAACCCCCAACCCTAGAGGTGCGAGGCAAATGTGCTACCGTGTCTCCCCTAATATA
>JANDJT010000217.1:8753937-8764605 GCA_024331685.1 Stegophilus panzeri
TATAATCAAATATTTACAAAAATGTGAGGGGTGTACTCACTTTTGTGAGATACTGTATATATATATATATTATATATATACTCAGGAAAAAAAGAAACGTCCTCTCACATTCAACTGCTTTTATTTCCAGCAGATTTCGTAACATGTAAATTTCGTAAATATTTGTATTAACATAAAAACATTCAACAACTGAGACATAAACTGAACAAATTTCACAGACATTTGACAAACAGAAATTGAGTAATGAGTTCCTGAACAGAGTGGGGGTCAATATCAAAAGTAATAGTCAATATCTTTTGTGGCCTCCAGCTGCTTCAAGTACTACAGTACATCTCATCCTCATGGACTGCACCAGATTTGTTAGTTCTTGCTGTGAGATGTTACTCCACTCTTCCATCAAGGCATTTGGAAGTTCTCGATCACATCTGGGGGGGACACATGGTTACATGTAATTTTCCACTGCAAGGACGATCAGCTGTCCTTCCTGCCTCCCTGTAGCACTGTCTTAGGCGTCTTATATTACAGACATTGCAGTTTGTTGCTCTGGCCACATTTGCAGTCCTCATGCCTCCCTGCAGCAGGCTTATGGCATGTTCACGCAGGTGAGCAGAAACCCTAGGCATCTTACTTCGGGTGTTTTTCAGAGTCAGTAGAAAGCTCTCTTTAGTGTCCTAAGTTATTGTAACTGTGATCTTAATTTTTACCGCCTGTAAACTGTTAGTGTCTTAAGGACTGTTCCAAGGACTTGGAGCGGTTTGTCACTATGTAACTGAACAAGAAAAACTAAGTAAAAGAAGTAAAAGAACTAAGTAAAAGAACACTGCCTGTAATTTTATATCTTCAGTGAACGTCGGCGAGACCTATCAGACAGGGTTTACAGGAAAATATTTGAAACACTTGTGTCTTATTGGCTGACAGCTCGCAATTCTGCCAAACACTAGCTCACAGTCAGTGTGAGGAAAATGGATATACGCGATTTTTTTTAACAGGTAAAGGGCAACCTCTTTACTCATTAAATTTATTTTATTTTTTTTAAACTGAAATACTAACATCCTCTGTTGCTGAGCAGGAAAATAAGGTGTGTAAATGTCTATATGAGTTCCAGTTTACATGAACACAATTTGAGCAGAGCATAAGGAAAGATAATGTACTTTGCATGGCAATACAGTGATAACTTAGTTAGGGTTAGGGTTCCCCTTGGCCTCCCCTTGGCTAGCGACACCAAACTAGCCTAGTTAGAAAAGTTTTATATTTTATCGTTCCGGTAACAGTGGAGTGGAGTTGGACGTGATCCACCTCTTCCAACCTGGGCAGAGTCAAATCAAAAGTCCAGGGGGTCAATACATCTCAGTGTGTTTCTGCCAGGATAAATGTGTTTTAGAGCATCTCATGGGTTGGGGGTCAGGATTAGGGTTAGGCTTATAGGAGGAGTTGGATCAGTTCCATTTCCACTCCTTGGGCAGTGGGCAGTGGTGGCTCAAAAGTTAAGGCTCTGGGTTAATGATTGGAAGGTTGGGGGTTGAAGTCCCAGCACTACCAATTTGCCACATTTGGGCCCTTGAACAAGGCCCTAAACCCTCTCTACTACAGGCGCACCATATCATGGCTGACCCTGCACTCTGACCCCAACTTCCTAACAAGCTGACAAATGTATACAAAAATAATTTCACTGTGCTGTAATATATATGTGCCAAATAAAGGCTTCTTCATCTTTTGGTTCTGCAGTAAGGACGTCCCTGTTTGTCATTCAGCACTGTTAATCTATAGTAACATTTCAGAATAGACTTCCTTAGATTTACAGTATAGCATTCTGATTAATCCAGTTGGGAACTTTGAACCCATGAAACCAACAATAGTCAAGCACTCCCAAAAAAAGAAGGAAATGGAAATCAATATAATAAAAAAATTTACTGCTAATACTATTCCCTCTACATGAGTATTTTGCTGACTCACAGCCCCCAGCTCTGACAACCTTGATTCTCTAAGGTTCGTACATCCAATTTTCAGAGCTCCTTTTTGAGAAGCTAAACAAGCTTTGCAGAATTTAGAGGACAGAAGTATTCTGAAGAACCATATATCACCTCAGATACAGAGGTTCCTAATGGGTCCTGACAAATTATTCCTGACTAGCTAAAGCAGAAAAAAGGCTGAGGATCTGGTCTGCTGATGGCTTTCTTCAGAGTTGCAACCAAGTGCAACAGCCATGCAAGGCTGTGAAGTGCTGCAGGCAATCTGCTGACACCCTGATGATGAGATGGATGATATCCTTAAAAAAGCCAACAAAGAAGCATTCAAGCAGCTGCAAGTCAGCAGATCCATTGAGCTTATAGAGCACCGGGGAGAAGGAGTACCGCCTCAGCCCTCCATGTCCTCTAATGGCATTTCACTCATCTAACAGACAAAGGCTTTCTGTATTGTGTTCATGGATGTCCACACTGTGTAATGCACTCCTTACTGGCTACTATGGGGAAAATATCACCATTCATCAACTGAAAGCCTATAAAACCTTAAGGTATGATAGAATTGCAGAATCATGGCTTTCTCATGCTTTTACTAAAGTAAATACACAGAAACTATATGGATCTACCAATAATTATTTACTAACACAGAACAGAATACTAGGGGCACCCAGTAAAGTAAAGTAAAGATATTTATGAGACATAGCTGGCCACCCCAGTAAGATTTTATTATTATCCATCCATTTTCCATACCACTTATCCTACACAGAGTCACAGGGTCGCCTGTAGCCTATCCCAGTGAGTTCAGGGCACAAGGTGAGGGACACCCTGGATGGAGTGCCAACCCCTCACAGGACACAATTGCATACACATTCACACACTATGGACAATTTGGAAATGCCAATCAGCCTCCAACACATGTCTTTGGACTCGGGGAGGAAACCAGAGTACCTGGTTGAAACCCCCGAAGCACTGGAAGAACGTGCAAACTCCATGCACACTGGGCAGAGGCAAGACTTGAGGCCCCAACCCTGGAGATATGAGTCAAATGTCCTAACCACCATGCCCCTATTATTATTATTATTAACAACTTAACAACTGGATAAATCTTGCTGTCATCTGGTTAGTTGGAATGATAATGTAAAAATGTATTTCATCACTGTCCAGTGGTGAGATCTGTAAAAAAAGAAACACAGAAGTGAACTATTCCCCGACCCCACTGGCCACAAAGACCAAACATGTAAGCAAACATTGGTCAAACATTTTCACATTCATTATTTGTATGCATAATATTGGATTTCTTAATAATATTGAATTTGTAACATTAGCATTCTTTGTAAGTTGTAGACTAATGTTGTGTGTTAAGTCTACTCACACCACAAACACCAGTTCCCAACCTGCCCTGTGGCCTACAAACATGGCCGCCATGGACTGCAATTCCCAGATCACGCACACCTGCATCCAATTCACAGCACAATCACAGCCACAGTATAAAGGGAATCTCATTGCACTCACTAAAGGTGAAGTATATGCTCCATTCCTTGTGTTAGTGGCTGGTTTGCCTAGTGTTTACTGATTCTGAGTTTTGCCTATGTTTGGGATTTGTCTGCCCTGATCGTTAATAAACACCTCTACTGGCATTTGCATCTGTCTGCCTGTTCCTTACATGACATTATGTTAGCAATGACTTTTTGGATTGTTTGCTAGATGACAAACAATTGTTAATGAGCTTTGGGGAGCCTACCAAGGCCATAGGACTAGCCATATTATGTATTTTTCTATGGAAGTGGATTAGCATTTTGCCCCACCTTAGACTGCCACCCCAATAAAGTGACTGGGTCTAGCCTGGCCATCCTATTGTAAAAAGGTCTGGCGATGGCGGTGATATCAGATATGGTTGGAAAGGATACTGAACTGTGCTTACAGACCAAGGAAAGGAGAAAGTATTTTACAATGTGTGGCCACATAGTGGAACTGTTATTATCAAACAAGGCACATACAAAGCAGTGCAAAGGAAAAGGCTTCCCTCTGAGTTTTGTACGTGTTCTGAATATCTTTGTTGGTTGTTAATGGATTCGGTTTGATGGGTCCTTGCATTCACCGGATATAACAGTGCAGAAGGGAAACTCTGTTATCTCCTTTCACAAAAGAGAAACAGAAAGAGCGAGGTGATCAGCTTGAACACTTGAAAGCTGGCGAAAGAAAGAAAGAAACACATCCGCCCCATTGCTCTATTCTTCTTCTTCCGATTGACAGCTCGGCGCCTGATGGGTTTTCATTCTCTTTTGACCTGTGTTCTGCCACACATTCAAAAAACAACATGCTCTTGTGAGCTAATCAAAGACCAACGGAGAGCGGACTCATCCACTTCACGAAAGAGAGACGACATTCAGGCCTGTCAAACATGGGCTGAGCAGCAGTGAGGAAACATGCTTTGTGTGGCCATTTCTCTAGAGATGGTGATGGGATCAAGCGGAGGGAAGGAGGAGAGGAGGAGGGGTGAAAAACGGGGTGAGCAGTAATGAGGCTGAGTGGAAAACATTTCAGCTTGTCTCAATGGACAATCAGTAAGATGTAGAGCACAGCTGCTGCTGGAGATGGAGAGAGAGGCATTAAGAGAGAGAGAGCACGAGGGGAAGGGGTAACTCGAATCAGCTCTTGCTACTCTTCTCATTTTCTCACTATTAAATATTTAATTTCCATTAAAGTCAGATCCCCAACAATGGCTGTGAGAGATTTACGCTTTGTCTTATTGCATTGTTTTTTGCCTTTCATGCACTAAAAATGTGAAAATTAGGCTTTCTACGTGCTCCTAGAGGCTTTTAATTTTTTACTGCACTTTTTTTTTTTTTTAAGTAAAAAAGGCACAATTGAGACCCCATATGTGAGTGACTCTCTGAGATTTGAGCTTTGTCTTTTTCATTGTGACATCAGACTCATCAGACTAACACATATGTTATCAGGAAATGTTTAACCTCTAAGGTTGCACATTTCTTCTATAAGCAATGTGTTTGGTTCCTGATATTAATTTATCATTGTTGAAAAGACAGCTTAGCATGTCTACTGTCGCCTTTGGAGTCAACAAAGAAGCTTTAGTTGGTAGAGATAACGTAACCAGAGGCTCTCTGGGTTCTCTCTCTCTCTCGCGCTCTCTCTTTCTCTCTCTCTCTCTCTCTCTCTCTCTCTCTCTCTCACACACACACACACACACACACACACACTCTCCATGTGTGAGTGTGTGTATGATTGCATATGAAAAAGGCACAGGCAGACTTTTTGAACCAAAGAGAGACAAAAAGAGCATGAGAAAAAGAGTCAGACAGAAAAACACATACAGGAATAGAACCGACACAAACAACTTAGTTGGAGGGAAATAAAAAAAGGCACAGTAGCAGATCATCAGTGATGCATCACCATGACAGCAGACAGATGTGCACCTCATTTCGCTGCATTCCCTGTGACCCATACTAACAATCAAACACAAACCTGATGCTTTCTCTGCAAGCGCTGTGACACCAGGATGATGATGCCCTAAAAAAGAAAACAGCCTTCCCATCTCCTTGAGCACTTCATATATCGTCTCTGTGACGCTGACCGTACTTTGTCTGGGAAAATGAAGGCCGTTTCACAAGATGAATACATCTGTCGTTTTCATTTATTTTGAGCAGCGTAAGGTTCTCTTAGAGCTTTAAGAAGTGTGTGTGTGTGTGTGTGTGTGTGTGTGTGTGTGTATGTCTGTTTCAAGGGAAATATAGAGCGCTGTGGGGAAATAGAGCTCTCAGTTCTATAACCTTTTCCCTGACAGCTATGATAGGTTTCAAAAATGACTCTCTCTCTCTCTCATTAGAATTAGCACTTCCACACAAAATGGCAATGCAAGCTGTCAACTGGAAAGTTTTAAGGCCAAATTCTTTGACAAGCTCGTTTTTGCTTTGCCCTCACATCATCTTAGGTATTTGAAAGTGCATGTATACGCATGCACATGTGAGCATTTCTGACTTCAAATATGCTCCTATAGTATCTACAGTATTTGTATTGAGGTTGCAGTGGTTCCTATTGGTTGGCTTATTGACATATAGTCATTTCCTCCTCAGGTAGATCTAATGTCCATATTCGAACCTGTCCCGCAGAGTGAGAGTAGAGAAACTCAGAGATTCTTTCTCAGCAAGCTTTTAGGCTTTATCCATAAATCAATAAAGACCAACATTTGGTTTCCTTAACCTGTCTTGCTGGGAGACATTATTATTTTTTAATAAAACAATGTGGTTCGATCACTGCAAAAAATGACATCATTATATACCTTGTATATAGTTGAATCTATCTAGTATTTCCTATTATAAGATTACAATAAAGCAAATATAAGATTATTAAACCCATTTCAACTCATTTGTGTTCATTTCAAGCGTGAAATAATCTTGTTCTGTTGGCAGACAATTTTGCTCATTTTAAGCACTTATTTCTAGAAAGAAGCAAAATGATCTGCCAATAGAATAAGAAAACTGCAAGCTTGAAATGAGTAATAATGTCCAGAAATTGGTTTAATGATCTTTTATTTGGATTATTGTAGTCTTATAATAAGAAATACTAGATAGGTTTGACTATATTCCAAATATTTTCACTTGCTAAGATAACATTTTTTGCAGTGATTTTGGCCTACCCCAGATGAGTAGAAGCAGAGCACTACAACTATAGCTGAGCTACGAGGCATCGGATTTCTTTATCAGCTCCTCCATGATTGACAGACTGACACATTCATGGAATGTAACTGTCAGATTGAAGGGAAATATAGCAATGAGATTATTTGAACATGAAATGTTCTTGATAAAATGATCTGATTTACTTGGTTGTGTGCTCTGTACATTTGTGAACAGAGTTGCCACTTTCATTGCATAGCAGTACAGAATCCCCGGATGGATTACAGTGCATGATATTTATCTTTCTCAGAAGTGCAAGCATGAGACCACTATGCCTGTACAGACTGTAGAACCATGTGATTTAGATGGTCAGATATGCAGCGTATCAAAACTTTCCATGAAGGCTAACCTCACTGATCTTTCTAGTTTTGTGCAGCAAGACCACCCATGTAGTGCCCAAAATATTTTTCCAGACTTCAGAATGTAATACATGGTTATTGCTAGGTCAAAGATCCGATTTGCAATGCAATAATTGGCTAACCCTTCAAATTAAGTGATATTATGGCATGAATATAAACAAGAAAGGGTGCACAGTGGCTTAGTGGTTAGCACGTTTGCCTCACACCTCCAGGGTTGGGGGTTCAATTCCCACCACTGCCCTGTGTGTGGAGTATGCATGTTCTCCACGTGCTGTGGGGGTTTCCTCTGGGTACTCTGGTTTCCTCCCCCAATCGAAAGCCATGCATTGTAGGCTGACTGGCAGGTCCAAATTGTCCATAGTGTATGAATGGGTGTGATGGATTGGCACCCCGTCCAGGATGTACCCCGCCTTGTGTCCGATGCTCCCTGGGATAGGCTCCAGGTTCCCTGTGGCCAAGTAGGGTAAGTGGTATAGAAAATGGATGGTTGGATGGATATAAGCAAGAAATAATAGTATGATCTGGTAGCTGCGAGAGGTCTGTACTTTCAAACACAGAATTTGTACACAGAATTAGAGATTGATATTTGTATGTCTATTTTTAGGATACTTTATAGTGTTTACTTTAGCTGTCTTTAGCTCTGAAATCAACTACACTATTATGTGGCTTAACTTTTTAGGGCTCTAACTCTAAAAGCTTTAAAAGCACTTGACACATTAGTGCCCCCTACAGATCAAGAAGACTGTTTCCAGTGGACTATGAGGTAGGTTAATGGGAAGATCCGGATTGTCGCAAATACAAGTGAATGAGGTGCGTGGTTTTCAGTGCCAATACCCTTAAAGCGCATAACCTCAGGCCAACATGTCTAGTCTGTTCTACCAAATGTCCAGCACTAATAGTTTAAACATTCAAACTTGTTCATGTGCATTAGCACTTTAAAGAAAAAAAATGCTATTCTGAAACATGTTAAATATGTTGAGATTTTGAAATATGTGTGATGATGTTAATGATTCCTGTACCAATATTTTGTTTGAAAAATTCCTGATTCCTGTGTATTCCTGTGAGAAGTTAGTGGTTACAGTCCCCTCTGGACGTAATGGAACAGCAAGGCCAATAAAAAAAAAAATTTCCCTATACATTGAAGACATTTGGGTTTGAGATCAAAGATGAATATCAGACAATATATCAGAATTTCAGCTTTCATTTCTTCATATTTACATCTAGATGTGTTAAACCACTTAGAATAAGTTTTTACCTGTGAAGACTGCATTTGTTGTTTAAAAGGATACACAAACATGAAGACCAGAGAGCTGTCTTTGGGAGAAAAACAAGCCATTCTGAAGCTAAGAAAAGAGGGAAAGTCTATCAGAGGCATTGCACAAACATTTGACATAGCCAATACAACAATTTGGAATGTCCAGAAAATGAAAGAACCCACTGGTGTACTAACAACCAGACATGGAACAGGCAATCAACAGCAGTACAAAAAGCTGTACAAGCCTGGAAAAGCAACACAAAAGAAAAATGTAACAGTTTATTGATGTCAGTAGGTCACTGGCTTGAATGCAAGTAGGGGATATGCAACCCAATATTAAGTGTTATTTGTTTTAATTTACTTATCTGTTCTTATACTTTTGCTCACTTCCAGTTGGGTAGTCTAATAGGTGCCATGTTTTAAGTTATTTAACACATCTAAATGTAAATATCAGAAAATGAAAGCTAAAGTTCTGCTCTATCGTATTCATCTTTTGATCTCGAATCCAAATGTCTTCAATGCATAGCGTAAACAATAGAATTTGCCTTGATGTTCCAATAATTTTGGAGGGGACTGTATATGCCTCACTGATGTCACTGAGTGATTTTGCTAGAGCAGTTACAGTGGAGTTTAATAGCAGAAAAATCTTTCAGTGGTTTCACACATAACAAATAATGATCACATTGTGCTGTTACTCCTAAAATAAAAGAACATGTGCTTCTTGAAAGTGAAGTTTTGGAACCTGATCTATTTGAGCAGAATGTACAGATGAGGAAGTGAGAGAGAGCTGGACAGACCAAAAGACTAAAGCACTGCTGCACTGCTGTCTAGGTAGTGATGAAGTAAGGGATAATTCCCACTAGGACCACTATCCACAGGTAGGAAACCATTAATCAAAGTGAAAATTTAGATGAAAGACATTAGAACTTTAAAAACTCTGAATTTTATTAGAAACTAAATCTTGAATGCCACTGAAGATCAGGTTAATTATAACGATTAATATGTAGGTTGTTCAGGGTGGATTTGTCCTTTGAGACTTCAAGATTAAAGTTTCTGTCTGTAGAGTGTCTTGTAGTTGCAGAGAGCTGAGGGACTGTAATATTCCTAAAATCATGATATTGAGGGAGAAGCAGGAAAATAAAAAGCATAAGATGAATCTGCTGACAGCCTTCTCTTGTATTTGAGGGTGCAGAGGCATTGAGGTACTCAAAGGAGCAGCTTTTAGCAATGCAGTGAACTGCATTTCACATGTTCCTCTCCAGTGTGTCAGAAAGAGATGGATTGTCTCTTTCTCTGAAACCTGGATAAAACTAAAAGATGAGGGTACATTGAAGACTGAGACTAAGTAGTAGCTCTCTCAAAAATGTAAAATGGAAATATATTATTTTCTCATATGAATTCATAGGGGTGGCAATCATTGTTGCACACCTATATTTAACAAAGATATTTTATTTTAATAAACCTGTGTTTATCCAATGAGAGCAGTATTTTTGTGAATTGTTTGAACAAAAGATCAAAAGTTTAAACAATATAGAATTCACAGCCTTCTTTTATTAGTGGAGGGCACTGTACAATATATTTCAGGTGAATCTGTCACTTTCCTCAATTCAAATACTGAAAATGGTTGATAGTTATTTTATTTCTAAATCATAATGAAAAAATTAAGCACCAACACACAGTATCACAGTATCTCTCTCTCTCTATCTCTCTCTCTCTCTCTCTCTCATATATTTGTGACAGATATGTTACAGAAATTTATTTTGTATTTCATCAAAAAAAAAATAAGCAACATATTATATAAAAGACCACTTCTCAGAGAGAAACATAATAATAAAGTCTCCAGAAGAACTGTGGCAGATTCTCCAATATGTTCAGTAAAACCTACCAGCTAATTTCCTTATAAAACTGCACAAACTGTGCCTGACTTTTTTATATTTTATTTGTTTTATTTTTTTTTTAAGCAAAGGGTTGTCACACCAAGGGTTGTTGCTTTGTTTAGTTTTTTAGTTTACTCATCTCTATGGTATGAATAATAAACATATACCATGAACTGTTTTTATCTCCTAGAACTTTCAGAAGCACTTGCAGAAGCTTGCACAACTGATGACAGCTCATAATAATAATAATAATATTATTATTATTATTATTATTATTATTATTATTATTATTATTGTTGTTGTTGTTGTTGTTGTTGTTGTCGTTAATCATAATAATAATAATAATAATAGTAATATTATTGTTATTGTTATTATTATTATTATTATTGTTGTTGTTGTTGTTGTTATTATTATTATTATTATTAACAACAACAACAACAACAACAACAATAATAATAATAATAATAATAATAATAATAATAATTCATAGTTGCAGATGTGTTAAATACAGTTGCTGAAAATGTG
>JANDJT010000217.1:8767858-8779916 GCA_024331685.1 Stegophilus panzeri
AGGCATTAATCTTTTTTCTTTGCAAGGTCAATGGGACAATAGTGTTTGTAAGATAAATGTATAATTACCTCACTTACTATGATTTCCCTGCATTTTATGCCTATACTTTTTTGAAAAGCAAGGCCAATTCATTTGTTTTTGCATTTGGGTTTCAAATGAAAGATGAATATGAGAAGAGAGTTTAGAATTTCAGGTTTTATTTCGTGGTGTTTATATGTAGATAAACAACATAGGAACAACATAGGAACATAGCATAAACAACATAGCACATTTTCAGACCACCCAATTTGTAGGTGAAAATATTGGATCATGTGACTGACAGGTGATTCTTGTTACCCAGGTGTGTCCTGTTAGATTGATTGTTTAAACATTAAATAGCTCTGAACATCTACTTTTGGTTTTCAAAATTGTTGTTAAACAGGATAAGCCAACATGAAGATCAGAGAGCTGTCTATGGGAGAAAAGCAAGCCATTTTGAAGCTGAGAAAAGAGGGCAAATCAATCAGAAGCATTGCAGAAACATTGGGCATAGCCACTACAACAATTTGGAATGTCCTGAAAAAGAAAGAAACCACTGGTGTACTGAGCAACAGACACCAAATGGATCAGCGAAGGTAAACAACAACAACAGCTGATAACAGAAATATTGTGAGATCTCTGAAGAAAAACCCCAAAACAAGAATCAGTGACATCACCAACAACCTCCACAGGACATGGATGAAGGTATCACAATTCACAGTTTGAAGAAAAATTTATGAGTAGAAATATAGAGGCCATACCACCTGACGCAAAACTCATGAGCAGTAAGAATCAGAAAGCCAGATTGGAATTCACAAAGAAATACAGAGATAAGCTACACAAGTTCTGGAACCAAGATTAACCTCTACCAAAATGATGGAAAGGCCAAAGTGTGGTGAAAGAAAGGATCTGCTCATGCTCCAAAACATACAAGCTCATCTGTGAAACATGGTGGAGGTAGTGTCATGGCTTGGGCTTGCATTGCTGCTTCTGGAACATGGCTCAATCATCTTACTGATGATGTAGTTCATGATGGTAACAGCAGAATGAATTCAGAAATGTACAGGAACATTTTGTCTGACAATATACAGAGAAATGCATTCAAATAAATTGGGAAGAACTTTATCATACAGCAAGACAATGATCCAAAACACACAGCCAACTCAAAAAACTCAAAACGGACTTGTGACCTTAACCCAGCTGAGCATGCATTTCACCTCTTGAAGAGGAGACTGAAGGGAGAAACAAACAACGACTGAAAAGGGCTGCAGTCAAAGCCTGGAAAAGCAACACCAAAAAAAAAGAAAAAATTTGGTGGTCAATGAGTCGCAGGCTTAATGCAGTTATTGCAAGCAAGGGTGATGCAACCAAATATTAAATATTATTTACTCTAATTTACTTATCTGTTTCTATAATTTAGCCTGCTTAACAATTGAGTGGTCTGATACAAAGGTTATATGTTTTATGTTGTTTAACACATCTATGTATGTAAATACCAGGAAATAAAAACTTAAATCCTGAACTCTCCTCTCATATCCATCCATGTCTTTGGTGTATAGCATAAACAAATGAATTGGTCTTGCCATTCCAAGGGAGTGAGTGAGTGATTAAGTGGCTTTTTGATTAAATATATAAATGAATATAATGAATATAATATCTGCATGCTTGCCAGACACCTTAAGCATGTGTACAACATTGGAAACGATTGTGAACACATCAGTTTCAGAGTAATGACTGATTTTTAGCAACACTCCAAACATCCCTCAAAGCTGTGATAGAGATATTGATGAATGAATCACTGCCCCTGTTAGTTTGATAGAAATGTTTGAAATAGGTGTCCAAAAAAAACCTCATAAATGCCTGAGAAGGTTTTTTTTTTAAGTAAGGTGCAAACTAACAAATGCTCCTTTTATATGAATAAAATTTAAATGCAACATAAAATGGAAATTATTCTGTAATGGAAATTCTGTAATATGACAAATTTCTGAATTAAACAGCCTCAACATTTTCAGATGAGGTGAGAGGGAGGTGAAACATGACATCATATAAACATTGGCAAACATTTTCCCCTAGCACTTAATGATGTCAACTATCAGAAAACATTTAGAGGCAGCCTGAATGGAAGATGAAAGATGGAAACAAGCATAGTCTTTAAATTATCCTGATGAATGTTGCATAAAGTGACCAGAGACATTAGCTAACACAGTTAAGCCTTTTTGTATTATTCTTTTTTTTTTTTAAGTTGTCATTAAAAATCCATATTTGCTCACCTAAATCTGCTGTAATGGATTTTGGATCATTAGCAGTGTGTTGAAAATGGAATAGACTCTATTTATATATAAAAAAAAAAAAAAAAGAGAGAGAGACAATGTAATCCATGTTTTATGTTATTTTTTTATTCATTTTTTGTAACTGGTCAGGGTTGCAGTGGGGATCAGGGATGGATTATTTGATACCCATCTATTGGGTTTGTATTTGTACAGAATTGCATTGTGTAAGACGGTAAGTTAATGCATTCTATAATATGATGCACTACAAAAAATATCACCTCTACTGCAAGATTACACAAAGAACAAAATGTTACTTATGTCAATAAACTGATATTGACTGGCCCTGTGTTTGTAGGAAATGCTGGCATATAGATTGATTGTCTGTGTGCATAATTAACCCTTGCTGTGTAGAGGCTCTTCACATAGAGGTAGTCATCTCTGGAATGAAAGATAATGCCCTAAAACCTTTCTAAGTCTGGCTGACCCTCCTCAACCTCTCATTAAGGGCAGTAAATACATGTGAAATGGCTTTTAATCCCAGTCAGGCAGAGTTTATGGCCTCTCGAATGATCTTGTATAGTTACTGCAACACAAAATGGTGTGTGTGCATGTGTCTGTGCGCATGAGTGACTGTGGGTGGGTTTTTCAGTTGAAAATATTCCTTCCATCTCACCCACAGACAAAAGGAAAAAACAGTCATAGACTATATGTGAGGAATGTGAAATAGTGTAGAGACAAATGGGGAGTGGGAGCAGCACTCTTGAAGTGCCATACAGAAAGGAAATAATAAATCGTAAGTGTCATGTTGTGACATATAGGTGCAGACTGCAATTGAACACTCTGTAGCCTCCTGGTGCCAGTAAAGTTAAAGGTGTTCTTGGCAGTGTCACTGCTCTGTGATGCTGAACAGATGCTGCTGACCCATTTTAAAAAGCAGCATTCCATCACTATGCCCAAGATATTCAAGGTTACAAGAGTTTTTGGAAAATTAACAACTTAGAATAAAAAAATATATATATACCAGTGTAACTTTTTTTTTTTGCTGGGGTTTTATTCTCTTTTAGATTGCTTTCTCTGCACCCTCATTTGGGATCAATTTATGCCTGTTATGCGTGACATCAATAAACACATTTGTTATTGAAAACAAAATTTAGCTCTATTTGGAATAATATAGTGTGATCAATAAATCAATAATTCTTGAACTATACACCAGCGGCATAGCAAAGCTAGTAAACAAAGCTTCTCTCTATCTCTCTCTCTCGCTCGCTCACTCGCTCGCTCGCTTTCTCTCTCTCTTTCTCCTCTGCACTACACTACACACTCATTCACCCTGAAATATGTCCCAGATTGCTTTGCGGCTTGTGCTCTGCAGCAGGTGTCCTTTCTCAGTCATATATCTTCATTTGGTGCTGCTGCTCCTGCTCTTAATGACAGGAGAGGTAAAAAAAAAAATAAAAAAAAAAAAAGAAAAGAAAGAGAAAAGAGAGAACCTATCACCAAAGTCTCTCCACCAGACATGCGCCTGCAACTCTATCACTCACTGTTTCTTCCAGTCTTATAGTCACTGTCCTAATAGAAGGCCCCATTACCTCAAATCAAATGAAATATGCTTGACAATAAAAGTGACCTATTTTGCACTCATGGTGTACTTTCCCTTAAGAAATGTATGATTGAGGAAAAAGGAAACATTTGTAAAACTTACAATATTTCAACACTTCTGTGAAAAATTGGGCAGCCATTCATCAAGTCAGCATGCCATACATCCAAAATAATGAGCCAACCCAGACGTGCTCAGCCCAGATAACCACAAGTGTTTATAGTACGAGTACTGAGAGCTGCCATTATTCACACACACCGTGCTTTAGTTTAGCTTATCAGCACTCAGTCTGCTTCCGCGGTGTATTCCTACTGCCTGGACGCTTATATATTTACCATTCAGAGGTGTTGCATAGGAAGCTTACAACAGTTAGGTATAAGAAACACAAGTGCCATGATATTCATATTGATGTCAGTGAATGTTGTATGTAGATAAATCATACAGCAATTTTAAATTCAGTATGTACGTACAGTATATTTGATATAATTATATGAACTTGTTTTCTATATTAGATTTGGACAACAGTAGCCAGAGATGTACATGTTTATCACATTTATTCCTGCTACAACACTGCCATCTGCTGTTTGGCCTTCTCTAATTGCATGTCTATTTATTACATTTCCAAAATAATGTAAATCAAGTTGATTACATTTGGAATATTTTAAACTGAATTCAGGACATCTTGGTGACAAAGCAGGTAGCGTTGCTGCCTCACACCTCCAGGGTTTGATCCTGAGTTTGATCCAGGCTATTGTCTCGCTTCCCAAAACATGCTGGTCAGTGGACCCTATGTGTGTGTATTAGGAGTGTAATACAATGGCACTATCTATATCTGTATCAGTTTATTTCTCCAAACATCCACATCTGTATCTGTATCCAGACTTAAAACAAAAGTGTGCATGGTCAAGACCTTTTTTTCTATGAAACCTATGCCTCTACAGAAGTAGAAATGTCTGTGAATTCTGGCTCTGACAATTCCTTAACCTCAGCTCAAATTCAGAATTGGCCTCAACTGGGGATTTTTTTTTTTTTTTTTCAATCGCATTATTTTTGCAATTATTATTATTTTCTATCTGCCTGTTCCCCTCTTTCAGCTGCTCCTTTTTAAGGGTCACCACAGCAGATCACTGATCCAAATATTGATTCTGGCACAGATTTTATGCTGGATGCCTTTCCTGACACAACCCTCCCCATTTTCCAGGCTTGGGACTGGCACTGAGAGTGCACCGGCCATCATGCAGTCGTCCAGTGGCTGGGGTCTGTTCCCAGACCTGAAATCGAACGCAGGCCTTGACGCTGAGAGAGCTGCATGCTAAGCACTAGTCCACCAGGGAACCATTTTGTACCTGCCTGTGATATTTCAAAAATAATAAAGAACTAATAGCCTAATTTAAACCACTGCGATCCTGCCCAAGCAGTTACTAAAAACCACCACATAATCATGTTAATGATAGTGGCCTCTGTTCATCCCACAAGCTTCATACCTGACTGCTTGGTCACATCACCTACATGCTTTTTTTTTCAGAAAACTACTTGAATTGGTGAAATTGCAATTGCACGGAATTGTTTTGTACGGTCTTTCACAGTGAGACCTTTTAGCTGTACTCATGTTCGACACATGAATCCAAACCCAAATCTGCGGTAATTTTGAAAAATTGCAACCTCCCGCGAATACTGCAGTGTCCTTTATTTTGCATTAATTTCTGTGATTGCAAAATCCTGGAGGAAATGAATAGTGTGCCTTTTATTCATATCATTATTTGTATCAGTTTAAAACCCATTATCTGACATGCATTGTACCGTTATCTATTATGCATCTGTTACTGTATGTATTGCACTCTCCTGGAGTCCCACATAGCAAGGTACTGGGTAAGAAGAGTAAAAATAATTTATTTGCAGCTGCAATATGATGAAGAATAAATCACTCAACAGTTTCTGATCTGGTTCATTTTTATTAGCAGAGGATAGAATTTCCCCAAACTACAGGTATATTGAGTTTGATCTTTGTCCTCTACGATTTCACAATCAGTGAGATTTACAGATGGATATAAAATGTGCTCCTTTATTCACAACAACCCTTATGTAGATGAACAAAAATGTGCAATTCCATAAGCGCTTCACATTTAAGAGTTAATGTTTGGAATGCTACAAAAAGATATGAATGCATTCTATTTACACAAACCAGTAGCAATGACTATTTAAAAAATCAACTATGTTAAAGGCTTAGTTACAGTCATACCAAACCTTTCATTAAAAAAAAAAAAACCCAACCAAACAATTAAAGCTCAAAATCCAACATTAACCCAAGGGTGGGTCCTGTGTGGTAAGCTACAGTGTCACAATTAGGCACAACAGAGTTTAAACATTTTTTTGTTAAATAAAAGTATGTTCATTTTTAAACATGAAAAGGGTATTGTGTGTTCATATGAGTGAGCCAAACAACAGACACCTTTCTTAACACACTTAATTAATACATTTGATTAATTTTAGTCGCTATAAAGGCCCAATAGGATTACACGTTTCACCTTACATGTGTAGATAGTTTTGGTACAGATATGTGAAATGGCAGTTGTTTGTCATTAATTGTTATCAAGTGATCAAAGATAGTGCATTTTGACTTGTAAATATATTTTAAAATAAAACATTTTATTTAAATAATTTGTAGGTTAGGGCATGGAACTACTAATAGGACCAAAACATGTGTAGTCATAATTTGGTATAAAGACAATTCAAGGTATTGCCTGTGTATATTTCACACTTTAAAAGCACTTGTGTATGCACTACATTTTCACAGATAGGGTGTTCATGAGGCATTTTTAGAAGTTGCAAATAGAAGTATTTTTAGCCATACAAGATTTGTAGATCAACATGAGGGTTGATGAACGGAGATACTGGACACAGGAAGAATTTTCCCCCTAAATGCATTTCTATGTACTTCAGCCTACAGGTTCCACTTTGCTGAAATGTGTAAAAGACAGCTTGGTGCTGAGTGGATGACTGGAATATCAGGCACCAGTTTTCTTAAGCACGCTACAAAAAAATACAACATTTAGCATTTATGTACCCCTCTTTGATTCTAATGAGGTAGGCCTAGTATACCACTGTGGTCATGATCTCGTTCTGTAAAGATGAAGCCACAAAAAGATGAAAAAGGAAAGTTGAGTGGATTGTTACGACTAAATGATAACCTCAAAACTTTTCTGCAACAGCCCAGAATTTAAAAAATTGCACTTGATTCAAACCTATCTTAAATAAGGCTAAATTAAAAATGTACATAGAGTAGAGCTAGTCAAGTGATTATCTGGGATTATCTGTCCTGCTGGTCAGCATTAGGCTCTGCCTCAGATGGAGTGTCCAGTACTGGATTAACAAATCCCTCGAATTCATCATCATCACACTGCTCACTACTGTCTTCAGCATGTGCACTGACAAAGTCGTTCTCCCACTCAAGAGCGTTGGAGTCCTCTGAAGCAGAGGCTGGCCCACTGCCCAACTGTTTACCGGCAGGACGGAGTGCAGCTCGCAGGATGTCCTCCTCTGTCTTAGAGCGCTCCCATGTTGCACCTGTCCGATTCATACCTACAAGTGATTGGATATTCAACATTAAAATAACTTGCCTCTTAAAAAGTTAGTCATCTTGTACTGTACTTATTTTTGTGCACTACTATGTACATGCACCGGTCCCTTTAATAGAAACACCTACACCGATCAGCCATAAAATTAAAACCAATGACAAGTGACATGAATAACAACACTGATTATCTCGTTACCATGGCACCTGTCAGGAGGTGGGATATATTAGGCAACAAGTGAACAATCAATTCTTGAAGTTGACATGTTGGAATCAGGAAAAATGGGCAAAAATGTGGGGTGGTCCTGGTATACAGTGGTTAGCACCTACCAAAAGCGGTCCAATAATGGACAACCAGTGAAGCGGAAACAAGGTCATGGATGCCCAAGACTCAATGATGCTTGTGAGGATCAAAGGTTAGCCTGTCTGTTCTGATCCCACAGAAGCGCTACAGTAGCACAAACTGCTGAAAAAGTTATTGTGGCTATGATAGAAAGGTGTCAGAACACAGTGCATCGCAGCTTATTGTGTATGGGGATGAGTAGCTGCAGACAGGTCAGAGTGCCCAGGCTAACCCCTGTCCACCGCCAAAAGTGCCAACGGGCACATGAGCATGAGAAAGGGACCATGGAGCAATGAAAGAAGGTGGCCTGGTCTGATGAAGCATGCTTTCTTTTACATCATGTGGACGGCTGGGTGTGTGTGTGCACGTCATTTACTTGGGGAAGAGATGGCACCAGGATGCACTATGGGTAGACGGCAAGCTGGCGGAGGAAGTGTGATGCTCTGGGCAATGTTCTGCTGGAAAACCTTGGGTCCTGGCATTCATGTGGATTTTACTTTGACACATACCACCTATCTAAACATTGTTGCAGACCAAATACACCCCTTCATGGCAACAGTATTCTCTAATGGCAGTGGCCTCTTTAAGCAGGATAATGCACCCTGTCACACTGCAAAAAATATTATTCAGGAATGGTTTGAGGAACATGACGAGTTCAAGGTGTTGACTTGGCCTCCAAATTCCCCAGATCTCAATCGGACCGAGCATCTGTAGGATGTGCTTGACAAACAAGTCCGATCCATGGAGGCCCCACCTCGCAACTTCCAGGACTTATCAGTCTTGGTGACAGATACCACAGCACACCTTCAGAGGTCTTGTGGAGCCTTTGCCTCTGTGGGTCAGAGCTGTTTTGGCAGCACAAGACGGACCTACACAATGTTAGGCAGGTGCTTTAAATGCTATGGCTGATTGGTGTATACCCAACTCATTCATGCCATTACTCAATGCAGCCAATGTAAAATATGCAGATACAGTTTTAAAATTAATCAATTTGGCATGCATTTTTATTTATAATTACAGAGGCCTTTTCCCATCATATTCCCTTCCTGGCAACAAAAGTAAGAACTTGTTCAGCAAATGGCTGATCCCATTACGGTATTACAAGAAGTGCTATGGAAATTCTTTCCTCCTTATGTCAGAGTGTACAACTTATCCCCAAGTGAGTCTGGACTTGGATATGAATGCATCTTAGTAGCATTCTTCATTGCTATTTTTGTGACCTGAAATGAAATGCTTGCACTGACATGGTTGTAGCAACATGAGGTGTGATATTAGTAATCTACTGGCACAATGTTCATTTACAAGCGCAATTTGGCCCAAAATTGAGCTATCAAGACCCACTCTTAGTGCAGACGAAGCCTTCAGACTTAAAATTCCTGTCCCATTTCTTACAGCCCAGTTAAGTGGATGTACGATAATGGTCTTCACTTTTATATAACTTGGAAAAAAAAGGCTTAGAAAAACAAGATTAAACAGTCCTACAACAGAGTCACATCGTAACATTTTACAAATCATTTTTATGCTAATAAACATTAGAAAATGATAAAAACTCTGTCTGTTTCATTTGTTCTCCTGATAGTCAGAGCAAACATGTTCGAACAGTTTGAGCAGCAGCAAAATGTCAGCCATGTGGAAGCTTTTGACGATGGACAAGCGTTTCATAATGGCTGTTCATACAAGTATGAAGACAGCCAAGGACTTCTCCACTACAGGTTGTGGAATACAGCAAAACAACAGAAGGAAAAATAGAAAGATGCTGATGCCATCTATAGCCAGTTTTTGAAAAGATGAAAAACAAAATCACAAACTACAAAACTACAAAATAATTGAATTCATTGCCTTGAATTACCAGTCATTCTTTTTTGTTGAGAATGTTGGATTTCACAGGCTAATAGATATATTATGCCTCCTTACACAGTGCCTAGTTTTCAAATATATGTCTACCAGAAATGTACAACATAGTTGCTGCTCACATTCATGGCTGGCAAGACTTTGCATGGCAACTAGAGACATTTCAGCTCTCAGTTTTACCACTGAGGGGAAAAAATAATACTTTTTTTTTTTTTTTTTTTTTTTTTTTAAATCGCCTGGTCTTTTTCCAATCTTCAACAGTGAAGTGCCCACTGTAGCCTCAAATTCCTGTTCTTGGCTAAGTGGAAACTGATGTTCAATGTTTAACATGTGTATTCTGATTTACTTTTCTGCACAGTATGGTTGTAAAGAATGGTTATTTGAGTTACTGTTGAGTTACTGTTGAGTTACTGTTGAGTTACCCCCCCCCCACCCCGCCCCCCAATTCTGATGTTTGATGTGAACATTAGCTGGAGCTCTTGACCTTGTCACTGTCAATCTCCTGCTGCTCAAAAATTGATTTTGATTTTACGAATTGCGCTGCTGCCATCTGACTGAGTGGATATTTACATGAATGAGCATGTGTACAGGTATTCCTATTAAAGTAGCCAGTGTGTGTATATACTGCATGTATTTATAATATGCACATTCATGTAATTATAATATGCATATTAAACATACTTGTTTATTATAACTTTTTGTACTGTTTTTATATTTTTGTTCATTAGTGCACTGTGCTATTTGGCTACTGTAACAAGTTCATTTTCTTTAAGGGATCAGTAAGGTGAGTGTACGTATGGATGGATGTATCCAATTTCAGTAGTTACCTGCTGTGTTTAACGCCCTATAAGCGACAATTTAATGTCAGTCATTCTCAGAATTCTCAGGTACAAGTAGATTTAAAACAATTCTCCTAAACAATCCTCTCCTGCACATACCAGTACTTTGAGTTAGCATATAAATAGTTAGCAACAGTTAACAATGATAATACTTATGCAATGGTCATGTCTTTTGTGTGTGTCTGTAATAGATAAGAGCTTCCTCACCCTCCTCATCCTCCCACTCAAGGTCAAGCGAGGTGGCATCATCATTAGTGGAGCGAGTTCTGCAGGTGAAGTCCCAGCTGCTCTCTGTGTTAGGAGTCACTAGATTTGTCTCAGAGGAGAGTCCTGGATATACAAACAGTACCTGGATATTAGTGTTTCTCATCATACGAGAAATGAAAAAATAATTATTGATACATGCCACAGCTAGGTAGGATAGTGAATGATGCAGCTTTTTGAGATACTAAGAGGACGATATCCACCAAGAATTACGGGTTTAGTAGATAATAATTACCTTAATGAAGATCAAATATATGTAATGTAACTTATTTAAATACTAATTTTTTACAATCACCTGTAGAGTGCAGCTGATTCTACGACCTTCTCTTTGTTTGTATTATAGATAACGTTAAGCATTTTGTATAATCTATATGCTTTCCTTAAAAGAACAAATATTTAAATTTTCTCAGGGGGAATAATAAGACAACATTTTTTAAATATATCTTGTCTCTGTACTCAAGTTTTTAAACTACCTTCTGCTTTATTCAGAGGCAGTTACGTCTATTTTCAATTAAACATATCTCAAGCAATGTCACATTATCCACTTTACACTGAAAAATCAAATTTACACACACCAAAAAAAAAAAAAAAAAAAGAATCTATACAACATTTTTGCTTTTTGAATTTTGGAACCAATGACGTATATATAAGAGTGGACTTTGTAACAGAGTCAAAATGTTTCTGATGCCCTCTAGTGGCTGGCTGCAATACAAGTTTTAACTCCACTCATTCCCATGTTAGTGAATGGGACCCAGGGCAAACTTCTGTTTTAAGTTACACCTGCACAAATTATTTTCAGGAATAATGATCTGTCGTGCTGTTCAGTTGACCATAATATCTCCCCCAATATTTTTCCTTAAGATAAACACAGTTTATATGAGTTATTTGGTGACAAATTAAAGGATGTGGTTAAGGAGGTGGTTAAGGAGGTGATTGACAGCTTTGGCTATGACAGATTTCATAATAATTTATTGACTGTATGACAATGAACACTCAAAATATTAACATTAAGTTTGGCCAGTCTCTCATTTTTAAACAAACTGCACTGAGAGAATGGGAAGAGTGTACAGGTGCAATAAAAAAAAAAAAAAAAATTATATTTAAGTTTTATAAAGTTTTTTTTTTTTCTGTAATTTAATTCAAAAAGTGGAACATTCATATATTCTAGATTCATTACACAAAGTGAAATAATTCAAGCCTTTTTCGGTTTAATCTTGATTAAGGCTTACAGTATCTCAAAATATTAGAATAAAGAATTTATAATACAGAAATTTCGACCTTCTGAAAAGTATGTTCATTTATGCA
>JANDJT010000217.1:8789414-8805523 GCA_024331685.1 Stegophilus panzeri
TATTCAGTGAAAAGTGTTTCTGGTTGCTACATGTAAAATTCAGATGTCTGTTTATCTGAGAAATATTACATCTAATCCACTTCGTCTGCAATAATGAGAGCAAACATCGCATGAGCGTCACTACAGGAAACAGAATGTGTCCGACTTGACGGCTCCGTTTTCAACTCCTCCCCACACTGCAAGCGGCAACTCTCGCCGATCGGTTACATCCAGCCGAAATCAAACACACCTATTGTGTTTCGTTTATTTTTAAACATTACTTTTATGTTCAGCCGGTTCTCGCCTCCTCCTTGCCCAACTTCAAAGTTTGTTACATACACAAGTGCAATACACAACAGTGCAAGTCAAGTGCAAGACAATAAATACACAGGACAATAAATACACAAAACATTTCTGTAAACTGTAAACTATTGTAGCGGCATAACCCTGCTGGGAAATTCAAATGATTTCCACTACAAATACCATTACAAACCGTCAGCTAACCATTTAAATTATTACAGTACCATTATTGGTCCTAGACAAAACATGCCACCAATAGAAGGCAACAAATTACCCAAAATGCTATGTATTTCATCTTCTGTGTTTGATTGCTCATTGCTTTACACTTTCTGTTTGTCCATGATTGTTCATTGTTTATGTATCATTGTATTACTCTTGTAAAGTAATACAATTGAGCTCTGGAAATTAAGGCATACTACAAAAAATTAAACATATTATTATTATTATTATTATTATTATTATTATTACTGGTAGAGACCCACAAGGTCCATTACAGTTTCTATTAAAACCAATACAATTCCCTTTATAACCATTAAAACCATTACCATGGTTACAAATTCTATGAGGGTTTTTTCTATTGTTTTTTTTTTTTCCATAATATAAAAGTGACTGATGAAGCTTTGTAAAGTGCAGTGTGCAGTGATACTGAGTCATATCCTCAGGAACCACAAATTTTCACCAAAATAATAAAAAAAAAGAGATAGAAAAAGACCACTGAGCAGACAATGGGCAAACTAAACATTCTTGGCACAGTGAATAAGGCTGTCCTTTAAATGAGGAACAATAGTTGTTGGGATGCCATCCACACAGAGTGTTACTCTACTCTAATCTATCACTCTATTGGTGATAGAGTGAGAAAAACTCTGAGTAGACAGACTGACCTTTGTGTTCCCAATCTCGCACCAGTTCTGCCTCTGAGTGATACTATTACTGAGAAATGGGATAATATACAGTATAGTACATTGTCATATGTATTGCAATCTGCAGTATACGGTTTAATGTACATACTGTACACAGAGGTATACACAATATTGACACTGATATACAGGAATTTGTATTAATATATCATCTCTTACAAGAATGTGGCAATGAATGGATCTAGAAACCTTTGTGATCTTTACTGGCATTACAAAAGCAAACTGGTATTGACTGGTGATTTCATTTAATTATCACATACAATAGCCAGTACTAATGTTATGGCTTTATATGCTCCAGTTTATGCTCAGTTACTGTGTGTGCACCTCTCTGGCATAGCAGCACATTTCTTTCACAGTTTTAAGATTACAATACACAAGTAAGCTATGACAAAATAACAGGATGCTAAAATAAAACAGAGCACTACTTATGGCAGCAGTGTGCCTGTTGTCATCACAAACTCCACCCCTTCCACTTATCCCTACTCTTGTTGGTGAGTTTAGAAACATGTAATCATTAACTACATTAGCAATCAACTTGTGGCGCTATGGTCCCTCCACATAAAACATAGCCCAGGTTAGAGATCCCTGGCATAACAAGGTGACTTGGCCTTAAACACTAATCTTACCTCATGGATCCTCTGAAATACCCTTTTAAGGTCCTTCCACAAGTGGCTACAAACTGACACATTGTCTATGTAAGCAGAAGTATAGACTGCATCCTGCAAAATGTATAATGTGTCAACAGCTTTGTGGAGTCCAAATGGAATTTCAATAAACTGATCATGTCCACTCAAGGCTGGGAACATTATGAGTTGTTTGGCTGATTATATTGGAAGCACTTAACAGTATTCTTTGCACAGGCTCATGGTACTTAGGTACGAAACAACTCAATCAAGTTTTGAAAAGTCAACACACCACCTGGGCATTTCATCGCTCTTTAGAACAACAACTACTGGACTACACTACTTGCTTTTTGATGGACCTAGTTTCAGCATCACTTTCTTAAGGTCAGAGGTCATGCAAGTTGGTTAATTGCTGAATAATCTGCTTGGAATCCTGTCCATCATTGCTGGTTGGGTGGTAGGTGGTATGGGTCAGGTCAAGTAGGGTTGACTGAGAAATACTGCTCCACCAGCTCTTATACATCTTTCATCACCTTTGCTCAAGCTGCCATTAACAGGCCATGTCCTTAACTTGGATAACAGACCATTATTTGGCAGTGGCAGAAGAATTAATAATTTTTTTTTAATCAGGGACCAGGTCAAACCCTATTGCTTTTCCATGGGGTGGTATGGCATGGTCCCAATACACTCAATAACCTAATTTGTTTAATCAATTTTCACATGTTGTTACTCTTGCTTGCATACAAACATAAACATCAATAGAACTGCATCAATAATTAGTCCTATCTTGACACCTTTAACTGGAAATATTTCAGGACTTGTAAAGGTGTAGTCATTCACAATACAACTGGGATGTAGTGACTGACTATCTCACTCCATTTCACACAGTGTTCATGTCAATTTGCCTAAATCATAGTCATGTACTGTACTAATGGACTAATGATTGTCCTACTCCTGTCTAGAGGTCTAGAGTCTCCATGGAAATTTGCCTATATGGTACATCAATTATTAATCAGAGGTGCCCTACTTTACTAGAGCTACACAAAATTATGTGGACACCTGACCATCACAGCCATATATGGGCCTTCCCAAAACCTTTGCCAAACACTGAAAGCACACAAATATATAGAATATTTTTGTATGCTGTAGCTTTGAGCTTTCCCTTCACTGGAATTAAGGGGTCTAGCTCAAACCTGAACCTCATCTATACAGAAAGCGAGGTCAAGAAAGACATGGTGTGCAAAGGATGGTGTGGAAGAACTCTAGTGGCCTGCATAGAGCCCTGACCTCAACTCCACTGAACACCTCTGGGATGAATATGAATGCCAGCAGTGCACTAGGCCTCCTCACCCAACATCAGTGCCCAACCTCACTAATGCGCTTGTGGCTGAATGGGCAGAAATTCCCACAGCCACGCTCCAAAATCTAATGGAAAGCCTGACGTAGTAGTTTATTTATTTTTATGGACTACTTTCTGTTCTAATTGTCATGGAACCAGTAGAACTTAAGTTGTACTAAATATAACCAGTTGTGCTTTGTCAATACCCCTGCTTTTCCTGCTCCCTCTGTCCTTTTAGAAGAGAGGATTGAGAGACTTGTTCTCTTTTTTCTTTTCAACCTTATTGCTGGGGATTGTGTAGAAAGTTAGGGTGCTAGGCTTCTGGAGCTGCTCTTTATTAGTTGTACCTAATTTTAGATGTTTAGTGCAGAGTAAGGTGTCTAGGGGTACTTTTAAGTTGTTTTTACTTCCATTATTTGGAGATGTTATTATTTCCATGCAGTAGATTAACAAAAACAGAGACATGCTTAGGGGGTCTTATGGAACACACCTATAGATAACAGGAAGGTTTCTACATTCTTTTCTTCTGAAACATCCTGCTCTTTTTATCTTGAGCCAGAGTCTACTATAGCAGGGTTGTCGGATACTAGATCATACCTATTGTCTAGGACGCTGAGCACTCACAAAAAGCCAGGTGACGTACTGTATATAGATATAGTCTTCATAAATGGGGTTAAGGATAAAAAAAAGCTCAACCCACCTCTTACTATGCTTTTATTTCTTCCTAATTTAAATATTACAGTTACATATTTGAACTACTTTATATTGCTATATTTCTGAAGTCTATACAAAGAGTGTTTTAAAGTTATGGCTGTGCAGCTGCTCCATTTGGAACCTAAATAGCACTGAGATAAACAGCAATATTACAGAGGCAAAAGAAAACATTGTGTTATGTAAGGAAATAAATGGGGTTGATGAATTTAACAACAAAATAACTGATGCCTGAAATACCACTTTGCTTAGCATATTATGTCACATTTCCTGTTAATACTTGTACAAAACCAGTACTTTATCATGTATCTAATATAAATAATGCATTTATGCAAAACAATCTCCTTGTAAAGACAATCAGTTAATCACATAAGTCCCTCTGCCTTTATGTTCACTGCTAGAGTGGAATAGGTCAGGCTGGCTACATGAAAATTGGTTTTTGACAAACACTGCCACTTCCATCTTCCGTTAGCTATTGTTGGACTTAGTTTAGACACAAGACTAGCACAGTGAAACGATACCTCCTAATTAAAAGGGAACCAAATTTCAACACTGCTGCCTTAGATGTACAGTGTTGTATATAGTATACACTTGTATAAAATGTAGGGTACCTGGCTGTAGGAAAATGGTGACAAAAGGGTTAAATTGACATAAGGCTTGCCATATGACCTCTCTGCAGCACCATGGTGTGATAGTATCAGATTGGTGTCTTGTCATCAGTAATCCTGGCGTCATAATGATGTCACAAGCTAGAGGAGGTTTGGCATGGATCCAGGAATCTAATATTAAGAGAAAAGTGACAGGTTTTCCAGTTGATAACTCATAGTGAGGGGTGATTAGAAAGTTGTTAGTTTCAAAAGCAGCATGTGTGGAAAAAGCAAACAAAAGCCAAGAAATATGGATTACCTCACTCTTTCCATCCATACTTGATTGCTTATCATGGTCTTGTCTGATAAATTCTCAACCCCCCCCCCCAAACTCCCCCCCAAAAAAAAGATGCACTCTTATGCAGATTTACCTTTTATGTTGTTCTTTCTTTCTATTGGTGTTTGTGCAGAGATCAGTATTGAAAGTTAACATATTTTAGCAGAGCTGATTCTGATTTCATCTTAGCCATCTTAAAAGCCACCCTGACCTGTCTCTACTGATGCTCTTGTGTACAGACGCACACAGACACAATGCCAGCCTACATCATGGAAAACATCATGGAAAAATCTGCACACAGCCAGGGAAGTTTTCTCCAATGACATGGTGGGACAGCTGGGATAATTGTCTCCTACTATGATCATGACAAGACCAATCTGTCAGTGAATAAGCTTGGTAAAGAGCGGATTTAAAGCTACTGTCAGCCATTTCAGAATATAAATACATAGAAGAGTACTTACATTCTCTGCCTGAATTTATTGCTTGGTACATTATTTTATATGGATGATTGAATATCAACTTGATGAATATAGTCTTTCTATAATTTGTTTGATGCAAGGGAATCATTGCTGTAGTTATAGGTTCATTAAGTTTTCTATTAGGAAATGTTAAAAAATAAAAAATAAAAAGAGTACAGTCCTAAGCAATATTGACTGAAATTATTGTAAAATACATTTTGTGGCCAAAATATGACTCTGATCATCACACTTGCACTGGCCTTTGATTTTAGTATAGGACATGACCTTAATTAGATTAGCAAGCATGAATGTATGAATGTCTTGAAGGACCATTGTTACTAAAATGCTTGTAGTGTACTCAATATAGCAGAAGACCACTTCAGAATTTCCATGGCAACAAATTTCTCAGTTTAACGGTAGCTTAGACACTTGTGTAATCTTTCATCAACCTCACACGAATAAACACAGGCTTGGGGAGTAACGGAATACATATGTAATATGTATCGGCATTACGTAATCAGGATACAAAAAATTGGTAACTGTAATCCATTACAGTTATATCAAAAAAAAAAAAAAAAAAAGGTGTCCTCTTTTTAGAAAGCCAGAATATGGTCACTCTAGCTTTTGTGATGTAATGTTACCCGCATCAGGGACAGTGATCTTTTATTTATTTATTTTATTAAAACAAATCCAAACATTGAACACGTTTTTAAGCTCTAAAATAAGCTCTAAATAAAAGTATTTTAGATCATATTTATTTTCTCTTGACTTTATTTACATATGACCTTGAAGCAATCCAATTTACATATGACCTTGAAGTAATCCAGAAATAATCAGATCACATTGCATTCATATTGTGATACTTGGATGACGTTACTGATTTTTTATGAAGTCATTTGTAACTGTAACAGAATACATTTTTAAAGTAAACCTCCCAACCCTGAATATACACAGAAAAAATGATTGCAACCAATAAATTTAACTGACTTATTTCATGTCTACATTTAGAAACAGAATATGTGTGTTGTGCCATACATAATGAATTGATTTTATTCATTATATAAAGGACCTCCACTGATATCATGGCTGAACAGGGCAGTGGTTTTATTTTTAAAAATAATTTGCTGCTTTCTGGCTCCAAGTTTGGCAAAGGCAAATATAGCCTCTGCAAGCCATATAAGCAAACGACAATATAAATGACTTTCATTAACACAACTGGTAGCACATGTCAAGGGCCTGGAGGAAAACTGTTTCTCTATATCAGGATGATCAGTTTGGGTAAAAAGCAATCCAGCCCCCTTGGACTAGAGTGGCGCAGAGACAGGCCAAATATAAATCCATTAATTCACACCTGGGAGAGCAAATGCTCATCATTAAAGATGACTCACCTTTTCAGTCACACAGCGGTCATTCCTAAATTATACTGTATGTCCCCAAATCACCTGCAGTGTTAAGGGACAGGATAACATTGTAGAAGATCCAGATAATTAGGGACAGAGTGCAGCTTTACCTTTTGAACTTTTGATTGATGTAAGGAGAACTGATAATGCTAATTTCACACTTGTAAGATGTACATGTATATACATGACAGCTTGAATCCCTACTTTAGACCTGTACCTACATCTCCATACCTTCCTGAAAAGAAGACTAATGAATGGTTTTCTATACCCGTTCCATTTTTAGCAAGAAATTTTCACCACAGGTTCAGGCATTATGGTGCAAGGCTTTATTCACAGTTTACAGTATTTCAAACTGTAATCTATTAAATATTTTCTATATGTATATGTTGTCGATTATATAAATACATAAATTATTAACCTATCTGAGAACGTCTCACCGGAAATGTGCTGCAGGAAAGGAACACCATTTTCCAAAAGATACATTCAGGTGCAGAATTATTGGCACCCTTGTTAAAGATGGGAGAAGATGTTATGAAAAAAAATGTCTTGGGATTAATTTGCTTAATACTACACTGAAAATATGAGATAAATCTAATATTTATTTGCAAGTTTTATCGTTATTTCAATACATTAAATCTAAAAAAAAAAATGTAAAACCCTTATCAAAATATGATTTTTGACTGTGTCACAATTATTGGCACCCACAGAAATTCTTATAAACAAAACATAACAGAAGCATCTTCACGTTTATATTTTACTTTTTCACCTCAAAGTTTACTCGAGTAAGAGGTCATGCATGACCAATTTCACTGTGGTATATGCAGTACTTGAGGTGACATAGAAACCAAATAACCTATAGATATTTATCACAGGGAAGTATAGAGAGTACATGAATGAAATTAAAGAAAAGGGTGTTGACATTTGTAAATCAGACAGAGGCTGTTAGAAATACAGTAGGTACATGATTTAAAATACCAGTGCCCACAGTTAGGGCAATAATATAATGAAACTGAGCTGTAATGAAAAAGTGTTCTTTACCCCCATGCACAGTGTGGAGGATACAGCAAAAAGTTCTCCAAGGATCACAGTTGGAGATTTGCAGAAGATGGTAGCATTTTGGGATCAGCAAGTCTACAAATCTACAATTAGATGCCACCTCCATGGCAACAAACTATCTGAAAGGCACACCAGAAGAAAGGCTTTTCTTTCATCTAACCATAAACATAAGCATCTGGAGTTCATTAGATGCTACAGGAACTGGAACCAATTCTATGATCATATGAAAAGAAATACAGCATTTTGGCAACAAACACTCAAGATGGATTTAGTGTACGAAGAAGAACGGGTTATATGGAAAAAAAACTTAGGAACCTGGACAGAATATATGGCATTATGGACTCCATTATGGACTGCCTCTGTCAAAAAGCTGTAACTGGGTCATTGTTAGATCTTTCAGCAGGTCAATAATACAAAACATACATACATATTCACACAAACACAAAAAAATATCCACAGAATCAAGCTTTTGACATGGCTATCCCCTGACATAAATCCATATGACGCTATAGGATCTGGCTGGATTCTGTATTGAGGAATAGTCTCAGATTCCTTGTGCTGTATTCTCCAGTCTCTTGACTCCATGCTTTTACATTTGCAAAGAGAGGTTACACAAAACACTAAATGCAGGGCAGTAATTGTGTTGTTCACATCAACTGTAAGATTAAGTTAACTACAAAGGTATATTTTCATAATCTCTTTTTTTAACCAATATTAATCTTTAAATACTTTAATCCGGTGTCAACAGTTCCGGATTTGTACTATGAAATGTATTTTAGCCTGCTATCTTCCCGTACCCCTCTCAAATTGGTGGTTTGTTTTTCCCTTGCATTTCCTACAGGTGCTGTTTAATGTGGTTACATATGCTGCATTATCCTTCAGGCTTGGACAAATAACTTTCATGACATCACCCAAATAATTTCTGCTTTTCCTGGGATTAAAAACAAGGATCAGTAACTACACCCTGTCAAAAAAGATTCAGATGCAGATACATGTAAATATAACACACACAGACAAGCACAAAAGGGCTGCCTCTAGAAGCTGAATTTCAATCATGGCACAGCCATACAATTGAAACTTTCCATCTGGATTGTTTCATTTAGAGGTTAGAACTACATCCATAAAGTTTTCTGTCATGAAGTTTTCTTGTGGCTTTCCCAGTGGCAGACTAGATCATATCGTCTAATATCAACCCTTGCACAAGTGTAAAAGATCTAAAAGCCCCAATGGTCCTATGTGAAGTTCAATTTTAGCTCTGTACGTAAGCTGAGTCACACAGAGGCATATTTCACACACACACACACACACACACACACACACACACACACACACACACACACACTTTCCATTGCTATGTAGGTCATTTAACATAGAGACTAATCAGAATGGCAAAGCGGAAACTCATCCTATATTTTTTTAAACATATACTGTATTTCCACACTTATATTATTTTGTTTTATTTTGTTTTTCAATTCTTTAAAGAGGCAAGTGTATTATTAAATTATTGATCTTGTATTTTTGATCCTGGACCAACGTAAACCATAGTTGCATTCCTAGAATTTTTCTTGTTCTTGAACACTGTAGTCGCATTACCTTTACTTGAATTGTAAGGTACATAAAAATAGAATACATGGTAATGAAATATGTTCAACCTGTGTGACCCCCATGCTACTGTATTTTGGACATGTGGGTTTTAACTGTGGCTGAGATGTGCCACTATGTACTATATTCCATAACATTTCTTGGATGTTCTCTTTTATGTATCCATGGATACAATCAGTTTTCTGATATAACGATTCTGAGGCTAGTTTGTTTTTTTTTTTTTTTTTTCTGTGTTTTGTCCCCTCTCTCTCTCTCTCTCTCTCTCTCTCTCTCTCTCTCTCTCTCACACACACACACACACACACACACTGTCTCCTTTCTCCATATGTTCTCTGCCCTTGCCCTATCTTTATTTCAGGTAATGAGGGGTGTGAACAGTAAAAGCCCCTCTGATGCAGTATGTCTAGTTACCCAGGTTCCTCAGTGGTGCAGCTAGCCTACTTTGTCTATACAGGTCAATACTGCGCAGCTCCCTTGCTATGTAGGCAATCTAACTCTTAAAAGATGTTTATTAAACACATACAGAAAGGGGACAAATTAAAGGGGGGAAAAAACTGTACAGTGTCTTAGTAAGGTGTAAGCCACCAGAACAGATTGAATGCGCCTCCTACACGTCTTTGTAAATATACTGGGGGGATGGGACATTCTTCCAAAAGATTTATACTCATCATTCACTTTAATAGAAACACCTGTAAATCTGGACGTTCATGCAATTATCAGCCAATCATATGGCAGCAGTACAGTGCATAAAATCACAAAGATACAGGTCAAGAGAATCGGTTAATGTTCACATGAAACATCAGAACAGGGAAAAAGTGTGATTTCTGTGACTTTGACCACAGCATGGTTGTTGGTGCCAGATGGGCTAGCTTGAGAAAGCGCTAATCTCCTGGGATTTTCAGGCAGATTAGTCTCTAGAGTTTTGAGAAAGGTGCAAAAACAAAAAGCATCCTGTGTGCGGAGGGTATGCAGGCTAAAACACCTTGTTGATAAGAGAGATCAAAGGAAAATTACCAGACTATTCTGAGCTGACAGGAAGTCTATAGTAACTCAAATAATCACTCTTTACAACCATGGTGAGCTGAAAAGCAGCTCAGAATGCACAACACATCAAACCTTGTGGTGGAGTGGCTACAACAGCAGAAGACCACATCAGGTTCTACTGCTGCGATCCAAGAACAAGAATCTAAGGCTATTATGCGCACATGACTCACCCAAACTGGTCAGCTGAAGACTGGAAAAAGACCAGGTGATTATTATTATTTTATTTTTTTTTAAATCTTCAACTGACCAGTTTGGGTGAATCTGTGCCCATGATAGCAAGCAAAAAAAAGTTATCCAATACCCACTGGGCTTGTGTTAAAATGTATTTGCCCCCATAGTTACTAATTCCACAAATCTATGAAACTGTATTGATAATGGTGTTCAGCTGGATTAGATGCAACCAGGCCTGATTACTGCAAACCCTGTTCAATTAAATCAACACTGAAATATAACTTTTTAACAGCATGAAGTTGGTTAAAAGGTCTTACCCAGTAACACACTATGCCAAAATTTTAAGAAATTTCAGAAATGATGAGGACAAAAGTGATTGAAATACATCAGTCTGGGAAGGCTTACAAAGCTATTTCAAGGGCTCTGGGACTCCAAAGAACCACAGTGAGAGCTATTATCTCCAAATGGAAAAACTCTGAACAGTAGTGAACCTTCCCAGAAGTGGATGACCTTCCAAAATTCCTCCAAGTGCACAGCAACTACTCATCCAGCATTTCAGAAAAGAGCCAAGGACAACATCAAAGGACCTACAGGCCTCATTTGCATCAATAAAGGTCACTGTTCATGACTCCACTATCAGAAAGACACTGGGGGGAAATGGCAGCCATAGTAGAGTGGAGAGGTGAAAACCACTGCTAACCCAGAAGAACATTAAATCTCATCTGAATTTTGCCAAAACAGACCTTGATGATCCTCAAGCCTTTTGGGAGAATGTTCTGTGGTTTGATGAGTCAAAAGTGTTTGAAAGACAGGAGTCCCGTTACATCTGGTGTAAACCAAACACAGAATTCCGCAAAAATAACAACATAACTACAGTAAAGCATGGTGGTGGAAGTGTGATGGTGTGGGGATGCTTTGCTGCTTCAGGGCCTGGACAACTTACAATAATTGAGGGAAACATTAATTCTGCTCTCTACCAGAAATCCTAAAGGAGAATGTCCGGTCTTCACTCTGTAAGTTGAAACTTAAGCACAACTGGATTATGCAGCAAGTCAATGATCCAAAGCATAAGAGTAAGTCCTAGTCTTAGAAGTAAGTGAAAGACTGATCTCCAGTTATTGAAAGCGTTTGGTTGCTGTTATTGCTGCTAAAGGTGGCACAACTAGATTCTAAGGTTAAGGGGGCAATTAGTTTTTCACATTGGTGATATGTGTTGGATAACTTTTTTGTTTCAATAAAATAAATAAATAAATAAATAAAAACTGTATTGTGTGTTTACTCAGGTTGCCTTTATTTTATGTTGTATTTCGTTTGAAGATCTAAAACTATTTAGTATGAGATATACACAATAACAGAAGAAATCATATAATCAAATACTTTTTCACAGCACTGTATATATACAGTACACACACACACACACACACACACACACACACACACAGAGTGTGATCAGCCATAACATTAATACTCACAGATATGAAATATTGGATAATTTTCCTCACTGTTTCATTGGATGATGTTTTAGGTCATATTTATGCAGAAATATAGAAAAAGGTTCATAAACTTTCAAGCACCACTGTGTGTGTGTGTGTGTGTGTGTGTGTGTGTGTGTGTGTGTGTGTGTGTGTACAGTGGGGGAAATAAGTATTGGACGCATCACCATTTTTTTTTTCAGTAAATATTTCCAATAAGGTTATTCACATGAAATTTTCACCAAATATCAGCATTAACAGAAATATAAAGAATTCATAACATTAAAAGCCATAAATAAAGTTGTGTGTAATAAAGTTGAATGACACGGGAAAAAAGTATTGAACACGCTAAGAAAAAGCAGTTCTCCAAGGGACGGGAAGGCAAGGAACCATCTGAAATAAGTAAGTAGTAATTATACCTCCTATCTGTGCAAATTAATATCAGCTGGGTTAGTAAATTGATGATCTATAAAAAGGCTTTTTGTTACCAAGGTGTCAGACAAGAAACATCTCATTTAAAGAATAAAGATTTAAAGACGATATGTTTAGAAGAATGGACCAAAATCACACCTGAATACTACGGCCGATTAATTTCTTCATACAGGAAGCATCTTGAAGCTGTCATTACAAACAAAGGCTTCTCCACTAAGTATTAAACACATTTCAGTTAGCATGTTCAATACTTTCTTCCTGTGTCATTCCACTTTATTACACATAATTTTATGTGTGTGTGCGTTTTAAGCTGTGTGAATCCTTAATTAATCCTCAGTAAAGGTGATGAGGGAATCTGTTAAAACAGCATACGTTTGACATCAACACTATATGGACAGGAGTGTTCACAGGATTGTCAAAGTCACAGTGGCACAACAGACAATACGTTTCAGGATGGTTACTTTGCTCTTGGCATGGACTAACAGTGCGCAGACCTATGTACTGAGAACTGTTATTACTGAAACTCCAATTTGCCACTCATTCGATTATGTATGATTATGTGCTATAAAAAATCAGTCAATAATCAATACACCTGTAGGCATCTCTTGCAATATGTAATATTTTCATGATTATCATAATTTTCATTAGCACAAATTAATTAAAAAAAAAAAAAAAAGAAATTAAATGAGTAGTTAATGTCAAATATATCCACTTGTAACATGGTTGAAAATACAGTGAGGGGAAATAAGTATTTGGACACTTTTTCTGTTATTGAAAGGGGACCTATTATGCAAAATTCACTTTTACATGGTGTTTGAACATAAATGTGTGTTGGTAGTGTGTGTACCCTATAATGGTAAAAATCCACCCAGTCCTTTTTTATATTCCTCATAAATCATAAACAGTGTCTCAAAATGAGTCGTTCGCGTTTTCTATCCAACGTGACATCACATTGGAACAGGCCCCGCCCACAGCTGGTGATGGACTCTGCCCTATTAGTATAGCTCCTCCTCTGAGTGAGTTGAAGATAGTCTGCCATGTTTTCCGCACAGGAGCAGCTATAGTGATAAGAAGAATGTCTCAGCTTCGTAAGCATTGTAAGAGTTCTGTTGTTGGCTGTAATAATGAACATAAGTGTCTTCATGTAATCCTGGCATCAAAACCACTGAAGACGCAGTGAAGTAGTTTTATTTTTGAAGGAAATGTGCAGTAAAATAGCTACATTCGTATATATGTTTGTGAGAATCCTTTTAAACCAAACTGCTTTGTGATCGAAGGTTAATACAAAGCAGGATTTACTGAAAAGTTGATTCTCAAGGATGAACAGTACCAACTGTTCGTGATCCAACTTCATATCCAGAAGACGCAAGTATCGCACTTTATTTTGTGAATGTTTGCAAATCACCTTTCCGAATGTGCTTGTTAGCAGATTCCACGGCTAATGCGGCTAAAGCTACCATTGTCTCTGATGATACTCAGAGACCAGAGTAAGTCGTCATTTTTATTTTTAACCCGAAAACATTTACTGTTTGTATAATTCATACATCTAGGGCTGAACACCGGTATTTACAGTGTCAGTCATATTGGTTCTCCTCATTTGTTGTTGCCGTAGTATCCGACCAGCTGTAAAGGCACAGCCCTCTTCTGGAGAGGGGGCGGGGTGCAGCAGCTCATTTGCATTTAAAGAGACACACATGAAAACAGCCCGTTTTTGCTTCCACCCAAAAAGGGGCATTTACAGCATGGTATAATAAATGATCCGTGGGGTATTTTAGCTGAAACTTCACAGACACATTCTGGGAACACCTGAGACTTATATTACATTTTGTAAAAAGGTGCATAATAGGTCTCCTTTAAAGGTGAAAAGCATCTGCATTAGCTGTAATTCTCCAAGATCCTTACATAGGATTTCCACCTTGTGCTGGAGTTCACTTATTGCCCCTCTTTATGGGTGTCTCTAAAAATTGCCTTTTTGTTAGTGATCACTTCAGTTTCAGCAAGTGGGTGTGGTTGAACTGGTTGCTTTGGTGATAATCTCACCTGGCAAGCATTGGTGACCAGATGGGGTGATCTTGTGGTTAAATCCAGGTTTTCTGCCTCCAATTCAAATCTTGCTTACGACCAACAAAGACTAGAGCAAACTGTGTTCAATAGACTTCCACAACATTCCCTCCCACCACAAAATGTACCATTGCCTGCTAAAATTCTGTTTCAGCAGTGCTGTCCAAATCTCCAGCCGAGTGTTCCGTACCTGGCACTACCCTCCCTCATTGCTTCCAAATACCCCATCTACAGCACCAGATGTGTCCATACACCATGCCATCCAATCAGAACCAGAGCTTTTTCCTCCACAACTTGATCCACCAGGTGGCATTGGCAGCTTATATGTAAGCATTGGCAGCATGTATGTACTATATTACATAACTATTCCTATTCTCTCAAAAATATATTTGTAGTAAAAAATAATTTATATTACAAAAATTCTTACTTCATATTCTGCAGATCACATATTTTGTTTAAACTGATTGTAGTAAGATATAAATGCGGAAATGTTTGTTAATGTGGTTGTAAGGGAGATATAAAAAAGGTTTTTTTCAGATGTGCACTGGCTCCCACTCCTCCCGCGCAGTGTGTCCAAATACAGAGAGCGAGAGAGAGAGAGAGAGAGAGAGACAGATATATCTCCTCCTACCCATGCATGTATGACCTGGCACATCTTAAACAGCAAGCCAGCCCACACACACTCACACACATGAGCAATTTTAATATCCACAGGTCAGAGTCTCTCTCAATCATGCATGCATCTAGTGTGTGAGGAAATCATGATGCTCATCATAAAATGGATGCAAGGTCGGCTTGGGAACATAGAGATCAAAGAGGGAATGAAAGAGGTCCATACTTGCAAGAATATGACTGTGTGTCGGCTGGAAAAGAGAAAAGGAAAATGAGAAAGAAAAAACATGCTGTTTGGGCTATGCTTATTGATATCAGTTTTGGAGAATTACCATACACAATTTTTGAGAATTACTTCTAGCACTTATTGTGCTCATGAATGCTTTGAATGCTGTGTGCTGTGCTGGTATGGACTTCCGCTGACAGACTGGCCTGTGTTCCAGTTTGTATTTGCACCGGAGAAAAGCATGCATTTTCTTAAAGGTTGTTCATGAAAAACTGTGGACAAAGAGTATCACTTACTGCATCAGGTAGCTCATGCTCTCCTCCCTACCACATCATACTGACACTGACACACTCAGAATGAGAGAGAAAGAAGTCTGCAAAATAAATTTCCTGGCAGGTCCTAAAATAGGCTTAGAGGGCAGCTAGGACCAAGTTATAAAGGATTTCATTTAATTTATTTCACATGATTTTAGCTCAAATAGTCATTTAATATTTTCAATTTAGAGGACAAGTTATTGACCAAACATAATAAATCAAAATACAGAAGATGATTTGTGAAATCTATGCATATGCAGGACTCATACTATGCATATGCAAGAATCATTTACAGTCTTTGATTTCATACAATAAGGATACTTGAAGAGGATAACACATTAGTAACAGACATATTGAGTCTTGATCTTGCTCTTGTGGTCTTGAGACCTCTCACAATTCAATTCAATTCAATTCAATTTTATTTGTATAGCGCTTTTTACAATAGACATTGTCTCAAAGCAGCTTTAC
>JANDJT010000217.1:8828270-8839053 GCA_024331685.1 Stegophilus panzeri
TAATGGTTCCTAAAATAACATACAATAGTTCCTAAAATAACATAATAGTTCCTAAAATACCATACAATAGTTCCTAAAATAACATAATGGTTCCTAAAATAACATATAATAGTTCCTTAAAATAACATATAATACTGTCAAAGTTCTACTATTAATGTTTATAGTTCCACTGTCAAAGTTTATAGATTTACGGTGAAAGTTTATAGTTCCTACTAAAAAAGTTCATAGTTCTACTGTAATAGTCTAGAGTTATAACTGTCAAAGTTCTATAAAAGTTCGAAGTTTTACTGTAAAAGTTTATAGTGCTATTGTAAAAGTTCATAGTTCGTTTGTGCAAGTTTATAGTTTTACTGTAATAGTTCGTAGTTCTACTGCATTAGTTCATAATCCTACTATCCTATTCTAATCCTGTACTATCCTAAAAGATAATAGTTCTATTGTAAAAGTTTAATAAAAGTTTATAGATCTACTGTGAAAGTTTATAGTTCTACTTTATTAGTTCATAGTTCTAATATAAAAGATAAACTTTCCATTGTAAAACATTTATTTTATTTATTTATTTATTTGTTATTACTACTATTTTTTTTTTTTTTTAATAAATGATTATGTTGTAAGGAAAGTGTACTCTCGATGCCTGTTGGCAGTCTGGCAGTCTTTTGGTTACATAATCTTGTTACACCTAATTCAAAATATTCACAAAACAATAATGGCCAAACAAAAATGTACATTTTCTCTGTCTACTATTTGGAAATTCAGATTTCATGTGCATGGAAACACAACTGCTAATGTTTCAAAAGTTGATCCTCTAACCAAACAATAAATGTTTTACTATCTGCTGTGAGTTAGGCAGTTATACACCAGTCTCAGACATTCTTAAATAGTGTTCAGTTGGGGTTCTGTAGATCATGAATGTTTTTAATAGAATTGTAATGTAAATCACTATTCATAGCTATGTGTAGATATAACTGCAATATGATAGTACACTACTAGACATGATTTGAATTTTTGCACTCTTATGATTCCCTTGCCGTGTACTGACAAGTTTAAGGACTGCAAACATTCAGCATCAGGTATCACATTTTTGCAGTGATGACTAGATCCACTTTTTTTTTTTGTTTGAGTAGTGAAACATGATTCTCCTCATCAGGAGTCATATGTTCAGGACAGATTTGGACTCTGTTGGAGGTATTTGGAAGGGCTTGAGTTAAATAAACTCAATAAAATAAACTTGGCAGCCAAGCTTTTTTCTTCACTCTTCTTCTTCTTCTTATCTGTTTTTTCTCAGAACATTCAGCTGGCAGGGTAATGATGCAGTGTGTGCCTTCTGCAGCCATTTGTTTAATGTTTGAATTCAGTTCAAACCCTAATGCCTGCAACCCAAATGAGTATGCTATGGCAAAAGCATGCTCAGATAGATAACAGATGTGAGATGTGAGAACTAACTTCAGGAGCTGTTTTTGTAGATGCCAGGTTTTGTTGTTAGATTCAGAGCCATAATCATCATTTTCAGAGCAATCAAGTGGGGATGCAAAAAATAGCAGTCAAACCCTATGTTCTATCAAGAGTTATGGGGGTATCTTGCCCTGATAAAAATTAAGTTAAAGTATTAATGCCAGTTCACTTTATTATAAACCAAATAAAATGTTCTGTAAACCTTAGTGAAGAGGTTTTAGTTTATATAATAAATAATATCAGCAGCTAAATATGATAATGTAGCTGTTTCAGCCAACCGCAAGGCTTGGGGATAATAAAGTTTTTCAAATATACACTCACCTTCCACTTTAATAGGAAATAAATAAAGATAAAGATCTGGTGATTTTTTTCCCCTAATCTTCAACTGTCCTGTTTGGGTGAGCATTTCCACCCACAGAGCTGTCGATCATTCAATGGTTTTGTTTTTCGCACTATTCTGTGTAAACTCTAGAAACTGTTGTGTATCAGATTTCCAGGAGATCAGCAGTTTCTGAAATACTCAAACCAGCCCATCTGGGACAACATCCATGCCATGATTAAAGTCCCAGAAATCACACTTTTTCCCTATCCTGTTGTTTGATGTGAACATCAACTGATGCTCTTGACCTGCATCTGCATGATTTTATACCTTGTGCTTCTGCCACATGATTGACTGATTATATAACTGCATAAATGAGCAGTACAGATGTTCCTATTAAAGTGGACAGTGAAGGTATATGGTTGTATAATTTCTAGCAGAGTCCTAAATTTGACTAGCATGCAGAATGAATAATGATGTCCATCCTTTAATAGGTCCGGTGACTGAGGTGAAGACTGGTATCTACGTTACTAGTTTTGGCCCAGTATCTGATGTGGAAATGGTATGTATGCACTCAACATGAATAAGAACCGATCCTTAGAAAGTGTCTTTTTGAGTGGGTGGTCATTTTTAGGTTTTTGTGTCAATCAAATGTCCAAATATTGATATAAATACAATATAACATTTGTGACCTTGTAGGGATACTTCACTGGTCTCCAGTAACTAATTGTAGCTGAATAGCTTTTTGGTTACTGAGGTTGGAAGCTCACATCTGTTTGCTTTGATTCTTTCTTTTTTTTTTCCAGGAGTACACAATAGATGTGTTTTTCCGACAGACGTGGGAGGACCGGAGGCTGAGGTATGAGGGACCAATCGAGATTTTACGACTAAACAACCTAATGGTGACCAAAGTGTGGACTCCTGATACCTTCTTCAGGAACGGAAAAAGATCTGTGGCTCATAATATGACTGCACCGAACAAACTCTTCCGCATAATGAAAAATGGCACAATCCTTTACACCATGAGGTACTTATATAATACTTGTATAAAATTATACAATATATATAGATAGATTCTGCGGTGGGTTGGCACCTCATCCAGGGCCCCCATCTTGTGCCCTGAGTTTCCCTGGGATAGGCTCCAGGCTGGCCCGTGAAAATGTAGGATAAGCTGTATGGAAAATGGATGAATGGACATAGATTTGTAAAGACTGTAAATCTATTCTGTGGTTTAGTCATATGTAAAATAATTGAATTAAATATCATTTTCTAACAAGAAGGTAAATTACTTTTTTTGTGTATGGATATATATTTTAAAATAATTTTCCATAGCAGTAAGTTATTACATGTAGAGCATCACTGGTGACATTTATTCTTAATAAAACTATTGCATGGCCATGACTTATTTATGTGTGGGGGCAAGATCCTAATGCATGGATTAGTAAGGCTTAGTAAAGCATGAGAATGAGATTAAGTGTGGCCACATTTGGAGTGCTCATACATACAGGGTTTAATGATCGTTTTTGTTGAATAATTTTATGCAATATTAACATTCTACTCTACGAAAAATATACATCCAGTAACTAATAATATAGCGTGCATGTAAACTTGTCTACACCATTTCAAGTCAGAGCCACAAATTTTTATCTCATTCCCACAACTTAATGATCTCATTCCCTAGCCTTACCAAGTGATAGCTATGTATTATTTATGGAGGGATGTCACCATGTCACATATGTGTTATATGTGTCAGTTTATGTTTATGTGTTGCTGTACAGGCTGACAATCAGTGCAGAGTGTCCAATGAAGCTAGTGGATTTTCCTATGGATGGCCATTCCTGTCCACTTAAGTTTGGCAGCTGTAAGTTTTTTCATTCTCTTAATGTGATCAGTTTGGTGGAGTAGGGTTGCGCTGAAGTTAATGTTACTGACAACTTTTCCTATTACAGTTTGTAAAAACACTGATGAGTACTGCTGAATTAGTTCTCATTATAAAGACTCTAAACTTTAAAGACTTGCTCCTGCATCAAGGCAATAATTGTATGCGGTGTACTGGTGTACTTGTTATAGCTGAGCAAACACTAAACTGTGGGTAGTGCTGAACCTAATAACCCCAATGAACGACTTTATATGTTGTGATTAGGCACTTTCAGTGTACTGTATATGTACAGTACCAGTAAACAGTTTTCACACCCCTGATCATAAAAGGGTTTTCTTCCTTTTTACTATATCGTACTATTGTTGAATAATAAACAAGACATTAGCTCTATAAATTAAAACATGAGGAATTATGCAAGTGTTAAAAAAATTAAAACTACTTCATGTATTCAATTCTTTACAGTTAAATCTCTTAAATCTTGGTATCTTCTGAACCAGTTTCATGAGGGAGCTTCATCCAGGAGGTTTTTCCTAAAGTTCCCAAAAGGCTGAGCCAGTTCCTAATGAAAGCTACTTGTATTGATAAACAATTTCATTTTAAGTAAAAACTACTTATTAGAAATACATTTTAATCACAAATAAATATTTTAAATCACTATTTAAAAAAAAAATGAAGATACTGAAATATACAGTATATATCCATCTATTTATCAGTATAGTGTTTTGACTGTTAGTATACTAATATGCGATTTTGTATTATTAGGACAGATACCCCTAGCCTAAATTTGGTTTTTGAGGTACAGGCTATCTCTGTGTGGTTTAATATCTATGAGGCTACAAACCATTAAAGGAATTAAGCTGCTAATTAAGGAGGGAGAAGGAAATGTACTAGTGAAAAAAAAAAAAAAAACTTGATAAAGACCCAAACTTGTCCAAGCACAACCAGTTTTGCCTGAAATACACCCACCAGTGCAACGATCCCTAATAAACTGCTCAGAATGGTGGCAAGTAAATGGACTGTATTTGCAGTGAATCATATTTAGAGGCACTAATGTGATGTGGAAGCAAACTGCCTTGTTTCTCTACACAAAGCAGCACTGAATTTTAGGGATGTTCATTTGCAATTCTTCTTCCATTTGTCGCATGCAGAAATATGAATCAGCTCCTCTAATTGCTTTTTTTTTCCTGTGAGAGTATATAGATGCAAAATTAGATCTGAACAAAGAATCCCTCTATCAGCACCTGCCTCTGTGGTGGTCAGTCAGCAAAAAAGGAAAGCTAAAAAGCAGAGGGGAAAACTAATCTCTGATCGAGGAATCTGTAGTTGGTGTACAGCAGGGGGCTTTTATCTTCACGAGCTGACAGATTTGTAGATAAAATCAGTCCAGGAGATGGGGAAAAGAAAAGCTTGACTGGCGAGAGGCTTTTCAGAGCCCCTCCCTCTGCTACCCAAGTCATTAGATTGTGACATTGTGGAGGAGGACACACAAGTTCTGGTTTTTCAAGAGGAGGTTTCATTAATCTCGGTTTGGGAGAATTGTTAACCTCACTCTCTTGTATTTGGCCTGAGGGAAAGCAGGCAGACAGGGAGTTGATGGAAACCTGCGGAGCCGACAAGGTCACTACAGTTTTTTTAAAAGATTTTTGCCCCGGGACAGTGTAGACCTATTCCAGCTCCTACCTTCTCAGTCTCTCTGTTTTGTACACTGGTTTTCCTCTGTTGCATAATTCTGTTATTTTAATTGTCACTGTTTTTCTTTGCTCATTTTTCTAATATGCTTTCCTTCCTTACATTAGTTCCTTATTTCCTGTACTCACACTTTCGTACCTGCATTAACCTCACACACTCCCCTCTTACTGTTGGTGGATGTTTCGTTCCACTTCAGCAATGATTTTTCTCAGCTCTGCCTCACACTACTGTGGAGAGAGAGAGAGAGAGAGAGAGAGAGAGAGAGAGAGAGATAGAGATTGAGAGGGGGGAACAGAAAAAGATGGATGGTCTCAAAGGAGGACAGGAGAATTGGGACAATGGGAGCTGAAAGACAGGCCTATCAGAACAAAATCCTGAACATATACTCAGCCCATCATTTGGCACTTGATGTATAGAGTGATACTCAGGTGTATTCCACCTCTACTGAGCTCTGCCTGATTTTCTATGATTGCTCATTTCATGCTTGTTTGTGTACCAGTTATTGCAGTGTACAGTGTATGTGGCTGAGTTTGATGTCCTTGCCAGTGTTAGAACACTGGCTGACACACACCAGGGACATGCAGATTGTGACACTGCAGTGAACCCACAGGGCTGACATGCGTCCTATGTTGTCCTATCCAAAATTAACCCAAACTCTCATGAACACATTAGCACTCTGAGATATATATGTATGTGTATATATATATATATATATATATATATATATATATATATATATATACACACCATTCCATGCTCTATCTATCTATACCTCACTCACATCATCTCAGACATTTAAACATCATTTCTTACTTCCTCATTCGTCTCTGTGCACTTTCCATTTGTTACTGACACATGCTCCATGTCCAAGCTCAACCACCACTCTCAAAATAACTTTTATTTCAAAATAACGATGTGACATTACAACAGATCAGCACTTTTTTGACACATTTTTTTTTCTTTTTTACTTTTTACCTCTTGACTTTCCTAATCTCTCTCACACACACACACACACACACACACACATACACACACACACACACACAGTGTCGTGACACACTGTGTCCAGCTCCAACCATCCTTCTCAAAAGTAACTTTGTTGCTTATCTCCCAGATGCTTACCCTAAGACTGAGATGATCTACACATGGACCAAGCACTCTGTGGAAGTTCCTCCTGAATCATCCAGCCTTGTTCAGTATGATCTGATTGGACAAACTGTCTCCAGTGAAACAGTCAAATCTATTACAGGTACACACATAGATCCTTTGAACAAAATGACAAACTACCTTCTCTTGCAGAAAAAGTATATATCGAGTTGTTTCTTTACTGTATGCATTAAATGCAGTAATAACTTGAAGTTTTATATAAAATCAGTAGGGACACAGTGGGAAAGGAAAGAAAATATATGTCAGATACAATCACAAATATTGTATAGCATGTTTACAGCGCTGATAACACTTGGTGAATGTCCTTAGATATACTGTATATTTATTTTATATATTTCTTTGCCTTATCATTTGCAAATCATTTGTAGCTGACATGGTGAATTATCTAAAACTTAAATAATTTAGGATTGTAGGATTTTACTGTTGGGTATGGAAGCCCGTTTCTGCCACAGTTGAGTAAACTTTATTGTAATAATGACTTAACATCTCACAATAATGAGACACTTTCTCATAATAATGAGAAACTTTCTCGTAATAATGGGACACTTTCTCATAATAATGACAACATATCGTAAAAATGAGACACTTTCTCATAATAATGAGAAACTTTCTCGCAATAACGAGAAGCTTTCTCGCAATAATGAGAAGCTTTCTCGTAATAATGAGAAGCTTTCTCGTAATCATGAGATGTTAAGTCATAATTATGAAAAAGTTTCTCATTATTATGAGATGTTAAGTCATAATTATGAGAACGTTTCTCATTATTATGACTTACAGAATCATATTTTTTTATTCAACTGTGGTGGAAATGGGCTTCCATAGTTGGGGCATGTAGGTAAGGATAAGATTTATTTGAACAGTGAAATTCCATGTAAAACTAAAGACAAAAGCAAATACCGTGAATGTCTCAGTATGGATAAGAAATTCCACTTTCTGCTTAAATGCAGGATTTATATATCCATGATTCTGGTTTCCATTTTGTTCACAGATTGATGTTTTGTGGTAGCAACTGAATAGTTCTAAGTTTAAATCCCAGGAAGGTCAGAAAGCCGCTGCTGGGCCCTTCAGCAAGACCCTTAACGCTCAGTGGCTCAGCTTTATTTTTGGATTGCTTTAAGCCTCAGTTGGATTGTGTGCTGCCTCACCTTGCTTTTGATAAAAGTGCCTGCTAAATGAATACATGTTTGAGGGAAAATAGAAACGGATAGCACACCGTGTTATAAATAAATTAACAGTGGAAAAATAAAAGGCGAATTTAAATGCTTTTAGATGGGATTTTTTTTTACTCAGTCTAACCGCATGCTTCACATCAAACAGATGGTCCAAACAACGCCCCATTTCATTAGGCTCATGTTAGGAAATAATAATTTCTAGACTTCTATATACAGTCAACTCCAGTATTGGCAAGCTTGGTGAAAATGAGTAACAATAAATATATTCATTCATTCATTCATCTTCAGTAATCACTTTATCCTGGTCAGGGTCATGGTGTATCCATAGGTAGGAATACACTCTGGATGGGGTGCTAGTCCATTGCAGGATACCTTGCACACATGCATTTTCACACGCACTCACATCAATGAGCATTTTAGCATGGTCTATCCACCTACTGACATTTTTTTGGGAGCTGGGAGGATACCAGAGAACCTGGAGGAACCCCTCACAGAAATAGAGAGAACATGGAAAACTCCACAGAGACACTGTAGTTCCACACTATAGTTATTTCTTTATTATGGCACTGATTGTGCTTAACTGTATTTGAACTGCCTATGTATTATATTTTTTTATATCCATTACCTGATTTGTGTCAACAAACAGCTGTCTCTTTTGTGTTGAAAGCTTGGTGTTTTTTCTAATTCTCTTAAATGTTCTCAAGAATTAATTTTAATACAATTTCCCTTTATCTTACAAAGAGAATTACTGATAATACTAATATCGCACGAGCAAGAGTGCGGTTAAACTGAATACTTGTTCAGTATAAAAACTGGTTGCAAGTTGCAAGTGCGATATTGCTTTTATACAACAGTTCTTTAAACAAGAAATCAATTTTAAGTAAGTCATATTTCAGACACAAAATGGCCAAAAGTTCTGTTTATTTAAATAGATCCCAAAAAAGAAACACTCACTTTATATCACATGAGCTAGCTGGCTCACACTGATTTGTACATTCCTATTAAAGGTGCTTCTGGTGAAACTGGCATCCCTTCTTGCTTTTCATCTTGAACTGATGAGCTTTCATATTTTAAGCCAAAAGTTATATTCCTGAAAAATATAATTTGCCATGTGCACTGATGATGACACTAACACTACTGTAGTAACTAGGAAGTGGAATTTTACATACAAACACAGTGGAGTGATACACACTCCACTGAAATGTCCCAGTGCAGTTATAAGAAATATAAGCACTCTTGGAACACAGCTCGACCAATCAAATTAGTGGACTGGAATGAACTGTTGTATAATACTCATTATATAGCAATGTGCCTATTTAAAGAACATACAGTACTTTTCACACTTTTCTGGGTCACAAACATACTTTTAGAGAGAATGTGAAACAAATTCTGTACTGTAGCATAGTTCCAGGTAAAGCAGGCTGAACTTTCTCACAGAATCATAGCTGGAACCTCAAAAGGACATGATTTGATTGGTTGATATTGGGTTCCCTTGTCTCTGTGTGCATGGCAATGTACACAAAAATTAGAAGACAATTTGTGACAGTAAAGGTTTTTTAAGTTGAAACTGCTTCTGGTTTGCTGCTCTCTTCCAGGTGAATATGTCGTGATGACTGTCTATTTCCACTTGAAACGGAAAATGGGCTACTTCATGATTCAGACGTACATCCCATGCATCATGACAGTAATCCTTTCCCAAGTGTCTTTCTGGATAAATAAGGAATCTGTGCCTGCCAGAACTGTCTTCGGTGAGTATTAATCACAAATCCCCTAGAAAATTCAGACTCTTTCTCTCTCATAGGTTGAAATGACATTCTCATGCAAATATAGAAGAGCAAAGGAACGGAGGGAAAACGCTGCCTGCCTCTCCCTTTTGCTCGCTTTCTGTCTTTGTCTCGCTTCCCTTTTCATGTCTCATCTAATGACGTCTCCCCAATTTCCCACTGTTAGAGTCTTTAGCTAAATAAGGGATAATTGTCTATAGGCTTGAACAATCGCGACTCTCACTGTCTCTCACTCATGTTCTGTCTTTCTTAGATACTCACTCACACACGCAAGCACGCACGCAGGCACATGCACACACACCCCTCCTATGTCTTGCTACACTTTACCTGGGGCTATGGTGATGCTGAGAATAGCACGTTCTCATTCTTTGCTGGGAAAGTGTACCATTGACCCACCTTCAGAAGCTTCCTCACAGTGTGCTGTGCTTGGAGCATTGCCAGCAGAGTGGGCATGAACGTGTGGTTAGTGACACTAGTGCGAGATGAAGGACAGTGCTTATAGAGAGTAAAAACAGCAGAAAGAGAAAAGACTGAGAACACATGATATGATTAATAGTGTTTAACAGCGTTAATAGAGTATTTCAAGTGGGCACAATATGGTATCATCAGTGCTTAATTTGTTTTCTCGGTGCTGCCTTTATTTGAATTGATGCAGCATAGGAATATTTTAGTGATCGTTGTTGCATCGTGGCTATAATGACAGTGTATGGAATTCTCCTAATGATGAAGCCTGCCATACATAATGACTCACTGCAATGATTCATGGAGTTGTATGCTTTTTAGTCAAACCTCGCTAATTAAAGCCATATGTAAATGCTCTGGGTGTGCAGTTCACTTTGAGTGTGTGTGTGTGTGTGTGTGTGTGTTTACTGCCAGACGTAAATCAGTGCCCTCTTCCTAAACTCAGCTGCAGTTGTTTTAAGATTGGGGTCCTACTGCGACACTTCTCGTGATCTTGTTTAATCCAAGATGCAGGAGATTAATGGACTATATGGGTAACCATATTAGTTTAGCAACAGAGAACTAAAGCAAAGCATACTTAGGTCTTCAACACATGCACTTTATAATTTTTTTTAAATAGACATAACAGTGATTTAAGTTGTTTTTATTAAAAAAAAAATTTAAAAATCCAAAAAAAAATCAATCTAACTGATTCCCTGGCAAGGTCTATGGAGGATTGCATATTTGTATTGGTGGAAAGAGTACAAAACACACTGACTTGAGTAAAACTACACTGCAAAAAATGACAACTTAGCAAATGGAAATACCTTGAATATTGTCAAATTGACCTAGTATTTCCTATTATAAGATTACAATAAAC
>JANDJT010000217.1:8897139-8911563 GCA_024331685.1 Stegophilus panzeri
ACTACTCTACAAATATATTTTTCTGTACAATATATACTTTTTTGTCAACTCATCTTCATTTAAATCTTTCAACGGTGAACTGGCGCTTTAATTCAGCTCGAGCAGCATGGCAAAAAAAATAAAAATTAGACTCGACGTCGAAACTCCCGCTTCACTGCTGCATCGTCCGGTCTAAAATTTTAGCAGTGCAGAGATTACAGAGATTGCAAACTGCAGTTTTGTTGTTGTTGTTCCACACAAGAGACATCTTCTTTACACACAGCACGGAATCAGTGTGTTTTCCCGCCTTCTTTTAATTGACAGGATATAATAGGCCCTGATCATCGGATGTTTTCAAACTATCGACCGGAAAAATAGCCTTTATCGGCCGATACATCGGTGCATCTCTAATTTTAGGATTTACTCAGAATTAGTGCGAAAAACAAAAAAGCAGCAGTTCAGGTGGAAATGCTTTGCTGATAAGAAAGGTCAAAGGAAAATGCCCAGTCTGATTCGAACTGACAGAAGGTATATAATAACTCAAATAACCACTCTTTACAACCATGGTGAGCTGAAAATCATTTCAGAATGCACAACAACATCAAACTTTGAGGCATATCTGCTACAGTAGAACATTGGGTTCCACTCCAGTCAGTCAACAGGATCCTGAGGCACAGGCTCACCAAAACTGGACAGTTGAAGATTGGAAAAACATTGCCTAGTCTTTTGCCTGTCCACAAGCTTCAGCTGTTCAATTGCAGTGAGCCTGTGGACATCAAGAAATATGAATGAACATTGCGCATTGATATACTGTATTGATATATAGAGATCTCAAGTGAACTCTATCTTGTAAATATGATGTTAACATCATTCAAAGCTGAGTCTTATTTTGATGGCAATATACTGTAGTATATTCTATATCTCTCAGCACATAGAGAAAATCAGTAACTTATTCAGAGATTAGTTTACTGTAACCAGTCAGAGGTCATAAGAGGCTGTGTAAGCATGTGCATAACACTGAACAAAACCAAATCTTTCTTGAGTTATATTAAATCATTCATTAGCCAGACTATCGTATATGGAATACATGCAGGAGGAGGTGTATGGGAACTTAGTATGCTACCATCCACCTGAAGGAGAAGGATGGATGAGGTTTGGCAGGCGAGTTTGCTGCTTCCTAAATTTTTTAAAGACTGATAATATTCTAAACAGAGATGGGGCTACCTATAATATAGCAATGCTATGTTGAGTCTTTATTTCAATATAACATTTCTCTGATCATTTAAGAAATAACATGCATGGTTTGCTGTGCTTTTGAAATGAAACCTCTCCCAAGACTGCTAAAGAGCTTTTTATTGACTGATTGATCAATGTAGGGTCATGATGAAAAAAGAGTCCAAACCCTTTGGGCCTTGGGCTCTTTCTTCATCATGACCTAACATTCCATTTGAAATCAATAATTGCTTTTTGCTAAACTCGAATCAATATAAGGCTTTGTAAATATGATGTTAACACCATTCAAAGCTGAGTCTTATTTTGATAGCAACATACTGTAGTATATCCTATATCCTAAACAGAGATGGGATATAATAGAACAATGCTACTTGGAGTCTGTATTTCAATATAACGTTTAAATAACATCCTCATTGAACCAAACATCCTGCTATTATTATTATAAAGCTGTGCCTGATTAACTTTAGCTCAGTTAATGATCAGCCATGGGCCATTTCATCACTGTCTGAAGGAACAGGTTTACTGCCATCGGATTGAGGATTTAATTCCCTAATAAAAGACACATTCAGGTGCAGCATAAACAGATCTCTGATTATTCTTTTGCCCTTAAGAGATCATTGACTGTGTTGAAGGGGAAATTGTAGCCTCATCTACACTCCGGTGATCTTGGATTAATGAAGAGCCACGTGATCAACCTTTTTTCTGTTGAAATGTGCTTTACATAGATGACAAACCTGCTGAGTGCTCGATTGCAGACAGAAGTGTTCCCCAGCATATGTACAAATGCATATACAGTGGTGCATTTTGCATCACAGCATGAGAGATGTGCAACACTTCAAAGACAGCCAGGGCTGAAAAGCTACATACTGCTGTGCGTTGTCTTGGTTATGTCAAATGAATAAGCAGGTAGTGTTACCGTAAGAGAGTTTCATTGTTCTTTCTATACAAGAGGAAAAAACGGGTGTCAGGAAATCTGCAAGAGAAAGATAGGGGAAGAAAAATGGGAGACAGAGAAAAATAATTTGTGCAGCTCCAGTGTCAACCTGTCAGAGTTAAACTGCTGTCCTCTGGAGTGAGCTGCTGAATATGTGAACACATCTCATCTATAAGGGAGCGACTCCAAGCTAGAGGATTTCCCAGGAGGCAAGCCTCCATATGAATACATCCCATCTGGACAGATCCCCATTCCAGAGTATGCTCCCTGAACTGTGGCCTTTTTCAAGCACAACACACTTCACATTCAGCTACACACACCTCCCCGAAGAATAAACCAGACCTGCGACCTGTAGCAGGTGGAGGATATGGCTGAAGATAATCTAGCTGACAGATAATGACATTCAAATTGTTTCTGGTTACCAGCATTAAACGTAATAACGTTGGAAATGGAATCATTGAAAAACACACCCATTTTATGTTATGGTTATAGAAATGCCATATCAATTTTGCAAGTATATAGAATATATTGAGTGTCTGTTTTGACTGTGTCAGAAGTGAATGATTATGTTTTGTCGTACTGTATTGCATGTTAATCCCATCGTGTTCCCACCCCCTGAAGCCCCCGCTGAAGCCCCCCCCAGCCCAGTCCCTTTATTTTTAAATCAAACAAAAAAATCTTGACAGTAGTCTTGGAATATTCAGCGCCATGCTTTATTAACAATTATTCAAACAACTAATTACAAATGTCATTCAAAGCTCTCGCTTCCATCTGCAGTTATTAGACATGGCATGCAAGGCGCTAACTCATGAATGAAAAGACCATAAATTTGCATAACACAAATTTATAGCTCAGTAGTTAAAATTCTCGGTAACATTTACAAAATCCAAGCGAACAAATCAATATACAAATTAGATTTGTATATTTGTAGAGTAATTTGTCTACTGAGACTTTCTCCACGGAGTTTGATTACTTTACTAGCGTGGTGAAGTGCAGAGCTACACTGACACCAGCGCACAAGTAGAACACACTCAATAGTTACTTCAATTACTGATCTCTATAGATTCAACGGCAAGCCCTTCACGCAAGGGTAAGGTGTATAGATTCAACGCAGATCTACAAATCTTGCTAGGTTTATGCTTTTGTCCTATGTGCAAGACTAAAATAAGCATAGCGGAGGCACATAGCATAGCAGCTGCAGTTTATTGAGGTAGCAAAAATTAAAGGCTTACGCTACTACGCTTTGGGGGAAATAGTGAAACTCTGGGCTAACGTTAGCCCACTGTAGGCTACCATAAGCTAGCGTTCTGTGGCCACATGTGAAGAACCATACACGTGTTAGTCTAAAAGTGGTAAATGCATTAACATATCCAACCTTGCTTCTTTGATTCTTCACTCTGTCTTTCTAGTTTCAGAAATGTAGCCATTTGTTGTCTTGCCTGTGTGATGTCATCTTCTTTTTTTCTCTTTTCTTTTCGTTTTTGAGCGCCAGATTTATGAGTAGCCATTCTGAGAACTCGAATGAATGGGAGGGCTGTCCGAGGATGTGTGAGGGGGTGTGTCAAAGAAGCATTGTAGGACCAAACCATTTTGTGACTTTATGTGGGCCCATAGTAAGGCTACATACAATGAAGAAAACTGATTTTATGGCAAACAGGCATGATATATTCTAAACAAATAAAGCATTTTCTTGCCGTTTTCATAACGCTGTTTAAATATGCCACCAATAAACAGCCAACATATGACTGATCATTATACTTAATGATCAGTCTCTTTCCTCGGCCCCTCTTCTGGGCTGGGACCGGGACAACGTTCCCGGTTTTCCCCCCCGGAGGCCGGGCCTGTTGATGACTTCTGACGAATAACAAATAACTGCACATGCAGGTAGTGAAAATATACACTCACAGAGCACTTTATCTGGAACACTATACTGATACTGAGTAGGGCCTTTCTTTGCCCTCAAAACACCCTCAATTATTTGTAGCATGGATTCCACAAGATGTTGGAATCATTCCTTTGAGATTCTGGTCCATGTTGCCATGATTGCATCACGCAGTTCCTGCAGATTTCATTCATGTTCAGACTTTCATCTCCCGTTCTACCACATGCAAAAGGTGTTTTTTGGGTTCAGATCTGGTGACTGGGAAGGCCACTGAAGAACACAGAACTCACTGTCATGTTCATGAAACCAGTTAGAGACGACTTTTGCTGTGTGACATGGAGCATTATCATGCTGGAAGTAGCCATTAGAAGTTGGGTAAATTGTGGCCATGAAGGGATGCACATGGTCAGCAACAATATACAAATAGTCTGTGGCATTCAAGCGATGATTAATTGGTATTAAAGTGTGCCAAGAAAACATTCCCCACACCATTAAACCACCTCCACCAGCCATACCACCTACAACAGTCCACTGTTGGACACAAGGCAGGTTGGGTTCATGGATTCATGCTGTTGGCACCAAATTCTGACCCTGCCATCTGTGTGCCTCAGAAGAAACAGACTCTTCCAGTCTTCAGCTGTCCAGTTTTGCTGAGCCTATGCCCACTGCAGCCTCAGATTTCTGTTCTTGGCTGACAGAAGTGGAACCCAACTTGGTTTTCTGCTGTTGTAGCCCATCTGCCTCTAGGATCGACACGTGCATTCTGATATACTTTTATGCTCACCACAATTACAGTACAGTGTGGTTATCTGAGTTACTGTAGCCTTTCTGTCAGCTTAAACCAGTCTGGCCATTCTCCATTGACCTCTCTCATAAACAAGGATTTTCCATCCAATGAACTGCCACTCATTTGGTGTTTTTTCTTTATTGTACCATTCTGAGTAAACTCTAGAGGCTGTTGTGTGTGAAAATCCCAGGAGATCAATATATTTAGAAACACTCAAACCAGCCCATCTGGCACCAACAATCATACCACGATCAAAATCACTGAGATCAGATTTTTCCACATTCTGTTGGTTGATGTGAACATTACCCAAAGCTGCTGGCCCAAACATTACCTTGCAATGCATATTCTCAAATGTAGCTGGACCAAGATCCTCCTGCATACATTCAAAATGTATTCTTATCTTGTGCCCAGTGTTCCCTCCAGATTCAATAACTTCCAGATTCACTATAACCCTGTTCAAGATAAAGCAGTTATTGAAGATGAATGAAAATGCATATATGCCTACATACAGTAATTCTTGCATTTATTGGTGAATTAATGCAATATACACTCACTTGCCATTTTATCAGGATGCATAACACCTTTGCATTCATGCAATTATCTAACCAGCCAATCATGTAGCAGCATAACAATGCATAAAATCATGTCAAGAGCTTCAGTTGATGTTCACATCAAACATCAGAAAAATGTAATCTCAGTGACTGACTATGCTATGGTTGTTGATGCCAGAAACTGTTGCTTTCCTGGGAATTTCATGCACAACAGAGTCTCTAGAGTTTACACAATGGTGCAAAGATCATAAAGCATCCAGTGAACAACAGCACTGCAGGTGCACTGCAAAAATGACATCTTAGCAAGTGAAAATATATTGACTATATTCATATTTTTGTAGTGCTTCCTATTATAAGACTACAATAAACCAAATATAAGATTAATAAACTTATTTCTATACATATTTTACTCATTGCAAGCTTGAAATGGTCTGGTTCTATTGGCAGATAATTTCTCTGGTTTTAAGCATTTATTTTAAGAAGCAAATGATCTGTCTATAGAATAAGAACATAGAATAGAAAGAAAATAAAAGTATAGTTTACAATAATCTTATAATAAAAAAAATTACATAAATTTGCTCACGTTTAAGATACAGTATGATTACTTGCTAAGATATTTTTTGCATTGTGAAAAAGCCTTGATGAGAGAGGTCAGTAGAAAATGGCTAGACTGGTTCGAGCCGACAGTATGACGTAGCTCAAATAACACTCTTTACAGTCACAGTGAGCGGGAAAACATCTCGGAATGCAAAACAGTTTGAACCTTGACCTCTTTTCCCAGTCTTTGGCTGTCCGGTTTAGGTGAGTCCTTGCCAACGTGCCTCAAGGTTCAATGTGCTGGGAATTTATGAGAGCTTTTCTGCTCAAAAAGTGGTTATTTGAGCCATTCTCCTCTGACCTCTGTCATCACCAAGACATTTTCACCCGCAGAACTTCCACTCACTGGATGTGGTTTTGTTTTGTGCATCACTTTGAAATACTCAAACTAGCCCATCTGGCAACAACAACCATGTATGCAATGGTTAAAGTCACGATGATCACATTTTTTCCCATTCTGATGTTTGATGTGAACATTGACTAAAAAGCTTGACCTGTATATGCATGAATTTTCTTGATTGCACTTCTGCCACATGATTGGCTGACTGGATATTTGCATGAATATGCAGGTGTACAGGCTTTCGGAGTAACGGAATACATGTAACGGCATTACATGATCAGGATACAAAAAACTGGTAACTAATCCGTTACACTTACCTCAAAAAACAAAGTAATCAGATTACAGGTACATGTTGTAAAAATAAAAAAGAAATGTGAATACTAGCAGGATTACAATTGTTTTCATTTAAAACTAAAGAAAAGAATATTTTCTCATAGCAAAATATAGACACCCCCCAGAATATGGTCACACCAGCTTTTATGATGTAATGTCACCCACATCAGGCACAGTGATCTTTTATTTATTTATTTAATTATTTATTATTTATTTTATTGCAACAAATCCAAACAATGAACATGTTTTTAAGCTCTAAATAAAAGTATTGTAGATTATATTGCTTTTCTCTTGACTTTGTTTACATACGTGACCTTGAAGTAATCCAAAAATAATCAGATTACATCACTTTGATATTGTGATACTTGGATGACATAACTGATTAAATTTTTTGAAGTAATTTGTAACTGTAACGGAATACATTTTTAAAGTAACTCTCCTAACCCTGCGGGTGTAGAGATGTTCCTATAACAGTGGCTGGTGAGGGTTTTTTCCCATTTTTTTTTTTTTTTATTCATTTCATTCCCACTTACTTGTTGAATGTCTGCATCTGTGACCCACTGCAATTATTCACATCATGTTTTACCTTGGAGAGAAAAAAGGACAGAGTACAGAGTCATTGAAGGCGAGAGGTTCTTTGTATGTATTAGCTGACCTTTGTCTCTCCAGGAGTGTTCCGTGATGGAAGCATGTATTTTGAAGCACTTTAATGCAAAAAAAAAAAAGCATTATGAGAGTCGGGGCACGGGGCGAAAAACATCAAGGCAAAGCTAGGCCTTTGAAAGCACCATTCTTTCCTCCCTCTGAGGGGAATTAACCAACCTACATTACATATCTATTAATAAACCAGAACATCATCCTGGGGCTCTGAAAGCACTCCTCAGTTTTAAACAGAAAATTATCGCCAACCCCTTCAGGGCATCTGCTTTTAATTTAAGCATATGTGTGTATCAAACAATAATATTTAATTTATTTTTTCATACTTTTTTGGGCATATATGGAATTGCAGAAAAATGCTCTCTGTTGTTCTTGTGGAGGAAACTGAAAGATTATGTCTGCTTAGAAGTCAAGCTTTTGTTTGAATGCAAGCCATTGTTTTTCTTAGTAACTGATTATTGTATTCTCTGATAAACTACATCATTAGATATCCATCATCTTTAGTTGGTACATGTCTCACACGCGAATAGTAAATTAAATAAATTCTATTATCTACTGTTTACACAGAATGTGGACCTGATTTTTTTAATGTACAGTCTCTGACTGAGGACTCCGAGCCTGATCAAGATCCCAGAGGTCTTTTTGATTGTATGTTGTTCAGCGTTAATGAGCAACACTTAACAATCCACATCTAAGTGTGAACAGCCGCCACAGAGAGAACAAAAAGCCAGACAAGGAGCTTTCTGAGTCAGCCAGGCATAAACAGGAGCAAGGGTGAGCAGAATGACACAGAAAGCCTGACATAAAGAAGAAAGAGAAATACCTATTTAATGACAATCACCAAAATAGAAGTGAGACAGATAAAGAGTCCTTCAGTGGCAGAGACACAAAGCAGAGCCAGAAAAGATGTCACAATATTGATCTAGAGGCGGATGGAAGTGCAGAATCTCAGTGAAACATTTAATAAAAAGTATCAAACAAAACACAATACAAGACTTACAATAAAACAAGGACAAGCGTAACGTGATACATAAGGACAGAACAGTGACAACAGTGAAGTGCTAAACCAGTGCTGATGAGCTATACGTGAAACGGGTGAATGAGACATGTGACATGGTGCAGTGGCTGATGGGAAATGTAGTTTCTAGTCCTTTTCCAATATTACATGACAGATCCCCCCCCCCCCCTTAATGCATTGCTCTCGAAGTGCGTAACCAGTTCATGAAGGGGTCCTGGATCCCCAGACCAGATGTGCCTAAGCATTTCAGAGTTCCATAGTGTGTCCTCCATCATGGGGATGGATAGAGGATGCTTAACGTGTTTACTGAGGTTCAGATGTGGGTCGGTCTCTTCCTCACTGTAGAGAGATGACGTGATCTCACCGACTTAGCTTGAGCATGGAGTGACAGCCACTGCGTAGTCTGTGGTGGGAACGAAGCCCAAGGCGGAGCCTGATTGGGGAGCGACATTCACCATGAAGACAGAGGAGGAAGCGACGCTCTCCTTGAGGCCAGAGGGGGGAGAGAAGTTCTCCGCCAAGCATGAGGGAGGACCAGTGTCCTCTGTGGAGCAGAAAGGGGGAGCATTGTCCTCAGCCAAGCATGGTGTCAGAGCAACGTCCTCAATCGAGCAGGAAGGTCGGAGCGACATCCTCAGTGAAATAGAAAGGCGGAGCATTGTCCGAAAAGTAGCCTGGCGTAGTGATGTCCAAGGCGGAGCAGGGAAGCAAAGCGGAGCTCTTGGCTGCACCGGGAAGCGGCGCGACGTCCTCAGCTGAACAGGGAGACTGAGCGGCATCCTCAGCTGAACAAATATGCTGAGTGGTGTCCTCAGCTGAACAGGGGTGCTGAGCGGCGTCCTCAGTCGAGCAGGGAGGCTGAACAACATTCTCCGTTGACTCGGCAGGTTTAACGAGATCCACAGTAGGGGAGGGAGGCAGATCAATGTCCTTAGTGGGGCAAGGAGGGTGGGAGATGGTTTCCGCCTGGCTGGAAGGCTCCTTCTCAAGGTACGCCCTGAGGGAGTACATCATGTCGAGCCATTCCTGATTGGCCTTGATCAGGGAGAATCTCCCTTCCTTCTCCCACCGTGGTTTTTTCCCTTTCAAAAAGGGTCACTTGCATGCTGAAAAAATCTGCTGCATCTGTTTATTCGGTCTTGCGTTCCGTCACGATATTGATTTAGAGGCGTATATAAATGCAGAATCTCCAGTGAAACATTTAATAAAGTATCAAATAAAACACCATACAAGACTTACATGAACCAAGGACGAGCTTAACATGATACATAAGGACAGAACAAACGATGCAAGACATCAGTGCAGTGCTGAACGTGACTATATATATATACACACACACCAGTGCTAATGAGTTAAACGTGAAACAGGTGAATGAGACATGTGGCATGGTGCAGTGGCTAATGGGAAACGTAGTTTCTAGTCCTTTTCCGATATTACATGACAAAAGACAGCGCTGAGGAGTACTTACAAGCACTTCAAGACATCTTTTTATTTCACATGGGAATTTAGGCAGAGTGAGGTTAGAATCTGAACTCAAGGTAACAAACATGCTTATAGAACTTTTTTTTCTTAGCATTTTTTAAATAGTGAAAATGTAATATGATGACATGATATGAAAATGTAACATTTAAAATAGCATTATCAAATGATTCTTTGCCTCTTCCCGCATTCCCTTTTGCAGATCGGGTCACCACAGTGAAGACTGATATCTACGTCACCAGTTTTGGGCCTGTTTCAGACACTGATATGGTGAGTTGACTGTACTTAATCTTTAAAAAGCCACAAAAGAAATGGCCATATTTATTTTACAGAAGTAACCTCATAAAAGGGGACTGTTCAGGTGTTATGATCTAAATGTTCATGGTATCATAACCTAGTACAGAGATATCATGGTTTGTTTCATGGCATCATTGTATTAATCGAGTATTAAAAAGCGCATGCTGGTGGTGGTGAAAATGAAAGGAAAAATCTATTACAAAATCTTTGCACATCCCCATACAGTATATATAAAACAAAAACCAAACAGAAACAATTTTTAAAAAATCTCTTACTTATGGCTACGAGGAAAAGCCATGCGCTGAGCCAAAAAAAAGCACAGCTGTGTGCAGCACTGCTTAGACAAAAATAGATCGTTATTTGGTTAGATCTGGTCAGCAATGCTAGGTCTACGCTTCTCTACGCTTGATAGCCATCTTATATGACAAACATGACAAACACTAATGGCAGCCACGTTTTGTTTTGTTTTTTTGGTTGGTTTTTTTTTTTGTTGTGACGTCTGCATCCCATGCACAGAAAAACAGAGGTTGCTGTTGTGTCAAAGTTGATCAGTGAAAAAAATAAAGAGCAGGTAGACGGTAATAGATGGGAATGGGCCATTCCTCCATCAAATCACTTTTATAAAGTGACAGTGCATCAATATTATCTTTACTTCATTATATATTTGAAATATTTGGGTTATAAATGTTAGAGACAACATTGTTGTTGAAAGAGCCACTTCATGTGTGTAGGGGCCAGTAGTAAATTGACAATGGCCCATGGTGGCCCTGCCGGTATCAGGTGCTGCCATATCAGGGGGTGAAATGAAAAGCGATGCCACCTGACTGCAAACGTGCCACACTGAATTAGATTCTCCTCCCCTGATAAGCCAGAGGAAGCAGCTCTATGACTCATGGATCCGCCAGCGCAGCTGTCTCCATTATCAATTCAAATAGTGACGCAGCCAAAGGAAGCAGCTTTTTAATGCAGGTTTTAATCAGAGCAGTCTAAGCATGGAACCAGACCCAGCATGGGGTGCAAAAGGAGGCAAAGCTATTCATAAATAGCACAGGAGGTGTATGCAGATATTTATAGATATATATGTGTATAATACATATTACGGGTGGAACACAATGATACTATCTGTATCTGTGTCTTTTGAGTGCTACAAATATCTGTATCCGGATTTAAACCTGATGTTGGTGTGCTTCATTTATCGCTTTGCTTGTATTTTCTCATTTGTAAGTCGCTTTGGATAAAAGCGAATAAATGTAAATGTAAATGTAAATGTGTGACCTAAACTGGAACAGATTTTTTTATTGTTTGTTTTTTTAATTAATTATGAACCCCACTATTATGAAGTTGGGAAACACTGGAAAGCAGTAGAAAAAAATGCCATCTGTCAGCATGGTGTAAGAATTCTGGCTCGGACATCTCCACCATGTCAGCTACGTACATCATTCGAGTTCATAATTAGTCCAAGATAGAAACGTGTATGTACAGCTAATTTTTTTTCCGTGCCTGCCTGTGATATTTTGTTAGTTCTATTTCCCAAAATATGTGGTCTTTCTTTGTCTTGCAAGCTTCATATCTGACAGCTTGCTCACATCTGGATGAACGTCAAAACGTCATACTTATTTTGCGTCCTGCGGGCTTCCAGTCCTGATGCACACCTCTACTTCAAACAAGGAAGGAGGGAAAGAAATGCAAATAGTGTGCCTTTTATTCGTATCTTTTTACAACACGTTATTTTCATACATTCATAATTCCTATAAAGTTACATTTATCATGCTAATATTTTTATCCATTTAATAGCATTATAGTATACAATGCAATCAGATGTTGTCAGACACTCCTGTATGGTATGTACTTTGTGCATGATCCTTTGCGTTCATTCTTTGCTTTAGCACATCAGCTCTGTCTTGTCTGCGTAAAGATTAAACACTTCTCCTGCTGCTTCAAAGCTCAAAGAATCACAAACCAGCAGGACATGTCTCACCTCCCCTCGGCAATTCTGCCCTTCTTCTGGTTCCACTCTCTAGCTCTCTGTCCAAATCCTCCATAATCCATCCTCTGTCTTCTTCCACAGGTCTCCCTGTGTCTCCTCTCGCTCTCTTCTCTCAGCTACATGCCGGATTAAATTAGCTCTGTAGAGAGACCTGTACACTGCTGTCTTCTTTCTCCTCTTTCATTCAGGGTATAATGTAACGCATTAATGCAAATCATCGTTTTTGCCCTCCTTGTTACTGATTTACAGGCCGCCCCCTTTCCATAGAAGAGTCACACAAGCTCAACGGGCACGTCCAGGCTTTACTTTGATATATTTTTCATTTTCAAAGACAAATTGTCCTATTTCTTTGCCTCCACACATTCCCTGGAGCTCATCCTTTCTCTCATTCCTTCCTCACCTCACCATCTTTTACTCTCTCTATTTCAAGGGGTTTGACAGTTGTCATTTTTTTTTTTTTTGCACCTTTTGAAATGGATTCACTCTCATTCTTCCGACAGTGAAGCCTTTCATGGATCCCACGTACACGCTGTTCCCCTACCAATTACTGAAAATGATTTTTCTGTATTTTATTTCATTTTAACCTGATGTTACATAAACTTCAGGCTCTTTCAAGATATTTTACCTGCAGCATTAGGCATTCGATATTAGTCAACCTTTGATCACTGATCGGGCTGTTGGAGTAGCCGCTAATGAATTATGCACGTCTGTAAGAAATGATTGGGGCTGCTGGGCTGTACATGGTCTTAAACATCTAAAGATTGCACTGTTTTTTGTTTTTTTTTGTGGTTGTTTTTTTTTGTTTTTTGTTTTTTTTTTGTTACATATCCATTTTAATGATGATGAATGGCCTTTTCATGTATCTGGTGTTTTATCTCTTGTTGTCAATTGGTATTGACTCTAGGGTTAAGATCTTGATGCTATATCTAAAGGACTTGAGGCAGTTAGTAAAACCTGTTTTCTTTTTCTCAATCCTGTTTTGCTGCTCCTCTCTGCTTCTGCTTTAGGATCTTTCGCACTTTCATTTTCAGAGCCAATCCTCTACTGATCTGTGAAGTGTGCAGATCAACAGAAAATGTATATTTGCTGCTATGAGTCTGAATGGACCACGCAAACACTGTATCATTTGTACGTTTCAATTTTTGCACTTTTATCATGTTAAATGTGTTAATCAATCGAAAATGGAAAGCTAAGACACATATTCAGACACCACTGTATCATATCACGTTGAATTAGAATTCTGTGTATCATTACAGCCCTATATTTTAATGAAGAAATTTCCAATGAAATGCCAATTTATAAATGTATTTTTTAAATCTGGCATTTACATGAGAAGAAACAAATAGAAGGAAATAGAAGAGTTAAAGTGCTAACCAGGGTTAACCAGACTAACCCAACTAATAAAGTAGGACCCATGTCTACACATATAAACACAGGGATCCCAGAGAACTCATGAGTATCTTATTACATTTTGCATTTACGGCCCAGTTTGCTTTAATCATTAGCTGCTGTCATGTCTCTCCCTGGGTGTCTACAGTGAGCCATATCTCCACCAGATTGCACAGTATCTATTAAATTAGTGTTACGGAATGTGAATGCAATACAGAGTGGGCTTCCCACAGACTCAGAGGAGAGGCCAGGCCCAGTCAGTGATGGATGAAAGGGGATGTTGTAAGTCACTTTGATATGATTAAGCAGCTCTTTACTTGCCTCAGTTTTCCATGGAGAGACACTGGGGTGTTGGAAAAACAAAAGGAAATGGGAAAATGAGGTGGCAGGGATGTGATGGCTTGAGAAAGGGCAGCAATTGTTTAGTGTCTGTACTGCTCTTCTGCCCCCACTAAGGTTGATGATTGTACTGCAAGGGTCAAATAGAGACATCAGTGCTTTTGCTGGAGCTCCAGACAAACCTGCATTATCCTGCACCTGATAGCACACAGAACCTTCACACTAACAGCTAGTTGTTTTACTGTTAACGAACAGTGTGCCAAAGCTGTTGTCTTTACTTTATTTGGCATTTTCCAAGCAGCAAAAATTTTAAATCTAATATAAATTAATTTCATGGCATTATAAACTCAGCAAAAAAAGAAACGTCCCATTTTCAGGAGACTGTATTTTAAAGATAATTTTGTAAAACCCAAAGAAGCTTTACAGATCGTTATGGGAAAGGGTTTAAACGAGGTTTTTCATGCTTGTTCAGTGAACCATAAACTATTATTGCACATGCACCTGTGGAACAGTCTTTAAGACACTAACAATTTAAAGGCAGTAAGAATTAAGGTCACAGTTACAGTAACTTAGGACACTAAAGAGACCTTTCTACTGACTCTGAAAAACACCAGAAGAAAGA
>JANDJT010000217.1:8943949-8954348 GCA_024331685.1 Stegophilus panzeri
AAGCTGTCATTACAAACAAAGGCTTCTCCACTAAGTATTAAATACATTTCAGTTAGCATGTTCAATACTTTTTTCCTCTTGGTTACCCATAACTTTATTTATGGACTTTAATGTTGTGAATTCTTTATATTTCCGTATTTCCGTTAATACTGATGTCTGGTGAAAATTTCATGTGAATAGCCTGATTGGAAATATATTTACTGAAAAAAATGTTGACGCGTTCAATAATTATTTCCTCCACTTTATATACTGTATAGTTATCTAATCAGGCAATCATGTGGATAAAATCATGCAGATATAGGTCAAGAGCTTCAGTTAATGTTCACATGGTCATCTCTGTGACTATAACCTTGACATGATTGTTGGTGCCAAATGGGCTGGTTTGAGTATTTCTATAACTACTGATCTCTTGGGATTTTCACAAACAACAGTCTCTAGAGTTTTCACAGAATGGTGCCTAAAACAAAAAACCTCCTGCGTGTGGAGGGTCTGCAGGCTGAAACACCTTGTTGATAAGAGAGATCAAAGGAAAATGATCGGACTGATCTGAGCTGACAGGAAGTCTATAGTAACTCAAATAAGCACTCTTTACAACCATGGTGAGCTGAAAAGCATCTCAGAATGCACAACACATCAAACCTTGTGGTGGACTGGCTAAAACAGCAGAAGACCACATCAGGTACTACTCCTGTCATCCAAGAACAAGAATCTAAGGCTATCATGCGCATATGACTCACCCAAACTGGACAGCATAAGACTGGAACAAGTCCAGGTTAATTGTTTTTTTCTTCTAATCTTTAACTGTCCAGTTTCGATGAGCCTTTGCCCATGATAGACTTAGATTCCTTTTCTTGGCTGACAGGAGTGGAACCTGATGTGGTCTTCTGCTGTTGTAGCCCATCCACCTTAAGTTTCTCCAGCAACACAGATCAATTTGTAAACAGGCTATCAATTACCAGCACATTATCATATATATCAGAGTGGTCTGGGTAGATTGGGTCTATTAGCATGTTAAGTGGAATGTCCTTTCCTTGCACATATACAGCACAACATACAGATGGACTAATTTGACAGTGATTTAGCTGAGGTGTGACAAAGTACAGAGTGTGTTCCTACTTTACTACAAACTCTGCCTCGTTATAGCAGTGAGTAGGCACAGTGGAGGTGGAGCGTAGGCTGAGCATTATCCTGCAGTGGGCCACCAAAAAACAGAGCATTATCTGGTGCCAGAAAATCAGGGAGTTTATTTCCCTGTGTTTGATGGATGCCAAGATGCCAAGCACCTAAGATGTCACCAGTATAACAGATTCTCTTGTCAGGCTTAAAAAGCAACTTAAATTGGCTGTCAGCAACTTATACTTTGCCATCAGCCAGTTGTTTTTATCTGAGGATCAAATCAAATTATGTAATACACGTAGCAGATTTTTTTTTTCAATGGCTTTGTTCTAGTTGCTTTTTACACTGTCTATACAATATGGCGTACAAACGAACTTTCAGGTTAGTTTATCAATAATGTTTACATTCCTGTAGGATGAATATTCTGAGATAATCAGACATAAAAGTAATTCAAATGACCAGTATAGAACCCTCTTCTCCTTAATACAGTAAAAAGTTTGCTAACATCCTGCCTACTAATTAAAACGAATTGAAATGGAAAGTGCTGTTCCTGGCGGCTGCTCTATCGTGCCTGAACAGTAAAATGCTGCCAGATTAATGTGTTACAGTTTACTGACGAGCTTGAACAGCCGATGTTAACTCCTCCAGTAATTTAATTATTTATTTCGGAAAGTTTTACGGAGTCTGACCAAAGAAATATGATCAGTAATTATCTACAGTATAAACAATACAAAAGTTATTCAGGTCAGAACGCCAAAGTTTAAGCTGCTGTATTTACTGTGAAAAGGTCAAGTGAAAATGATGATTAATGCATATGTGCATAATAAATTACAATGTCCTCTAAAATTAAATGAGTATTCATCAATGTCAAATTATGCTAATAAAATCAGAAATGGAAAGTTGTAGACAGCCATTCTAATCTTTGTTAACACATTTTGCCTGACTCGGGCTAAGGCAATTTCAAACAAATTAAACAGAATAAACATTCAAATGTGATTACCAATTCAAATGAGCAAATTGGATCCAGTTTCATTCTCACAGAAATGACAGTTCTCTGTGGTACAATTATCACTTCAGTGCATTCAGTTTAATTCATCTTAATTCAATTCATTGCTGTTGTTGTTATACTTAGATGGAAGTCCAACAGTGTATGAAAGAGCTCACCTTAATATTCACAAGAAGTAGCAGGTGCATTAAAACAACGGGTAAACCAGATAGAGCACAATATTACATCTAAAATCTGAAATTAAATTACACAAAAAGTCCCTAGTAGTTTTAAATGTATTAGTATACGTGGAATATTATCTGACTTTGAACTACAATAGAATTATAATATACATTATTATATCTTGTAATGATACAAGAATAATATGGTTTTATTCCTTGTGCTATTAGTTATGTAAATTGGTTGTCATTAGACCAGTAACAAATCCAAATAGCAAAAATGATCAATGTATACATGCATATAAAAAGACTCAGTGTTAATCATATGATACTGTACATGTATAATTCCCTCTATTGGAACAGAAAGGCTAATTCTTTGGTTTTTGCTGTACACTGAAGACATTTGGGTTTGAGATCAAAATATATGAATATGAGACAATAGATCTGAATTTCATCTTTCATTTCCTGATATTTACATCGAGATGTGTTAAACAACTTAGAACATGGCACCTTTGGTGTCAGACCACCCAACTTTTTAGGTGAGCAAAAGTATTGGAACAGAACAGGCTTAAAGTGTATTAAATTAAATAACACTTAATATTTGGTTGCATATCCCTTGCTTGCAATAACTACATCAAGTCTACGAGCCACTGACATCACCAAACTGTTTCATTGTTCTTTTATGATGCTTTTCCAGCCTTGTACTGCAGACACACCTAAATGTAAATATCAAGAAATGAAAGCTGAAATTCTGATCAAATGTCTCATTTTCATCTTATGATCTCAACCCCAAATGTTAAATGAAAAAAGAATTGGTCTTGCCATTCCAATATTTTCAGATGGGACAGTCAGTACACTCAAAAAAGTGCTGGGTTGTTTCTGTAAACACATTGTTGGGTTGATTGTGCTGGGTCACAATTCTGGGTTGTTTGGGGTACTGTAAACACACTGATGGGTTGCTCATGCTGGGTCAAATGGGATGTAAGGGGTTCACTCACAGCTGAACAGCTAGTTGGGTTATTTTGACCCAGCTACTGGTTTTTTCATTTTTCATTCTTTGTCGAACTTTCTGGATTCTTTACTTGCCTTCAGACTTTCACGCAACTCACAGCGGGCAGGATTTTATGGTACCTATAGTTTTTAATAAGTTGTGGTAACAGCAAGCTCATTTCACTGTTAAAAATATAGTCTTTGATATGGGGGTGTGTGGGGTTAGTGTTTTTTATTCTGTGAAACATTAAATAGATAACTGGCTAGCAAGTTATATTATTTGACCAAAAAATGCCTCAACAATCACTATATTGTTAGAGGAAAACTAGCTATATCTGCAGCCTTTTTGAAATATGCAGTTTAAACTGTGGTGGTCTCCTGGCTTAATTTATCTGGCTTTAGTTGTCCCACTTCATATTTTTATCTTTCAGGGTTGCCAACCATTCGGTATATTATGGATTCATCAGGTATTTAAAAGGGGGAAAAAACTTTGCGTATTAATCCATACGGAGCTCCTTCTGTCCCATATTTTAGCACCTCACATGCAAAATTTGGAGGGAAATTGTACTGAAATACATACCAGTGTAAGTATGTTGGCATATTCTAAGTTCAATGACATTCTGTGTATGTTTTCTGTAATGTTTCTGTCAGAACCAGATCATTTTACCAAAACATGTAAGTTTCGAGAGCTTAATTATTGTTCGAGTAAACAACGACTACTCCAAGGAGAAATACATCATTTTCATGTTAAGCATTTTCCCGCCATTTTTAGCTAGCTAGCTGCATTAAATAGCTAGCTAAAAGCGCTATGTCCCCTTACTTTAATAATGTTACACCACAAGATTACCGCATACTGGTATGTAACGTTATTTGTTACCTAAAAATTTAATGTTGCCTTAGCTAGCAGTATGTAAAGTTAGCTAACAGTAATCTCTCAGTGTAACATTATGACGGTAATGGGGTATGGCGTTTTTACTGATCATTTTACTCTTCCTCTATTTCAGTCAAAGCTATATTATGTTGCTGTATAAACTGCAAGACCAATATAAAATATAAGTGGACAAGCTGTTCGTTTTACCTTTTCTTAACAGTGGCGATGCTGCCCTTCAGTTTGGAGACTATTAGGTGGACATAAACGCAGTACGATGGTGGAGGCTGGAGGCTATTGATGTTTGATGTTAATTATACCAAGCAATGTCTTCCTACCTGGGAGTTTCTCCAGCATACTGTCTGTCATACTGATGGACATGAGTCCTCATCTGTTAAGTTTTTTCAGCCCACATTTAACATGTTTTTAAATGTTTTTTTAGAACATATGTTAAAGGTCCATCTGTTGCAGGACTTCTTCTTGTTCTTGTGGCTGAAGATAGTTCTTAATGACTCTAAATGTTTGGACTGATTGTCATGTGGCATGAATGAATTTTTGAGTGTTCAGGTGCCACCCTGATGGTATGGCATGATGGATAAGACTCTACAGTGCCTAAAAGTTTTTGCACAGTTCTGTATGTTTTAAAGAAGTTGTTCTAGAAAAACTGTGGTTTTATCTATGTGGGAGGTTAGTGGTTGGTGTTGGATGTCAAGTGTGTGTTCAGACACATCCATTCATAAATTGTTTTGCGGAAAAATGTGAAAACTCATCTAAATCACATTTACAGTGGCCTCTTTTTGTATTATTGTATTACAGAACAACGATAATTATAATACTACTTTCCTTTGTTATTGCTATTTTTTATTTGTTATTATTGTTGTTGTTGTTAAATATAAAAGTAGCAAAGCATTGAGACAGGAAATAACCCAAAGTACAGGTAATATTTAACCCAGCAAGAGAGTTCATTTCACCCACTGGCTGGGGAAAATTAAATAAGCCAGAGTTCTGGGTTAAATGGTAAAACCCAGCACTTGGGTCAAACCAACCTAGTGCATGTTCTGTCCCATAGTTACCCAACGGTGGAGGTCAGGTTGGATTATGTTTAACCCAGTAGTTTTTAGAGTGTACGCTTAGACAATTATTCCATTACACCGACTTACCCCATTTCAATGGAAAGAACATATGATTGTACTCATCAAATCTTGCCATATCTGTAAAGGTTTTCAGCCAGCCGGGTCATTTTTAAAGTCTAATAATAATGGGTCTAATAGTAATAGGTTCTTGAACACCCTATATTTTAGAATTTTTCATTAAATAATCATAAGCACTCTAATTGAGGTTTTTATGCATTACAGTTAATACTAGCATTGTCTATTATATAAGATTGAGCTTTCCTTATTTAATTTCTATTCTTCATCATTTTGTTTGATCTGTGGTAATAGTGTTGATTAATCTGTAATAAAACACAAACTCCAGGGGTTCAAAAACATTTGACTGGCAGTAAATTATCATGAGTTCTCCACTCATCTAAGGTTTGAACAATCGCTTTGAAATATAATTACAAGACCGTATGGAGACATGTTGCATCTTATACGTTTTCTTCAAACTACAAAATGGTGAATATGGCACAAAAATAGATCTACAATAGTCAAATTTCCCATAATGACCTGAAAAATTTTTAAAATAAAGAAATTTGGTTGTTTGAGTCCATGGAAATTAAGATGTTTTTATTATATGAGATTATTACAATACCTACGGAAGACATTAATCTTCTTGCCTTCACCCATACCCTCCTCAATACACACACACACACACACACACACACACACACACACACAATTTTATGTATGAGATAGAAAATCGTTATTCTTGTTTCATCGCTCCGAATTATTTTCACAGCATTGAGAATTAAACAAAGACTTGCCATTTCACAGGCAAGAAATAAAATATTCAGAATGACAGATCATTTCCATGCAAATCATCCAAATGAGTCACATCAAATCTGGGTCATGATTCAGCGAGGGGGTGGGGTGGGGGGGGGTAGCAGAATGTAATCACTGGTTAGAAACAGTAAGAACCAGTGACATTCTACTTGTGATTAGTTGAAAAGGAAAAAAAATTAGTAGCACAGGCACATGTGGAACATGAAAACACACACCAGTGAAAGCAAAATCTGGTATGTAAGACAACAGCACGTTTTGCTTGCAGGGTTATTTCAGCATTCATGAGCTTGCTTTCTTGGTAATGAACTATAGAAGAGTATTTCTTCATGAATGCATAAGCGCAGCTCTCTCTGGGATATTTTGCTCTTGATTTTTCCATTTCACACGTACTGCTAGCAGAAGTATCACTATAGGGATTAAAAAGATGTCTTTCATATGCAGCTACTTGTAATGTACAACTTCACCAAATTAAATGAGATTTTTTTTTAACCTTAACTCGCTACAGCATATGCTTAACATTTAAAAAAAAAAAAAAAAAAAAAAAAAAAAGAAGAAGAAAAAAAAAAGAATTTGGAGTTCGACAGGCATCCGAATTTTATACAAAACATTTTTGCCCCTGAATAGTTGGGGTTTTTTTTGTGTTTTTTTATGGACATTTTAAATGCCAAATGCCATGTAACAGATACATTTAAATGGCTCACACTGACAAAAACAAGCTTTTTTCCTCTTGATCAATTTTAGCTAACATGAGCCCTGATCTCATACCATATACAGTAAGACATGCCTGCCCACTCTGTTCTACTGGAAGTAAGTGATAGTAATATAATGAACTCTGAGTATAAATCTAAAGGAACGGCAGATGCTGTGTAGTTACAGGGCCTCTCCTATAGAGACTGACATTTTGGTGGCTTGTTTACTCAGCCGGCATAATGGAAAGTGATAGTGACAGGGAATGAGAGGTCGAAAATTGGACTGAAATCACCCGACACCGTGAGCTGATGGCTCTCAAGCGTTTCCCATTTTAATTCAGCATCCTTCACACTATATCTGTGCACACAGCCATCATCCACTGGGACAACTCCCACGTGATGGTTACCATTCACTCCTATTTTGGCAGTCCACATCAGGGGCTTCAGATATAAAGAAAACAACCAGGTGATAGGTAAATGATACTAAACAAGTCTGGTCCATATCCATCACATTTCCATATTTGTTGCATGTATTCGCCAAAGAGACACAAGGTACTTCAAGTCTCTTGGATGGTAAAATGGAAAGTAAACACGATTTGCTTCGCTTCAATCAGAACCGTTATATTAAGAACATTTTGTAACAGTGCTGGGTTTGTCTCACGCTATAGCAACCCTGTTACCAGTATCAAAATTGCTTTCATTTGTGTGACCAAAATGAATCATATTGTTGAAAAGAAAGCTCTTCTGTCAGTTTGATCGATGAGAATAGGTTTTGATGTATATTATTTGGCTCGGAGAGAACTGAGATTTGTTTTCAGTGGAAACAATCACACTGGGTCTTGATGGGAAATGCCTATCCATCTGAGCCCTGTAATTTTAGCCTGAGTGGTGGCGTGGCAAGTTGTCCCATTCTCACTAATATCTTCTGTGGTAGTATTCTGCTGGCGAGAAAGTGTCAGGTTTGGAGACTGATAGGCTCTTAGGCATGTAATCCACAAATGTGACATCAGCTTTTGCTCTGAGGAGATCCTTCTCCCAGCCTAGCTCTGACAGGAAATTGACTTTTTCTTTGCTGCCAGGCCCTTCTTCTCATTGTTATGTTATCTCTTTCAATTCCATAGCTTGCCTTTCTTTCTTTCTCTCTCTCTCTTTCATTATTAATATGATAATGCTCTGATAATGCTCTGTGTCATATTTTTATGGTGCATGAATGTGTGTGTGCAAGCAAACAGAACAAACTTTGATTTTGCAGTGTCTTTTAAAAGCACCTGAAATGTCTCCTCATTGCTATTCCTTTAATATACATCTTTGTGTAGCCAGAAATAAAATTGCCCGCATCCTTAACACTGTTAGTTCAGCACACATCTGCTTGACAGTAATTCATCTTGTACACGCTCTCTGCTGTGCTGTCGGGCTTCCATGAGTATCTCAGGTGTATATCCGGCACACTGGAGTGGTTCCCAGAGTGCAAATGTGAGCCCATTAGCATGGAATGATAAAAAGAGTTCTAGTAGGATCTATGGGTAGCGAGGAGGTTAATGTTGTATGTCGAGCTATTAGTGTTTGCCATTACATTCTTGTTCAGTCGCACACCCACTAATGCATTCTTAAGGCCAGAGTGCTCTTAAGGTACTGACTTCATTTATTAGAACACTCCTCTTATTTGTCATGGTCAGTATTTCTTATGGCGCTTTCACATGCTAATGAAGTATTCTAATGAGGGTTTCAGAAGAGATTACAGAGTGTGAGTAAGATGTTTCGATATCAGCGTGAAATTCTAAATCCAAGCGACAATTCAATGCTCTTCTCAAAAGACACACAAAAACACTTACTGTATATTTTCACGGTGTGGTTTACTGCCAAAAAGCTCATTCAAAATCTTCTATCTGAAAGGAAAAAAAAGGAACAAGCAGGAAAGTGTTGAATGGAGAGAATTCTGGCCCCAAGCTAAGGTTGATTTCTAGTGAAGCGTCACAAAATCTTGCAAAACGCTGTTACACACTGAAGGTTTCACAGAATCATCAGAGATCTAGACTGCTTGCAGTGTGTGCAACCATGTTCGCTGTACTCTTTCACATGTGCTTATATTGCTCATCGACAGATCACATCTTATCAGATTAATAGTTTACTGTTTGTACTTTTATTGACCTTCTTCTGAGTGTTTTCATTTCTACCTAACACTCATTATGTTGGGTAATGGAAGGTGGGAATGGACAAATTGAGCCTGACAGATGCTAAATTGCACAGAAGAGACGAGAGAAGCCATGTTTCATGCTATTTCTTACACATATATCCAAAACACAAATTGCTATATTAGAATTTGTGCTTTATGATGGTAATAAAACCCATATATGTGATATAAAATGATTCTTGTTTGATTCTCCATCATAGCTGGTCGGCACCTATAGATTCTCTGCAGCACTAAAGACTTACAAAAGGAAGCATCTTCTAATAGTTCATAAACAGCCTGCACTCATCAGGGAGGAAATGGAAAGGTTCAGCAAGTTGACTGACTCATTTTTATCCAACATGCTTCAAAATCCATGACAGCTGTTACTGAATGTTTTGTGTATAAACTATTACATTATGGTGTCCTTTATTATTCGTTATACATTATAACTCACTAAAACATAGGAGAAAAAATTATAAAGGCATATTCACATTTGTGGTACAGGACTATTTTAAAAATAAAAGGACAGTATAATTAGTTAGCCTGTTCAACAGTGCAATGTGGTTTCTGAAAGATAGAAATGAAACTTGCATTTCACTATTTTCAAAGCTGTGTTAGGCCACCTATTTATTTTCTGACAATGGGTGCATTTTGTGTAAAATAAGCAATAGAGTTTAAAGTAACAGGATTTTTTTTTTTTAATAGAAATAGGATAGAATTAGCAAACACACAAAATCAGGATAACTGGCATCCCTGATCATGTCATAAGGACATTAAGGACTTTCTAATAACTAATTATTTTTTTAAATGAATAATTATCTGTAATTCAAAGTTACCATGTCAGTCAATATCATAATATTATTTTAAAAAATAATAATATGAAAAGAGTGAGAGCACTTCTTCCTATCGTCGTCAGGAAATTTGGATGATGCAGCTTCCTGTTGAACATGTGACTTGTAAAAAGGTGTGGGATACAATTAAAATGTGCATTTTTTCATAACCTATAATGGATAACGTGTGCAAAATGATGTTTAAAAGCATGAGACGTTAAATCGAATCACGCATAAATTAATACCAAAATATGATTTCTGAAGTATTTTAAAATTTGCACAGCCATCATTTTTGTTCACCACTTTGCACATTGCACATTTAGTATGTATGATACCCACCCATATTTATTTTAAGTACGTACAGTGCCCTCCACTAATATTGGCACCCTTGGTAAGGGTGAGCAAAGAAGGCTATAAAAAATTGTCTTTATTGTTTAACTTTTTGATCTTTTGTTCAAAAAAATTCACAAAAACACTCTGCTCTCATGGATATCAAACAATTGCAAACAAAACACAAGTTTATCAAAAAAAAAAAAATTCGTTGTTAAATACAGGTGTGCAACAATTATTGGCACCCTTTTAGTCAATACTTTGTGCTACCTCCCTTTGCCAAGATAACAGCTCTGAGT
>JANDJT010000217.1:8955125-8969750 GCA_024331685.1 Stegophilus panzeri
TATATACACACACACACACACAACATAATACAGGTATATTAACAGGAATGTAGGGGGTGTTGTGGAAATAAGTTCAAACAAACAAAGATAGGTCTTATTAATGTTTTTAATATTTTTTTCTGAAATATCCACATAGATTGTTGTGAAGACTCTTTACTTGCATATGTTTATCTGTACATACATTTTGTAAAAATAATATCATTGGGACACAAATGGCACCCTGATATCCACCAGCATGTTAACATTACCTTTATTGACTTATAAAAATATATATTTTTTAAAATGCTGTATTTTATTTTGGAATGTATTTCAAGCTGTATATTTTAATTTATTTTGATACTTTTACATTTGCAATTTTTGGAATTACTTATTTAAATTAAAAAATTGGAAAGTATTTTTGCCCATCCCTGCATTATAACCAGGTTTCATATGTCTCATATGCACAGAGAGTGTGAATGTGATCTCGAGTGCATTCCAGCTCAATGCCCTGAAGTGCTCAAGACTGCTTTCATATCCGTGCCATTATTCAGATCTGCCCCCTCCATCTGCCTGTGCACTTTTCCTCAAACTCTCGCAGCTCTGCATCACAAAAGAAGCAGAAAGCAGGTGTAAAGTATTTCCACCTTACCTGCTTCAGATCTGCATCCTATCATGTTCTCAAGGCAAAGTTAATGATCTCTGCTTTCACTGCATGACTACAAGCCCTGTAGCTCATTAACTCTTTACCATGTGCAGCCCTTGTAAAGTATGTTATCTTCTTTGTTAGTGAGGCTAACACGCAAAATAGTCAATTGAAGTGATCATCATTTAAAATCCTGAATTATATTGTTTCACCTCTTGTTTAATGGACTCTAATAGGTTCATGTCTGATAATATGATATAAGCCCCATACTACTGTACAGTATATATGTGAGTAGTCAAATGTTTTTTTTTTTAGATATGGGGTGGTATAGGGGAGGGGTTTTACTAGAGGATCTGCCCACCTAATTAGTATGTATAGGACAAGGTTGCATTTGCAGAATATCTGATCTGATTTACTGGTGCTGTATACAATAATTCCTAATACTCAAGGGATGATTTAAATCTACACAGGTCAGATTGGATTCATTAAGTCTGCATGAATTGTATAGAGCTACCAGATCTGTCTGAAACATGATTTGTGATTAGCGTTGGGGTGGCAGAGTCACCCCTGCAGAAAACCACTTCAAGATTATAATCCAGTCGACTCAAATTACTTCCACTAATTGTAGACCTACCACTAGAACTTTACAGACATATATTTGCTAGCCAAATACTCATTCTAAGTAGCATTAAGTGTCCGTACAGGTCATTCGCAGTCCTGTTATAGCTGATAAATTGCAAGGTCATTTGGACATGTGGTATAGAGTAACAGATGTTAGGCATGTCATGAGGGGCAGGATAAAACTGTGGGGGATTGTGGCATTCTTGTTCCCTTTTTCACTTCCCAATCCACATCACTGAACATATTTACTTCTAACAGAGATTGCGTTTTACACACACACACACACACACACACAATCCATGTGGCTCAGAAACATGGGCATAAACACATTAGAAAATCCCTCACATGGCACACTGAGACAGATACACAGACACTAGTTAAATTTTACTTACACTTATTCCAGACATGAAATTAAAAAAGGAAAGCTGTGTAAATCCAGTTTATCAACAAAACTAAATTAAGGTTGTTTATCCAATGAGTCATTTTATGCCTACAGACCTGTCACCATTGAGGTACTACATAAATGTGAGTAATTTTGTCTAGAAATGTATGTGAGGCATATTATACTGTTGGATTATAAATAAATGTGAAATGATAGGTATGTCCTTTCAGGTATTGCGACCCTAGCTGTAACATTGGAAATTATTTGTGTGCTTTATCAAATTTCCAACCTTGAGATCATATCAGATATAATCTGTTTTTTCCATTTAATTTACTTGTCTTGAAGTTTATTTTCTTTTCTCATTTTTGCTGACCCATTTCCCTGTACATGAATAATGTCATAGAAAAGCCCATAAATTGTGCATACTCATTAATGATGTTTTTTTTTTTTCTCATTATGCAACTAGGTTACTTGTGAAATGATGAATAAACAGATGATGGCCCTACATACAGTCATTTATTAAAAGATAATGATGTAGTCATTTGGTTGGTCTTTAAACAGTGTGTGAGTTAAGTACATCACAAATCAAAAAGCAGCTCTGGCTCTGGTCTTGATTGATTTATTACCTACATTCACCATCCACTTTAACAGGAACACCTGTACACCTGCACATTAATGCAGTTATCTAATCAGCTAATCATTTGGCAGAACAATACATAAAATCATACAGATATAGGTCGAGAGCTTCAGTTAATGTTCACATCAAAGATTGTGACTTTAATTGTGGCTTGGATGGGCTACCAGATGGGCTGGTTTGAGTATATCATAAACTGCTGATCTCCTTTGATTTTACACAGAATGGTGCCAAAAAAAGAAAAAGAAAACATTGAGCAAGTGACAGTTATGCAGGTGCAAATTCCATGTTGATAAAAGAGGTCAAAAGAAAATGGCCAGATTAGTTCGAGCTGCCATGCAGGACATAGTAACTCAAATAATCACTCTTTACAACCATGGTAAGCAGAAAAGCATCTCAGTATGAACAAAACATTGAACCTTGAGGTGTATGGGCTACAACAGCAGAAGACCATATTGGGTTCCACTCCTGTCAGCCAAGAACAGCAATCTGAGGCTATCAGCTTCACCTGGACAGGTGAAGATTAAAAAGGTGAAGAAAAAAAAAAATCTCCTGGTGTTTTTTAGTCTTCAACTGTCCAGTTTCAGTGAGTGTACAGTCATGTGAAAAGATAAGTACACCCCATGCAAATTGTTGGCTTTTGTGACATATATGGACAAGCAAACATTTGATCCTCTTTGAAATAGTGACTATTAATAAAGGGGATACACTCTATCAAATGGTACATAAAACTGACATTTTGTAGTAATGTTCACAATTTAAATGAACAAAAAACAGATCAGTCACATAGAAAAAGTAAGTACACCTCTACATTTATCCATCCATCCATTTTCTATACCGCTTATCATACTGGGTCGCGGGGAACCTGGAGCCTGTCCCAGGGAGCATCAGGCACAAGGCAGGATACACCTTGGACAGGGTACCAATCCATTGCAGGGCACAATCACATACACATTCACACACCCATTCATACACTAAGGACACTTTGGACACGCCAATCAGGCTACCATGCATGTCTTTTGGCTGGGGGAGGAAACTGGAGTACCCAGAGGAAACTTCCCTGAGAGAACATTCAAACTCCGCACACACAGGGCAGTGGCGGAAACTGAACCCCCAACCCTGGAGGTGTAAGGTGAACGTGCTAAACACTAAGCCACTGTGCACCCCAACTACATTTATCACACCTTAAAATCCATAAAATTAGAATCAGGTGTACAAGATTGGTTGCCAGTGATTAGAACCTGCTTAGGGAGTGCAGGTGGAACCAGTTTTATCTACACCCCTCTAATATCTAGTGTTTGGTGTTCCCTTTGTTATTGAAGTCTCCAAAGACCCCAAAATTTAATCACAGGATCTGCTAGTAAGTCTTGTAACTGTTAGTGTCCAAGTGCATGCGTCTACAATCAGAAAGAGATTACACAAATTTGACTTGCATGGGAGGCGTGCCAGGAAAAAGCCTTTGCAAGACTACAGTTTGCCAGTAAGCATATAGGCAAAGAGCATAATAATGTGCTCTTGACAGATGAATCAAAAATAAGAGTTGTTTGGCCACATTAACAGCAGACATACTTGGCGCAGAACAAAGACAGCTTCTCAGGTGAAGCACCTCATACCAACTATGAAGAACGATGGTAGAAATGTTATGGTTTGGGGTTGGTTTACTGCCTCAGGAACTGGACAGTTTACATTCATTGTTTCAACTATGAATTCTACATCATAGCAAAGAGAGCTTGAAGATAATTTGAGGTCATATACCTGAACCAAAAGTTGACCTTTCAACAGGATAATGATTCTAAGCACACTAGCAAATCCACCAATGAATGGCTCGAAAAGAAAAAATGGAGGGTTATGGAATGGCCTAGACAAAGCTCAGATTTGAATCCCATTGAAATGTTGTGGGGGGATTTGAAATGGGCAGCACATGCAAGGAAACCCTCAAACATTGTGCAACTGAGAGAATATTGCATGGAAGTGTGGTCAGAAATTCCAGCAAGCCTGGCGGACAATTATGCAAAACACCTAAAAGAAGTTATTTCTGCTAAAGGGGGCAATACTAGCTTTTGAGGCCAAGGGTGTACATACTTTTTCCACAGAAGAATACCACATCTATTGATATTTCTGTTGGATAAATGATTTAAAAAGATCATTTTCTTTGTGGTTTTATTCAAGTATATCATCTTTATTAACAGGTACTGTTTCAAAGATGATCCAATGTTGCTTGTCTAAATATGTCAAAAAAGCCAACAATTTCCAGTGGGGTGTAGTTATTTTTTCACATGACTGTATGTGGGCAAGGTTGAGTTGGCCTAAAGTTTTGCATTTCAACTGCATTTTTTTTCTTTCTCTTCTTATGTGCAGGAAACTGGCTGTAAATAGTTTCCTTGGTAACGGGTAGAAAGAAGGGATTTTCTCGTTTGAGCGGCTAAGCTTCACATGATGGTAACAGAGTTAATAAGAGGAAGAACGGGCAAAATGAGGGCACTGCTTTTCTAAAGGCACCGGATTCTCAATATAATTTTTTCAGCTTAACAAAAGCTTGAACAACTGCAACCCTGGCAAGGGGTAGGACAAGTGTTCCTACTTCCATTAGAGCCTGGGTGACATTTTTAAACACGAGTATTGTGAAAGTAAATGAGAGATCAACAAAACGAAAAAGTACTTCAGTTCAGTTGCTAGGAAACATGGCAGCAAACGAGTTTTCAAAGAGTACAACCACAGCATATTTTTGGAACACAACAGTGTTGTTCTTAGGAGAAATAGCAGTGGATGTTAATACATGTGTGGGTGCAGGAGACTCTGAGACAGAAGCTTATTAAAGATCTTTTCAAGTGGGTGGGCACTTACATTAATATTTCAGACATGCACTAAATCTTGTATTAAATTAAATTTTTTTCTGCTCAAAACAAATTTTAGTCAAGAATTAGAAGAAACTCCACACTGTGCCATTAGCGTTAATGATCATCAGTAGCAAATACCTCTCTCATTTGGGATGAAAGGTATTTATTAGAGATGCACCGATACTAAATTTCACAGTCGATACCAATAGCGATTATTCAGAGTGATATCGGCCGATACCGATACCAAGAGTTTGGTGGTTCTGCCTTTTATACCTTCGTTTAAATTAATAATAATAAATTGCACAATTCTGAAGGAAATAGAAATAAAAACTTTATTCTCTCCATTTCAACAAGTTTCACAGTAACTTTTCTCATAAACAGAAAACATATTACTCAAATTAATATTAACACATGAACTACATTCTGAAGATTAAAGTAAGATTTTTTTTAACTTATTGAATGTTATTAATTCATATTAACATTGACTGAATTCTAAAAAAAAAAAAAAAAAAAAAAAAAAAAAAAAAGCTGTGAAGCTTACAAACTGCAGTTTTGTCGTCATTGTCACACAATTCAAAGTAATTCCACACAAGTGACATCTTCTTTACACACAGTACAAATTCGACGTGTTTTCCAGCCCTCTTTTGATTGACAGGCTATAATCGGCCCTGATCATCGAATGTTTTAAATCGGCCAATAGCGTGAAAAATTGCCGATACATCTGTGCATCTCTAGTATTTATATCAGTTCTTGTCTTCATTCCAACGTATGATAATAAAATTTATTCCAGTGGGAGTTTTTTTTTTTTCTTATTTATTTTTTAAATATTTACTATATTTCAGCTTTTTTTTTTTTTTTTAAACATTGTCTTACTACAATAAAATTTCACTCTCACAGGTCACTATGCCTCCATCGCCATTATCCTTATCATCAAATTCATGTTTGCCCTCTCTCAGTCATCTGCATCAGGCTGCCTTAGCCAAGAGCATTAAGAGGTCAGTGGGTGGTATTGATTTGAGCATGTGCTGTGCTATGGCATGGGGAACCGTATGGAGCTGTATCAGTGAGGCCTGCCAGCCCAGATGGCTTCGGCTCAAATCTTTGGGTATAGAAGAATGGGATTTACTGTGCACACTGGCTCTGTCTCAGACAGTGAAAGGTGCTCAGTAAGATCTGGACCATTGTCAAATTGTAGGTGCCATTCCATGGGATGAAAGAAAGGAAAGGAAATTAACCTTTAATTCTTGAGAGTTGAAATATCCCAAGCAGTTAAATGGGCATTTTTTATCTAATTGTCTAATTGATATAATGTTGGTGTTCTGTCTTTAGATGAGCATTTCTTGCAATTGAATCGACCTTGAATATTTTCCCACAACAATGTCTCAATTCTCTCCCCCTTGTTGTCTGAATATATAAACTAGTTGATTACAAATGGAGTGTTGTCATTCTCCTGATAACCCTGGTGGTTGTTATGCCCAAAATCATAGTCCATATTGTTAGGCATAAGATCTGAAAGAAATGCACAAGGATCAGGATTTGAATTCTTCTGAGTAATACAATCAATGCTTGTATTATATTATTGTTATTTTTGATTAAATGTTAAATTGTAAGTGACCAAAATTCGGTTTTATTGGCATTCTATTCTCCTATCCCAGGAGACTTGGGGCACAAGGTGGGGGACACCCTGGACAGGGTACCTGCATATCACAGGGCACAATCACGCACACACTACAGACGATTTGGAAATGTAAATCAACTCGGAGGTGCGAGGCAAACATGCTAACCACTAAGTCACCATGCCCCCCAACATTTTTTTTTTTTGCAATATCCCACTGGATTTTAAATCATTCCTGAATATATTTCCCCCAGTAATGCCTCTTCCCATTTTAGTTTGAAGATAAAAACTACCTGGTAAAGCTTTTTTGCCAACCATAGTCCATATTGTAAAACACAAAAAAATATAGAATCCACATTAAGTAATGCATTCATTGCATGCGTTATATTTTCAGTGATCACAATTATGTTTAATACAAGCAATCATCCGATACTATCCACTAATTCTATTAGTATGGTTCAAACTATATTTAGAATAATTTTTAGACATGCCGTTCCGATTCGTGAATCATAGGTACTGCAATATGACTGTATTCTTTAGTCAAAATCCTTCTGACAGCACTCTTACAACACTTTTACACTTTTACAACACAGTCTGATTCAGCTGTTCCAGTTTACGAGCCAATATACTTGTGCTCTCCAGAGTAAAGAGTGAAAATGCAGAGGGGGCTAAAAGTTCTCCCCGAGTCTCTTGCTTGTCTGAGTGTGACAGGTGAACTGTGAGGAATGCGTGTGCCAGACCAGTCAGCTGAACAGCTTTGAGCTAAACCTGCAGAGCAGCAGAGAGCAGCTGGTTGTGGCATGGTTGAGGGAGTCTTGCCTCTCTCGCTTTAGAGCTGTCGGTCGCACACAGAGTGTGTGTCAGAAGGATTCCCTTGAGCAACAATCCAAAAGGGGAAAACAAGGGATGCGCACACACACACACACACACACACACACACACACATCCACCCCCATTCACACACAGATATAGTAGATATGCACACTTTCTGGGTTCCCCAGGATTGTTTACAGCTAATAAGTATTCAATTACAATACAGATTTAACCCATGGAAGTCAAGAATAACCTTAAAGTTATTGCTTTCCTGTCAGATGGACAAGGATATGGATCTAATGTGTGGAGCAACTCCCACAGCATATGTTCAAAATACAATGCACGAATCACACAACCACAACCACACACACACACACACACACACACACACACACACACACACAGTCTATTAACTAGAGCAGAAGATTGGTATTGGCCTTACCTCACCTATCAGTGGTGTCTGGAATTGGTTAGATTAGTTCATGGCCTGCTTGGCAGGACTCAAATAGAGCCAGTGAGTTTTTCCTACAGGTGCAGAACAAAATGGCAGAGGGACATTTAAGTTTCCTGTAGCCTTTCAGGCTTGAGCCTGTCACTAATAACCATAAGGTATGTCCACTTGACATACCCAGCAGACAACAACAATTACACAATGTCCTGGGTTAGGCTACAGCAACGTAAATCTGTTTCAGAACACAATTTGTTTACTTAGTCATGGTTGTGAATTCCTCCAGTGTGTAGGACATTGTTAATACACCATTAGTGCTGTGGTGTAAAAGGCATGACACACACTCTCAGAAATAAAGGTACCATACTGTATTTCCTTCTCACTGGGGTGGTAAAGCTTTAAAGGAACATCATTGTAAAGATGTACTCTTGATCCGGCGCACGGTGGCTTATTGATAGGCACGTTTGCCTCACACCTCCGAGATTGGGAGTTGAATCCTGAATTTGTATGTTCTCTTCGTGCTTCAGGGGTTTCTTCCAGGTACTCCGACTTAATCCCCCAGTCCAAAGACATGTGTTGTAGGGTGACTAGGATTTCCAAATTGTCCAAGTGAATGTGTGTGTGATTGGCACCCCATCAACGGTGTCTCCCGCCTTGTGCCCCAAGTTCCCTGGGATAGGTTCCAGACTCCCCACGACCCTGTGTAGGGTAAGCTTTATGGAAAATGGATGGATGTACTCTTGATCGTACCACTTCAGTGACAAGGAAAAGTACCTGTATTTCTGAATGTGCACTATTGCTAATTCAGATTATGTATTTCTATACTAAACGTTCCAAGATACAAAACTTTATCATGTAGACAACTCTCTAAAATGTACAGAGTACGCTGCTGTCCTGGTTCACAATAGCTTATTACCTTCCATCTTCTACCACTGCAGTTTTTAAAAATCATTGTGTTTTGTTGCATTACTGACATTGAGTATTATACAGGTACAGTTCACGATACAATTCAGATCATGATTCTGCATTTACTCTCTTAATCCTTATTCAAGTGTAAGCTCAGAATCTAATTTCTAATTTCAAATCGTAGTTAATACAAAAACATATTATTGTACGAGCAAGATGCCAAAAAGAAAACTTTGTAAACTGTCTTCGTTTAGGTGTGGATGCCAGTATGGTAATCAGTGAGAAAATGGAAAAGGCTCAGCAATAATCAGAGAACATTGGCAACATTTGCCAGTAGACTTGATTGTATTATAATGGAAAACCACTGGCACACCACTTAGAGAGAGAGAGAGAGAGAAAGAGATGCTTCTAATTACGCATGCACTTTTGTCTGTCTGACTCTGTGTGTGTGTGTGTGATGATGATGATGATGATGATGATGATGATGATGAAGATAAGAAGAAGAAAAATTATAAGAATTTAATTTAAGTGGCTAGCATGGCTCTCATCGCCGCAGCCCAGGCCCGGGCACTACTAAAATGGACTAGGAACATCTCTACATCTTCACTTTCATAAAAATGCATAGATGCATGAATATAAACTGTTGGACATGCCCCATTTCCCAACTCAACATCATTCCCAGTGCTATTATTTATAGACTCCAGTGCTGTTATGAAAAGGCATGTGGTTTTGAGATAACTTGTTTTACTGACTTTGCTCTCTTCTACTATGAAAATATATTGTGCTTCACTATAGGTAACAGTAGCATATAGCTAACTGGCTAGTTAAATGCTAGTAAATTAGATCATTTTCCACAGGTAGAAATGACTGGGTGGATCTGAATTATTATAGTCTCTGAGACTTCTTAACAATAGTTTAATTTACTTTAACAATCAACAGTATTTAATAGTATTAGCCATGTAATCAAACTAACTAGCTTGACACACAGGTATGTGGCTGAAAAGTTGTTGTTTTTTTCTCAAAATGTCCATAGTTTAAATTGTAATGTGTGAATTTAGCTGTTTGAGACTTTTAAAGAGAGTGCCCTTGGTTAAGTGCACATCTCAGGAAGATTTTTCTTTTAGTTTTTAAATTAATACGAATAATGTGCACATGCAAACCAAAATTAACATGCTCATAAGAGAGGAAAGAAGCTGAACCTTGCCTATAAACCATCTCTGTTAATTATTACTGTTTCATAATGTCTTTTTAATACCAGGTAACAGCAGTTGTGGACTAAAAAGACAGCTTGTTCAATTTAGTTATATCTCTGGGTGTAGCTTAGCTCATGTTTAATTAGGCAGTGTTCATGCATATTTTAACTGATAGTGGCACTAAAGGAACTCGTGTTTTGCAATCACATCAATAAATAACCTCCACAGGAATTACAGTGTGCTACATTACTCAGGATGCACTTTGGGTTTTACACAAAAGTCTAATGAATCTCTTTCTTGGCTCTATACATCTAGCACTTTCTTTCCACCCACACAAGGTTTTCACTCATTATCCAGGTTCACTAGAGGGACCAGCAATCTGATGGAAACTGACATTTTTTCAACACTTATTGTCTAAAGTTAACTTTTCTTCCTGACTATTGTAAAAGAGCAATTCGAGCAATCTGACAACTAAATCTTTCTGTGGAACATGTTCCTGGATGAGGTCAAATTGAATTGAATCCAAAAAGAGTTATGCTTTGTAAAAAGAAATTTCAGTAAGTTGATTTAAACAGGTTTATCACGTAGGGTGTATTTCACCAGAAATATTAAACACTTATAGTCAGTTGGAAGAATCATTTTGTTTCAAGCCAACCTTGTTCCTATCTAACTGGACAAGTTTTACAGCAGGTATTTGCTAGCAATCATCTTCAATTTTACTGAGCAGCATAGTGACTTTAGCACAAATGAACTTCATAAAATTGCTGCAGCGGCAGTGGGGGGGTGTTTGCATTCTGTGCTTCACACATAGCCAAACATCTCAAAGATGGATTTTCTGCTTCACAACATGAAGCCCTGAATGGCACACTGATTATTACACCACTTCAGATTCACTCCCAAAGCTCCAATCATCTCTGCTGATGTGCCTTGGCATGAATTATCCCTTTTCCATCACTGGCAACTAAAGCGCCACAAAGAGCTTTTCACCCTGAGAGTCCAGTTTATGTCTTACTGTACTTCTGTGTCTCCCAGCTCCTACCAAGTCTGTGCCAGAGTCATGTTTATTGTGAATGCAAGTATTGTTCTGACGCACCAATCTAAGGACTGTAGAATTACTCATCACTCTTACTCCCAATCCAGCTTCTATCCTTCAAAATATTATCTTATTTAAATTATCCGATTCCAATAATATCTAAGTGTTTAGTTGGTGGTGATTAGTTTGAACACTGAATCAGGGCTGTCAGTTGAAGCCTGATGAATGCGTTCTACTCTGTATTTCGGCTTTGCAAATGTGCCTCCATAAGGCTTTCTGATCTCTCTGGGAAATTAACAAGGACTTGGGGCTGAATGCAAGTGGTTTCATCACTCTGAAAAATGTGCGTGGGCCCTGGCACATAGCAGCTTCAGATATGTACTGCAGAGGAACATGGTTTTAATGAGTAATGTTATGCAGACAAAAAAAAAAAAAAAAAAGACTCATTACTTTTCCAAGTAATTATGGTAATAAGATACAATTTAAGACTATAAATACTAGACTGAAGTACACTTGAATTTGTATAGGTATAGATCCACAAATAACATTAAAAAAATATTTTTTATCATGAGAAAATAATGAGTAAATTATGAGTAAATTGATGAAACAGGCCCAAACATAATTAGTAAATGGTCTGCACTTATATAGCGCTTTTATCCAAAGCGCTTTATACTATGTCTCATTTACCAATTCACACACATCAATGGTAGCAGAGCTGCCATGCAAGGCACTAACTTGCCATCTGGAGCAACTTGGGGTTCAGTGTCTTGCCCAAGGACACTTCAGCATGTGGAGTCATGTGGGCTGGGAATCGAACCGCCAACCCTATGATTACAACCTGCACTACCATCTGAGGCACAGCCGCCCAACATAGGTACACCCTATCCAGTACACAATTCAGGTTATTGTAACTCACTGTCTTGGTTTGATCTCAGCAGTTTACAACACTAAGGGTGTTTTCAAACCTGGCTCGTTTAGAACGTTTGTTTTGGAACCTGGTGCGTTTTCTCCCTTGGTTCGGTTCGTTTAGACATATATGAACATGGCAATCTTCACCAAAACAATCGGGCCTAGACCACCTGAATGAGGTGGTCTTGGCCCGATTGCAAACGAACTCTGGACCGGTTTGCTCATGGTGAGAAAGGAATTCAACCCAATGGACCAACGAACCAACCTGTATAGCAATTCTTAATGGGAACTGCATTATGTAAAAAAACATGTTTGTTTTGCTAATGGCTCGCAACATGAATCGTGGTTTAACTTGGACCAAGGACGAGGTAAAGTGCCTCATTGAAATTTGGTCTGATGATCATGTTTCTGAACAACTTTCAAAAACGCATAAAAACACTGAGGTTTACAAAGTGTTTAGTGAGCGTCTCAATGAGATGGGCTTTAATTCCTCTGTGAAACATATAAATTAGATTAATTACAATAACTACAGCTAAAAAGAAAGCCATAATAAGCTCGTGGACCTGCTGTCTATCCATCTGGATGACTGACCGCTATGGGCGGAACCCCGGAACATAAACAGGTGCACTCTGACCAACGAGCGGACAGTTTACTCACATTTTGGTATGTGTTGAAACGTGTCGATCCGAGCCAAGGGGAAAATACAACATTGTAACAATTTAAGTCCCCGTTTTGGATCAAAGCACAAATCTACAGGTCTGAAAACGCCCTAAATGCAAGTTGCCTATGTAACAGTGGTCTACTAAACCCTGGATAACCCCTAGGGCAATAAAATCATCTGGAAAAATTCTTGTTTCCAGACTATGTGCACACACATGTAACAAAATGACATATGACATTTATTCATCATTCATTCATCCTCAGTACTGTCTTATTATTTTTTGGTCAGGGTTGCAGTGTATCCAGATCCAATCACAGGAACAATAGGGACACACTCTGAATGGGACACCAGTCTATCGCAGGGAACCATGTTCAAACACATTCACACCTGGAGCAATTTAGTATGGCCGAACCAGGAAAATGGAGAATCCAGAGGAAACCCACACAGACATGGGGAGAACATACAAAACTCTACACAGTAAAATGAGCTCCGTATCAAACTGGGGAGCTGTGAGGTGACAAAGCTACCTGCTCCACCACCAAGTCACTATTGACGTAAGACTGCCACACTGACCTTGTGCCGCCTTGATGATTAAAGTATCTGTGTCACAATGTTGTCTGAACAGACTAGCATGTAATGATGTCTCAGAACTGGTAAGACATTTTTAAGGCCTGATTTACCTTCCTCAATTCTAGCTGGTTGATATGTTCAGATCTCATATGCCTGATCTCCCAGGGAGGGTTTCACACCCCTGTGTCCCTGTGGCACCACACTGCCCCCACCCAGTGAGGGAGGCATCTGCAGTGACTATTACTGACTTTGAATTGGAATGCCTGTGCTTGGAAGGCAAAACTCAAAATGCATCTGCGTTCTGGGCCAATGCGAACAATAAGTGTTGTGCAGATCCTCCAGTGTGAACCAATCGTGCTGCTTTAAGGAATCAATTACACTTGACAACCTTAGCATACGTAAAGGAAGGGTTTTTAAGGAACCAATTCAGCAATTCTATCAAACCTTAAAAGGGACGGAAACTATACATCTGAATTAGAACGTATATTGAGTAGAAACCCCTTTTTTTTTAAAGGTTCATCTTCTCAAATGCACCTCTGAGGGAACACACATCATGGGTCAGACCGGCAACCTTGTTGGAGTGTGGTTTTTATGAGGCTCTGAGGTGAGAGAATATTGGGAGATGATAGGGGAACTGAAGTTTGTATCCCTGTGACACTGATATCAGGACCCACTGATCAAATGTTGTCACTGCCCAATGAACAATATTTATGGGGGGAAGTTTTGTTTAAGGCTTACCCAATGGGAAGAACAGAGGGTGGTCATGCCCTTAATAGGGGACTGAGAGGTGGCTCTCCCTGCTTAGGCCTGGTGTTAGGCAACAGAACCTTTGTGGATATTGAAAATGCGGCAACCTAAGTTTCATGTTTGTTTTGTGATTCCGAAACCTGCATTCTCCTTTCCATTGTGTCCCACTGCCATGAGTAAGATCTGTCTATCTCTCAGACAGATCCTTCAAGGTATTGTGGAGCGGAGGTATTTCTGAAACTCAGCAACTCACAACTGGGGTTTCTCGGGGGTCAGTTCTGGGTCCACTGCTCTTTTCTATTTACACTACATCTCTGGGGCAGGTGACTGAGTCTCATGGCTTCTCATACCATTGCTATGCTGATGACAGACAGCTCTATTTGTCCTTCTAGCCTGATGATCAATCTGTCTCTACACGAATCTCTGCCTGCCTGTCTGACATCTCAGACTGGATGAGGGAACACGACCTTAAGCTCAAGTTGGCAAAATCTGAGCTTCTCGTCATCCCAGCCTGCCCCTCAATGAAACACAACCTCACTGTACAGCTCGGCTCAACTACACTCAAGCCAACCAGGACAGCCAGGAACCTTGGGGTGATTCTTGATGACAGCTTGACCTTTACAGACCACATTTC
>JANDJT010000217.1:8981047-8995103 GCA_024331685.1 Stegophilus panzeri
GTCACATGAAAAGATATAATCAAATATTTACAAAAATGTGAGGGGTGTACTCACTTTTGTGAGATACTGTACATGTTTTGACAGATTGTGACAGATTGCCAAAGAAATTCAACATTATTTACACCATTTCCAGTCAACTTTTTGAGCCCTGTTGAACTGCCACTCTGACATGGAAAGATGTGCCACATGGAACCACCTGCAGTGGTGAAATTCAATCTGGAAAAAAGATAATAAAAAAGATAATTGTCAGTACTTTTAATTATTTCATTAATAGGACATTTTTTGTGTGAAGAAAATGATTAATTCCAATATGGGTCATTTTGACCCCCCTTTATGCATTCATGTAGGTTTTTTGGTTCATGCATTATAGAGTTAAATATAAAAAAAAATCTAAAAGGTGTGCGTTATAGCTGACACCTAGTCGAACACTTTACAGTTGGATTTATGAGTGTACGTCATTTCCTTCAAATGCTATTGAGCTTTAAATTATGGTATATTTTGTGTATGAGCCCATTGGTTAGTCACATACATGCCAATATTTACACATGATTTCATCATTTATTTTTATTAAATATCACAAATCTAAAAGGTGTGTGTCATACCTGACACCTAGATGAACATTTTACACTTGGTTGTGTAACTGTACGTCATTCCCTTCAAATGCTATTGAAGTTAGAAACATGTATACCGATGTCGTATGTAACTTTAGAGACTGTCCCTTAATTTCCGCTTATCTGCGAATATCGGATGTCCAGCGTCAAGCCAACTTTATGTCAGTATAATCCCAAAAGTGATGAAACAGAACCAGCCCTAGCAAGAGACGAATATCAACTTGAATAGCTTCAAAAATTAGAAGAAACTTACATGTAGTTTTAAAATGGAAATCTCAGTGATGATGCAAGAGAATTATTATAGCTGGACAAAACACATCTAATGATACAGAGCCCATGTGAGGGCTGAATTTAGGCAACAGTACTAGTTTGCTAAACCATTGTCATGCTTCCAGGTAAGCAACAGCAGTGCAATAACACACACACACACACACACTCACACACACACACACACACACACACACACACACACTACATCACTCCATAATAAATACAGTATGTCCTCTAAAGACCCTTATGCATGCTACATGTGGTTGAAACCCACTTACAATCTATATAGAAAATGAATAGACATACATTGGTTTAAAAAGATGTACATATCTGCTAACAGCCATTAGGCATAAAAGCTTGGGGAGATACATTTTATTAGATTTCTTATCTATGCAATTTTCACAGGGACCTACTTAGTTGGCCTATGAGTGGGTTGCCATGTTGCCATGGTAATGATATTCTCTACGCTTTTCTCCTGCTGCATCATCTATATCAAGGGTGACACCCAGTGGATGAAGAATTGCAATAAATGCTTAAAACCACCAATTCCTCTTTAAATAGGTATAATTTGAAACATTTCTAGGGAATGTTTGTAGGCTTAGAATTACATAGATGAGTCTAATGCAAGTATTCAAAAGCCCAATCAAATATGAAAGCTAATATACCAGCTGTTCCAGTTGGCAGGGTTCCTCATGAATGCCAAAGATTATACATGATGCATTGTTCTACATTCTGTAGCAAGGTTAGTGTACTGATAAATAAAGATGTGTTTAAAATGGTGAAGGAATGGTATGATTTCATGTTTGCAAACTGGTGCTTGTGTTCAATCATTTGCATCATTGGAACCAACATCTGCTGTGAGTTAGTAACAGAGAAATACAAAAAACATGTAATTTTATAACATTGTTCACTCTGTTGTGTGATATTATGCATGCGCTTGAAAGAGGAGAAGCATAAATAGCAGGTTGTCTCATATGTGAATAAAATACAAATCTACTTGTGTCGACGTTCAAAAGAAATTCACATTCACCTGGATGACTGAAACCTTCACACCCTGCTGGAAAATCCAGCGCATTCTGGCCACCTACCAGCTGGAAAAAAAAAACCATGGCAGACCATCTTTGCCAACTGGCAGGTTAGTGCCCAACTTCATTATACTTCAATTAAATGATCAGTAAACAGTTGAGATTTATTTGTTGAGTGAGCACAGATTTATTGAGACACAGATTGGCTATTGAAAATTGCCCCTAGGTGAATGAGTGTGTGAATGTGTGTGTGCATTGTGCATTGCAATGGAATGGCACCCTCACACCAAGTGTTCCTGAGATAGGCTCCAGATTCTCTGCAACCTTGACTAGAATAAGCAGTTAGTGAAGCTGAATGATGAATATTATAACAGATCGCTGTTCAGCTTAGTTTATATATCATTTGTAATATTAATAACAAAATTAAATTGCATTTATGAAAAATTATAAAACACAGTAAATGTAATGACATAAAGACACAGGCACCCTATAGATATTGTATGTTTTCTTCTTCTTCTTCTTCTTCTTCTTCTTCTTCTTCTTCTCTGTATTATTATTATTATTAGTAGTAGTAGTAGTAGTATGTATTATGTTTGCTTTTTATGAAATTTGGCACAATGATAGAGGACCTTCTCAGTTACCTTCACAGGTGTGCACCACTTAAGCCTTCTATCTCCAACCATAGGGCAAAGATGGACATACATTTACAATAATAACTCCACAACTGTATATCATAGGAACAAGATTACATTTTCCTCTGATTCTTTGGGCCAAGTTGAGTTTAACGAACGCCACAATGTTAAGTTCTGCCATATTGCTCTTTTTTTTTTTTTTTGCTCAACATCAAATCAACATTGAATCTTGGTTATACTGATTCTCTTCAAGGTACAGTGTGTTGTGGATCTATCACATTTGTAAGCAGGAAGTCGGCCATTTTGAAATGTAACAAAAACTGTTGTTGTTTTTTTTTTTTTGCTTCTTCGCATACAAATTTTGTCCAATCATCAGGAAATTTGGATTACAGCTTTGTCAGACCAGTTAAAAACTCAGATTTATGATATGCTATGTATGTGACATTTCATCCATAAACTGATATGTGCTATTATGCTATGTCTCCAAACAAACGAACATGACGGCATATCTTGGCAATGCTTTTAGTTATTGATATCAAACTTATTATTATTATTAGTAGTAGTAGTAGTAGTAGTAGTGGTAGTAGTGTTGTTGTTGTTGTTCTGTATATTGTATACAATTAAATATTTTGGTTCCTTTTGCTTTCTTGTATTCACTTTTTTCCTTGTAATATGTACATTCTTTGGCGAATTGGCGATACAAATGCACTATTGTTCGTCATGACAGCACATTTCAGTAGTACAGTGCAGTTCATTTGGACTGAGTTGAATTGAACCAGCGAGTCGGCTCTAAACGCCAACCTGAAAATGAACCGATTCGCTTGTGAACGATTCATCACTACAATGTTCATTACACACCCCATACCGCAGATGGCGGTGACGGTTGAGGCTCGTCACTTACTCCAAAGAAGAAGCACACGTAACCTCTAACCTCAACATGGCGACGTCCTGTAAACATGAATGTTTTTTTATCGGAAACGTCTATGAACAAATTTGGTCGAGAGTTAGGGGGGAAATAGAAACAGTGGCACAGCTCTACTTTATTTAATGTTGTTTTATTAACAGTTGGTTTATTCAACCCTGAGCCGCTGGCTATCATGCAAGTTTTACTGAGACCTCTTAGTAATGTTTTATTATTTGCTGGACTCTTTCGTAATGTTAAGATATGCAGAATAAAGAGAAGTCGTCAGGGTTATACGGAGGCGTGCACTTTAATCAGGCACAGATGGATAAAGACGGGTTATGTGTCAAGTACACACTGTATGAGGGAGTTCAGCTCCTCAGCTCAGAAGGTAAATACAGGCTGCAGCACAAATGGATGTGTCTGGGGTTCAGATAATATCACTGGTTTGTTACATTGAGGATGAGTTAGACTTAATCAGTGATTCTGTAATCTACCTTTTTGTTATTTTTTTAAAATAAGTATTCACCTAATTAGTATGTGCTTGTGACCAAGTTTTCACAGCAGTCTTTGTTTTTTCCTCTCTCAGCAGAATATCGATATGTCCCAGTTCCCTGTGGAGAAGATAAGAAACTTCAGCATCATCGCTCATATTGACCACGGGAAAAGCACCCTCGCTGACAGACTGTTGGAGATGACAGGTGGATTGTGTCGCCCTCGGCTGTAGGCACCTTACAAACACCAAGCTTAATGACTAAATGTGCATATTCATCTCCAAAGGAGTACACACGGAGCTGCTGAAGTGACATGGTGGTTATCTTTTTATAAGGTGCTATCGTAAATTAAAATATTGAGGCCACAAGTTAATGTATGAAGGCCATAAATGATGTATCTTGTGGCCATAAATTATTATATTATGGCTGTGGGAAAGTGTAAGTATCTGAGCGACCAAACTGTGATGGTTAGACAACCGGGTCAGAGCATCTCCAAATCAGCAGGTCTTGTGGGGTGTTCCCGGTATGCAGTGGTTACTACGTACTAAACATGGTCCAAGGAAGGACATCTTTTGAACCGGGGACATGGTCATGGGTGCCCAAGGCTCAGCATGTGGGGCGCGAAGGCATGCCTGGTCCGATCCCACAGAAGAGCTACTGTAGCACTATTGCTGTAAAAGTTAATGTTGGCTATGTTAGAAAGGTGTCAGAACACACAGTGCATCACAGATCACAGCTTGCTGTGTATCGAGTTGTGTACCGCAGACCAGGCAGAGTGCCCATGCTGACCCGTGTCCACCGCCAAAAGTGCCTACAATGGACACATGAGCATCAAACTGGACCATGGAGCAGTGGAAGAAGGTGGCCTGGATTGATGAGTCACGTTTTCTTTTACATCATGTAGACTGCCAGATCTGCTTAGCTGGGGAAGAGTTGGCACTGGGGTGCACTATGGGAAGAAGGCAAGCTGGCGGAGGCAGTGTGATGCTCTGGGCAATGCTCTGCTGGGAAACCTTGGGTCCTGGCATTCATGTGGATGTTACTTTGAGATGCACCACCTACCTAAACATTGTTGCAAACCAAGTACCCCCCTTCATGGCAACGGTATTCTCTTTTTCAGCAGGATAATGCGCCCTGCCACATTGGAAAAATTGATCAGGAATGGTTTGAGGAACATGACAGAGTTCAAGGTGTTGACTTGGCCTCCAAATGCTCCAGATCTCAAGCCGATCGAGCATCTGTGGGATGTGCTGGACAATCAAGTCAGATCCATGGAGGCCCCACCTCTTAACTTACAGGACTTAAAGGATCTGCAGAAGGAGGACCTACACAATATTAGGCAGGTGGTTTTAATGTTATGGCTGATCAGTGTATGTTCATGTGGCAATCTCAGCAATTCTAGTATCCCGATATGTATCATTCCGAGATTAAAGTTTGATGAAATCGGTCATCTCCATGCTTAGGTTCTCGTGGTCACAGTGGTGTTTCACTCATTTTAAAATACAATATTAGCCACATAGTCAGTATTTTGTGCCCACAATCTAAAAAATAGATCTCGAACACCTTATTAAATAACACCTTATTAAATAACCCCCATGCGACCTCAGTGGCTCTGTACATACTACTAAATGAACATACTACTGAACATTTTGCCTTGAAATCTTTCATATATTTTGTGCAGGTGCCATTGCAAAGACCGAGCGGAATAAACAGGTCCTGGACAAACTGCAGGTGGAGAGAGAGAGAGGAATCACAGTAAAGGCTCAGACTGCCTCTCTGTTCTATAAGCATGAGGGACAGACTTATCTGCTCAATCTCATCGACACACCGGTCAGCATTACAAAAAAAATCACAATCCTAATTTTATTAGTTATATAGTGAATGAAAGACTTTTAGGTTGTCCTCCAATGAATTTCTTGAACCTCTGCTGCATGTTTATCACATACAGTATACAAGTTTTCAGTTTTAAAAAGGATTTAATTAAAGGTCTAGATTTCATTTAAGTCTGTTTTTTTTCCCCCTCCACCTGTTCTCAGGGTCATGTTGACTTCAGCTATGAGGTGTCACGCTCCATATCAGCCTGCCAAGGAGTTCTGCTCATAGTAGATGCAAATGAGGTACCGTGTACCAAGGAGTCTTAAGTGCAGCTTTCTTTCTTGCATGAACACCTTAGTCTTATTAGTTTTTTAGCTGGAATAATCCTTTAAGAGAATTAAAAGTGTGCACCTCTACGTTGTCTATACCAGGGTTTGTCAGCTGGCAGACTGCAGTCATGATGCATGGAAAAAGTACTTTAGCAGAGAAAGAATTACTGTTTTAACAAACATCAGTTTGGTTTGTGTAGCAGATCTTTTTTTTGTGTGTCTTATGCAAACACACGCATTTATGTAAATAATTTAGTTGTAGGCAGCTCATCAGATGAGATTAACTACAGGGTTAGTTACATTTATATAGCACTTTTCTAAACACGTCTCCTCAACCACCACTTGTATGTACTATCCACCTGGATGATATGATGGCAGCCATAGTGGGCCAGAACGCCCATCACACAGCAGTGTTTGAAATCTGCATTTATTGAAATCTGAAATTGCTGATTGCTTGCTAATTGCTAATTGCTTGAAGGACATTGTTAGACCTGCACTGACAATGATAGTCCTCTTATTGTTACCGCAGAGACATCCCTCTAGCAATTGTAGATGTAGCAATTTTGCAAGCGTGGAAATTAATGCGAAATCAAGTAAACTCTGCGATATTCAGAGGCGCTTGCAGTTTTTCTAAATTACTGTGATGGGGATTATTAGGGGGCCATGATAGAGAAGGGCCAATTTTGCCAGCAAGGTATACCCCTAGTCTTTTACGATTTGATTTTGATTATAAGATTTGATTATAATTTTGATTATTTTGATTATAATCTTTGATTATAAGATTTGTATTGACTGATGAGTCAGGTTTAAGGTCACATCCGAAGGAAGGTGCTGTTTTTACAGTATAGTGTCACTATACTGGGACAAACAGACCACAGGGTGAGCACCCCCTGCTGGCCTCACTAATACCACTTCCAGCAGCAACCTTAGTTTTTCCCCAGGAGATCCCCCAGCCAGGTACTGACCAAGCTCAACCCTGCTTAGCTTCAGTGGGAAACCAGGCAAGAACCGCTGGGAGATATGGCTCTGGCAAGCTTTTCATAAGATTTGCGCATAGTCTGCATTCCAGTTCATCCTAAAGGTGTTCAGTGAGGTTGAGGTCAGGGCTCTGTGCTCCAACTCCATTCCACTCCAACGTTGGCACTCCAACGTTGTCTTCATGGGCCTCGCTTTGTGCACAGGGGCGTTGTCATGATGAAACAGGTTTGGGCTCGGTCCAAATCCCAGCAAAGGAAAGTTTTAAAGCTACAGCATATAAAATTTTGCGGCCGCATACGCATTTGATAGTCAGCTGTCTGCATATTTTTCGGCAAAAATTTCTATGACGATAGTCAAAAGTGATAAAGTTGACCCACTTTGAATTGATGTGTCTTGTTTATAGCCATTACTCAATCATTAACGCATAATCAATTAAGCATTTAACAGGCAACTTTCCAGCATTCAGTCATGTAAGTTGCATATTCAAACCTTTGTAAAGAAGGAATTTTATGTTATGGTGGTTTTTTTTTTTTGTTGTTGTTGAATATCTCTGCTCAGTACAATGAGGCAATTTACCCAACCAGCACTCTAACACAACATTTTTCAAAAAATTAATATGGTGATAGCATAACAGTGATGTAAAAGTGATTTGTTTGTAATAGCTTAATTTGTAATAGTTTGTAATAGCTGTATTGCATGCACTTTACAATGTTGTGTTTATTTCTGTTCGTCACTATTAAAGGGAATACAGGCACAAACAGTGGCAAACTTCTACTTGGCGTTTGAAGCTCAGTTAAACATAATACCAGTTATAAATAAAGTAAGTGCATGCTTTTACCAAATATCTTGCTTGTTGATAGTGTAAGTTTATGTTTGTGTGATCGAATTCTTTTCTTTCGTAATCAGATTGATTTGAAAAATGCAGATCCTGACAGAGTGGAAAAGCAAATCGAAAAGATGTTTGATATTCCAAGTGAGGAGTGTATCCGGGTGAGCATGTGTCGTGAGTTGAGAAATAATATTGTGCTACAAGTGCAACAATGTTTAACTCGTGCTTTTTGAAATCTTTGTCTTTAGATTTCTGCAAAATTAGGCACAAACGTGGACCAAGTTCTTCAAGAGGTAGTGAAGAGAATACCTCCGTGAGTTTTCCTCAAATTCTTTTAAATCTTTTCCGTTCTAAATTTCCACCTCGTTATTTGGAGTATGTCGCATATTTGAAATTGTTTTCATTTTTGCTTTTAAATAAAAGTAAATGTTTAGTGTGTTTCTAATCGTAGTTTGTTCTGAAATCTTATTTGCCAAAACTATCAGCTTTCAGTTGGTCCATTTTAACAATGCCATATCTAAAGTTATTGCTGATATTTCTGTGCAGTAGATTTGCTCAGGATTATTGCTCCATTGATATGATTTGAACGCTTACTCATTATGAAATACCTTCACATAACTGTGCATATATAGAAGTATATAAGTTTTCTTAATCTTAGGGTTTAATCTTAAGTTTTCTTGACTCTTTCCAGACCCACAGCTAAGCTAGAGGAACCATTTAAAGCCCTGGTCTTTGACTCGACTTTTGACCACTACAGAGGAGTAGTAGCCAATATCGCCTTGTTTAGTGGACAGGTCTGTAAGGGGGACAAAATTGTCTCGGCCCACCTGGGAAAGACGTACGAGGTCAATGAACTAGGGGTTCTGAGGCCAGATGAACAACCCACAGAGAGACTGTAAGAAACTTTTACGAGCACATAAACGCTGATATTGGATACTAGCTTGCTAAAAGGACTATAATCCAACTGTGAAATGTTCTCATTACCAAAATTTCCTCTGATTCACACTAATTAGAAAAACCTGAACTGTCCCCACTACTTGGGGACAGAATCCACAGAGTAAATCAAAGTTACAAAGTTCCACTATGCGATTCAGGTGTTATTATTTGCACAAACAGTAGTTGCTACATATATTTTGTGCCCTAACTCTCACTTTTGATCAAAGCTTTGCAGGACAGGTGGGTTATGTTATAGCTGGCATGAAGGAAGTGAAGGACGCTCAGATTGGAGACACATTCTATCTCCAAAATCAGCCAGTGGAGGCACTGCCTGGCTTTAAACCTGCTAAGTGCATGGTCTTTGCAGGTATACAGCTTTCATTTAAAAGCATTTGCAATGGCCTATATTTATATAATTCTGTTCAGTAACACTGTATTTTCCTGAAACAGCGTGTTACACTGCATTTATTGAAATCTGAAATTGCTAATTGCTTGAAGGACATTGTTAGACCTGCACTGACAATGATAGTCCTCTTATTGTTACCGCACAGACGTCCCTCCTAGGATGTAGCAATTTTGCAAGCGCGGAAATTAATGCGAAATCAAGTAAACTCTGCGATATTCAGAGGCGCTTGCAGTTTTTCTAAATTACTGCAGATTTTCCGCAGATTGGGGCCAATACATGTGATGTGATGTCATCACAACACGCATTCAGTCAAAGCCCTCTTCCATTCACGTGCGTCGAACATGAGTACAGCTGAAAGGTCTCATTTACAATTTTGCCAATTCAAGTAGTTTTCCCCAAAAAAAAGCACAAAAGCCCAGCAAGTTGCATCACAAATTTTGAAGAAGAAAAAAAGCAGCGGCAAAATCAAGCATTTTGTAGCCGCAACAATCCCAGGAAGAAGAAAAAAAAACTCTATGTAATTAATTATAGTGAATTTGTGTGTGGACCACATCCAGAGTAAGGTGTATGTAACCTTTTAATGTAATAAGGCTATAAGGAAATTAATGTTCCAAATGAATGGCAGTGAATAACTGTGAATCTGTGTTTGCGTCTTGTTCTCAGAGTAAGCAGGGCCATCTAAAGTCCATTTTATGTAATAGTGTCTAACTGTTGCTTAGACCCATATTGTTTAAATTGAATTCAATGTGTGTGTATGTGTGGTAGGTATATACCCTACAGATCAGTCGGAGTATCCTTCTCTACGCAGCGCAGTGGAGAAGCTCACTCTGAATGACTCCAGCGTGATGGTGCAGAGAGACAGCAGTCTGGCTTTGGGGGCTGGCTGGAGGTCTGGACTTAATACGTTCACATTTACCTACCTCCCAAACTGTTATGTCACAACAGAACTATTATGGCAGAAATGCAGCAATTATATCATGAGAACACACTCCTGGATCTTTTTTGTTCTCTCAGGCTGGGATTTCTGGGTCTGCTGCACATGGAGGTCTTTAACCAGCGTTTGGAGCAGGAGTATAATGCCTCTGTTATAGTCACAGCTCCAACAGTGCCATACAAAGCTGTACTGGCCTCACCCAAACTCATAAAGGTATAATGGTACACTTGATGATTGGGTGTGGTACTTTAATTCTTTAGTATTTTATACATTACATACACTATATACGTAACCATCACAGCCATATGTCTGCCTCATTAAACTGCGCCAGATTGTTTCGAATGTCTTTGTATGCTGTAGCATTACATTTCCTTTCACTTGAACTAAGGGCCCAAAACGTGTGCACATGACCCTGTGCACAAGGCGTGGTCCATGAAGACATGGTTTCCCAAGGTTGGACTGAAACAAAACGATGACTGTGTACCAGGCATTCTCATCAGACATCAGTGCCTGACCTCACTAAATGGTCTTGTGGCTGAATGGGTACCAATCCCCACAGCAACACTCCAAAATCTAGTGGAAAGCCTTCCCACAAGAGTGCAGGTTATTATAGCTGCAAAGTTGATACTAAATCTGAAATGGGATATTCAACAAGCACATATGGGTGTGAAGGTCAGGTGTGTACAGTGGGGGTAGTGGTGGCTTGGCGGTTAAGGCTCCGGGTTACTGATCGGAAGGTCGGGGTTTCAAGCCCCAGCTCTGCCAAGCTGCCACTGTTGGGCCCTTGAGCAAGGGCCTTAACCCTCTCTAACCCGCTAACCTGCTGTATCATGGCTGACCCTGTGCCCTGACCCCAGCTGCTTGACATGTTGGGGTATGCGAAGAAAAGAATTTCGCTGTGCTGTGTATATGTGATCGATAAAGACTCATTATCATTATACATACCTTTAGACCATATAGTATAGTGTAAGTCCTTACAGAGAAAATGAATAACTCGTAAGATATCTATGAGTAATGTTCTGAGTTACTGTAGAGTATGGAGTATAGATGGACTGTCTTACTGTGTCGAGTAGGAGTATGGGCAGGAAGTGGTGACCATTGTAAACCCGACCCAGTTCCCTGAGAGGTCTTGTGTCGTGGAATACCAGGAGCCCATGGTAATGGGAACTATCATCAGCCCTGACGACTTCACTGGGAAGATCATGAGCCTCTGTCAGGTATGACTGGCATACAGTTATCTTAAATCACACAGATCTGTTCTGAATGTAGTGATAATCTGATAAAAATTAATTTTGATTCTTGCAAGCTTTCACTTTATTATTGTTCTACTTCTAATAAATAATGATCTGTTGATGCTAAAACCTGGTATATAACATGGGTGTTTAACACTCGTGAATTTATTGATAATAAACCTATTTTTCCACTAAACATAAAATACATGTTGAACACATGAACATGATCAGAAGTTAGCAGTCAGTTAAACTATGCATTAACGGTTATGATATACATTTACGTTTATTAATTTAGCAGATGCTTTCATCCAAAAGCGACTTACAAATGAGGAAGTACAAGCAAAATTACATTAATGTGTCTATTTAACACACAATTCTGTCTAGAATTGATACCAAGTGGTATGAAACGTATATGCTGTTACTGCTTATTTTCAGAGCCGCAGAGCTATTCAGAAGAACATGGTTTACATCGATGACCACCGAGTGATGATGCAGTACCTGTTCCCTCTAAATGAAATTGTGGTCGATTTTTACGACGAGCTTAAGTCCATGTCATCAGGATACGCTAGGTAATGTTACTGATGAACAGAGTTACCCATACAAGCTGTAAGAGTTGAGAATTGAGCTGTCGTTTTACTCCCGATTCAGCATTTTCACACCACAATGCAATTTCTCCTCTCCAGCTTTGACTACGAGGATGCTGGCTACGAACCAGCCGAACTGATTAAGATTGATTTCCTGCTCAATGGGAAACCAGTGGAAGAACTCACCACTATTGTTCACAAGTAAGCGTTACGGTCACACAGGGTGCATTTGCATGGCTTGCAGAGTCAGTGAACACTACATAATTGTGCAGACTAAATTCATGAGCAGTCTCATTTAAATTGCAAACTATTCCCGGAGTTACCAACCACATGATGGAAGCGAAGAGTGTGTTTTAATTACAGCCTCTGCTATGTTGCTGCTTTTAGAGACCGGGCCTATAATACAGGGAAAGCCATGTGCATGAGGCTGCAGGAATCCATCCCCAGGCAGATGTTTGAGATTGCTGTACAGGCAGCCATCGGAAGCAAAGTCATCGCCAGGGAAACGTGAGTGATGGTGCTGCTTATTTTGAGAAATGGCATGTATAAAAGTAGTTAAGTGTTTTGTAACATTTGCATTCATACTTATTCTCGCAGAATTAAAGCATACAGAAAGAACGTCCTAGCAAAATGTGTAAGTGACACCTCTTTGCTTTTTTTTGTTTAAATTCTAAGTTAACTATTTATTGGTATACTCATTTGGCCCTGACACTAATATAAATTTTACTGTTCCTAACAGTATGGTGGTGATATCACACGAAAAATGAAGCTGTTGAAAAAACAAGCGGAAGGCAAGAAGAAAATGAGGCGCATTGGAAATATTGAGGTCCCCAAAGAGGCCTTCATTAACGTACTGAAAAGGAAGTAGAAACTCCAATAAGAAAATGTCAAAAATGCTACATACTGAGGAAGAAAGCCCAATCAGAAAATCCTAATCAAATCTGAGGTGCCTGCATATGGCTGATTTTTCAAGGCAACATCCTATGTTATGTCCTAAGGATCCCATAATCCAGTGTTCCAATAGCCTGTGTAAAAAAAATAAAATAATTTAAAAAAGACTACTGAAGTTCCAGACCACAAGGGGGCCCCATGCGAAAACCAGACTCATGGTCACGACCATGGCCCCACCCTCCCTTATTGGATTAGATATGTTTAGTTAATGTACTAAAAAAGATTCTTGGGAGACGTGAAGTTTCAGACAAACGTCCTTCATCAGCTGTGCAATATATACATTTTTATTCAAATGAAATACTGAAATTTGTATAGATTCCCGGGCAGCTCAGGAGCCCTAAGTGACTGCTTATACTGCTGATAGATTCAAAAATATCCCCGTATAAGACATCTATAATTATTTTCACTCAAAAATGTATTTTTAATGAAACAGCTGGTATAGTATTTTAAGTTTATTTGTCTCCAATAATACTTTATTCAGTCTAGTGTAATGAGCCTTTGGGCTTACTGCCCTTTAGCATATGGTATTATTTTGATGTAAGGATTCTCTTACAGGTATCTTTATGGATGTGAAAGCACTGCCTTCTAGGACCCTGAAGTATGAGGCAGTATAGCGATCAAGGCAGCTACCTTCTGTTTCAGACACCTCCAAAGAGTTTTTGTGCATCTCTTGTACAGAATAGTTTTAAATCTAAAAACGAAATACAACATAAAACAAAGGCAACCCGAGTAAACACACAATACAGTTTTGTTATTTTTTTTAATTGAAGCAAAAAAAGTTATCCAACACCTATACACCCATGTGAAAAACTGCTTAAACTAAAAATCTGGTTGTGCCAGCTTTAGCAGCAATAACTCCAACCAAATGCTTCCGTTAACTGGAGCTCAGTCTTTCACTTACTTCTAGGACTTACATCTATGCTCTGGATCATTGTCTTGCTGAATAATCCAGTTGAGTTTCAACTTATCCTTCAAACATTCTCCTAAACATTTTCTGGTAGACCAGAATTAATGTTTCCCTCAATTATTATAAGTTGCCCAGGCCCTGAAGTAGCAAAGCATCCCCACACCATCACACTTCCACCACCATGCTTGACCGTATGTTCTTTTTGTGGAATTCTGTGATTGT
>JANDJT010000217.1:9005855-9020130 GCA_024331685.1 Stegophilus panzeri
TATTCTTAGCTGTGTGCATTTTTTATGGAAGATTTTTTTGCTTTGCAGTTGTCTGATTTAAAAAGAAAAATGCCATATGAGATCTCTGATGTTTCTCTGTGGGCTACTATGCCTGACCTTGCAAAGAGGAGCCTGGGAGCAGCCGGGCAGGGGGAGAGAGAACAATGCTGTGTGATAGACAGAAAGGCCAGGGTAAAGCAAAAGGCGCGAGGAGGAGGAGGAGGAGGGGGTGGGGCGGTTGAGCTTCCTCTCCCTGGATTAAAACGCCCATGAGCGGTGCTCTTCGCTGACAGCATCCACATTTCTACACGCACATAGCGCATCCCGTCACTTCCACTATTTGGATTGAGCCCAGATTAGGGACGCTTCCACCTGCGCTCGCGCGCCTCACCCGCTGTTCTTCTGATCCGCGCCCACTGAAAGCCACGAGGTGAGTTTCACGCATCATTTTCTTAATTATTGCATGCTCTTTAATGCCTAATGGGCTGCTTTTAATGGCGAATGGGCCCATGCCTCGCCGTGAACGCTGTCATCAAACTATCCGCTTTGTTTTGGTGTTTTGATTTTAGCGTGTAGGCTACAGTACAGTACTGCATGCATGTGTGTTCTCTTACATTAGGATCCTGAGACACATCCCAATCAGATTAACGTTACAGGACAAAACAAAAGACCACGCTGCTCTTTGTTTTCTTTGTTTCCTGCCTAATTATATGACTAATCTCCCAAGTTCCAGAAAATTATTTTTGTTTAGTTTTTTTTTTTTTTTTTTTTTTTTTTTTTTTTTTTTTGTGTGTGTGTGAGGAATTAGCCTACTATAGCTGAGATTGTTAATCTGTTCCAAAGAAATTAGGTCAAATTACAGAATGAAGTTTTAATGTGCCATAATAATAATTCCTCGATCCATTTTTATTACTGACATTCAGACAAAAATAAATAAATAAATAAATAGACTCAGACAAAGTGAGAGATGTGAGGCTCATTGTTTGGTTGAAGCATTTTTTTGGGGGGGTGAAGAGGGAACGATGGCTGAATGGGACATTCATCGTGCATGGACACACACAAATAATAAATAAATAAATAAAGCTCTGAAGCTGTCTCTGGATCGCTGTGAGAGAACTGAGGTGTTAAGTTGGGGAAACGAGGCCTCAAACCTTATCTTTTCTCAGTAGGTGAGGTGTGGCTCGGTGCCTGCTGCTTCACTGTGTGTGTGTGTGTGTGTGTGCGCGCGCAGTTGGTTTGGACGTCGGGTTTGATTCAGCTGACGCACCGCAGTGGACCGTAACGGCGCACTCACGTTTATCTCTCCGTATTTAGGAGTGTGTACTGTACGTAAAACCTGCTTTTTTTGCCATTGCTGATGCACACACACGAGCTGTCAGTGAGTCGACGCTGCCGCGTGCAGAATCTGCTGTGTGCCGCGTAATTGTGTGTGTGTGTGTGTGTGTGTGTGTGTGTGTTGCTCCACGGTTTGTCATGAGTCAGTGAAGAACGAGAAACATGTGATGTAGGGGTATATAGGGGGATATCCAGGCTATACTGGCAGCTCCTCTGTCCCACTGCATGAATCTCTCTCTCTCTCTCTCTCTCTCTCTCTCTCTCTGTCTCTGTCTGTCTGTCTCTCTCTCTAATAATCCAAGACACCAGATGGCTATTTTTACAACTTTATTCTGTGCTCAATTCATCAACAAACTTCAGATTGCTGTTTTAATAATACTACCTAAACATATCCTACTCTCCTATCCATTTCCTTATGCAAACATAAACATACAAATTACCAAAGCAAAAAGTTCCAAAGCCATAATGCTAGTGAGTCTTTATTGGTAACATTCATTACAGCACATATCCCAGCATGTTAGGAGGTTTGGGTCAGAGCGCAGGGTCAGGCATGATACGACGCCCCTGGAGTAGAGAGGGTTAAGGGCCTTGCTCAAGGGCCCAGCAGTGGTAGCTTGGCAGTGCTGGGGCTTGAACCCCCGACCTTCTGATCAGTAATCCAGAGCCATAACCGGCAAGCCACCACTGCCCCCTATAAAACTGTAATGCGTTGGGGCTTGTTAGAACGCCTAGCATGTTAGTAAAACCAGCAAGTATTAAATCTGATATATAGACTATGGTTGGGAGTCGCAATAATGATCCACTAACAATTCATACTGAGCACATCTACCTATGTAGGGCTGGGTGAAATATTGATATCATAATAAATGATTATACAATACACTTTTCGGAGATATTGTTCGTATGTTGTGTTTTTTAAAAAGTTTTTAATCATTACAAACATGGTACTGAATGGATGCCATTGATTTCACATTATTGTGTTGCTTAAACTTGATCTTTGTCTGTGTAGGCATTAAAGAAAAGTATTGTCAAACTCTGTTTATCATTTTTTTTTGTTTACTTTACTACTGTTTTGCAGACAGTTTGTTAGTTAAATTATAAATTATAATACGCTTCATGTATCATAGAAATGTCCTCGAGTGTCGGGATATGATATTTTTGTCATATCGCCCAGCCCTATACCTATGTCAAAGCATGAATAAAAAACAAAGTCTGTTGATATTATTTCAAATGCAAGACAGAATAAAATTATTAACTGTATGAGGACACAATATGTCAATATGTAATTGCTGCTCTGAAGTTATGATTCTCTCGGTCTCTCTCTCTCGCACACGCACATACACACATATGCGCAGACATATGTGGCTAGACATATGAGACCGTGTGGAGAATTGATTGGCCGTCTATCGCTCTCTCCTTGCATACTTAGTCCAAACACAGCTGCCTCCTCATGCACAGCAAGGCTTTCTTCTCAACATACTGTACATCACTACATTCCGAACAAGGCTGTGGAAACATACACTTTCTAATTAATCAGCTAATCAGTTACTTAATATACCCATTATTGCTAGTTAAACCATTAAGAGCCATTTAGTGTGGATGTATTAAAATGTCTAAGGAGGTGAAAATTGAAACATTAGTTGAAACTTGTTTTCTGTATGCAAACTTTTGTTTTGTTGTGTGATATCTGTGATGAGTGAGTATTTATAGGCTTTCCTCTAGCCCCTTTTCAAAAGCAAAAATAGAAAAGGAAAAAAAGATTCCCTGCGCACGTGGACTATTAATCTCCGAACGGTGGTGAGATTAAACGTCATTCTGGATGGAACTGAATTGAAAGGTGCAGATGAGGTTAGGTTTATTATGCTAATGGATTGGTCTGTCAGACTGGATGTATGAGAGAGGATGGATTTAGTTCTTACTACATAGGAAAGGCAGAAGCAGAAAATGTTTTACAGCAGAACCAAAACAAAACAAAAAAAAGAGAAATGTTTGGCAAACCATTAATGTTTAAACTTTGTATTAATGGCTGTGTTTTAATTAAGCAGGAAGACTTTAATTTAATTATGGTTTTAGTGAATGAAGAGTGTGTCGTTTTTATTTGTACTGCTGATTTGACGTCATCAGTGAAGCAAAATCAGCAGATGTGATTTGACAAGTATACCTGTCTTTGTATGGTCACGAGGCAGAATTTCATTTTTTTGCTTAGAGCACCGCTCACTGTGGTAAAATATTACATATCAATCAGCTGCGACCATGACTAGGGTTAAAGCAATGAATGAATGAATGAAGTGCACCATACTTCATAAAGTACCTTCTACAGCGGGTCCCAAAAGTCTTCATACGCAGGGGATTATGTTTGTGCCACTACTCGGTTGGGCCGCAACACTTCTAGTCTTTTTTGAATTTGTTAATACATTTGGCAACATTGTCGTGTGTGTGTGTGTGATGTGCTTGCCGTGTTTCCTGTTAAAGTCCATCGCAACCTTGCGACAGCTTCCTGCTCCAACCATGAGAATGATTTCAATAGGTTTTTGCTTAGTCAAAGCATTCTTAAAATCTGTTTGGGGAAAAAAAAAAATAAATAATATAAATTAAGTATATAACAAAAAAGATGACATTTTTTTTCAAAAGTGTTAATTTCCCCTATGTATGGGGACTTTTGAGGCACCATATAGTTTCAATTACATACCCTGTATTTATCTATTTAGATTTGACGTCAGGACAGTGTACTTATTAGGGATGGGCGATATGTATCTTATCGTTTGCGATATACCGGTAGAAATTCTCCGCACAATAAGAATTAGTCTTCCCACGATAATAACGATAAAGCCTACTTGATGACGTATTTCTGTGAGCGACGGTCTGCGACCCATCCGCAGCTCACGGGCAGAGTGAAAACGAGTACGGCGGAAGGCGGATGTGAAGCTGAGTTTATCGATCTGGAACTGGTTTGGTTACAGAAAATCAGTTTTACTTTTAGATCAATGTTTGTGTTTCTGAGGCTCTCAGGATCACAGCTATTACTTGTACCCAAAAACAGTGGTGCATGGTACTATATTTTTATCGTCACTGATATCATTATCGCAATAAACACCAGAAAATATTGAGATATAGTTTTAAGTCCACATCGCCCGTCCCTAGTACTTATTTGTTCTGCTTCTCTCATTGCATGCTAATATGTGACATCAGGCCATGTTCTGTTCCAAGCCTGGTTCAGGTTTGCTTCCGTTGCTTTCTTTGCTCTGATTCTGTGCTATTGAGTGCAGTACCGTCTGGTCCAGCTTGGCCGGATCTGTCACTGCCTGCACACGCATACAGCAATTTGATTTGGATTAAAATGCACTGAGCATTGACCTACTGGCAGAGCTTACAGACCTCTCATTTACCTCTCCTTTGGCGCTCTACAGGCGAAAAAAAAAAAAAAAGAGAGACAGTGGGATAAAGAGGGACACAGAGAGAAACATTGAGAATCAAATGAGGGCAGTAGGGGGAGGAGTGAGGAAATGTAGCAGCTGTGTGGCAGTGGAAAAGGGAATGAATGAGTGTGCGAGTCGAGATTTGTATCTTGCTTCTTGCATGAGCAAGTCAACATGTGACAAAGTAGGTATTTGGTGAATGCAGTAATGTTTTTTCTTTCAGAAATGGGCGATGTGATATGAAAATTAGGTCACGGTTTAGTGTTCTGAGAGTAACGTGCGTATTGTCTGTACAACATTTGAGTAGCAGCTTCATTGTTACTTGCAGTAACACACTTTTTTTTTTTTTTTTATGTTTGAGTGTATTTGTCATAGAATTGTTTGAATTTCCCCCCCCCGTCTTACTTTTTAAAAAAAAAAAAAAAAAGTACTTTTATTTTATAAAAACTGAATAAAAGTAGTTGTAGTGTTTTGACGTAGTTGTATCGTTTGTTTGTGTCCCAGTCAGAAGTGTTTGAACAACTTTAATGTTTTGTTACAGTTTAATCACTATTATTTCCACTTACCAAACTACAAGAATCATAAATGAATAAAGAAAGCTAAATTTTACCCTGTCCAGGGTGTACCCCGCCTTGTACCCGATGCTCCCTGGGATAGGCTCCAGGTTTCCCAGTGACCCTGAAAAGGATAAAGCGGTATAGAAGATGGGTGGATGGATGGAAGCTAAATTTTTGCGGAAATTAATAACCGGTAGCTCTCAGACTCAAATGGGACTGAAAATGAGAATTAGTACAGTGCTAGTATTAACCGTAAAACAAAAATATGTGCAGCGTGGTGTGCTGCATTGCCTAATTAGTGTGACACAGATTTTGGTCTTTTCCGATGAAATTAGATCTAGATTGTTCCAATAAAATAACGAATATCTGACATTTCATTAAATATTTAATAATAAACATTTCAAATATTTCTTGATTCAATGAGTCTTTTATTTTTTAAAAAATTCGAAAAGTATTTAAAACAAGGTCATTTAAAGTCCCCGTGAAGTGCCTTTGAAGTGCACCGTGTTATTAAATGGGTTGACGTAATTTCCACGGAAACAGGAAGTCATGTTTTTTTTCAGCCTCATAATTAGAAGCTGCCGCCATGTTGCCGTCTCTTCGCTGTACTTGTCACCAGGTGACGTTATTAAAGCAACGGTGCTCACAACATCCAATAAGGTAAGAGAAACCGAAAAGCATAAGAATTATGATGTTCATGACATCACAGAGAAAATCATGTATAAAAGGCTTAAAAACACAAGCTGTTTCTCCATTCTAAGATCGCATTTGCATGCGTATTGACAAACGGTCACAGGCAAATTCTAAACTTTAGTGACGAGGCAGATAGACAATCTCGTCTACTGTCCCAAGCGTCTTTCACGCTGACCCCGGGCCATCGGGCGGTCCTTATTGTTGAGCCCAGCTAGAAGCCACAAAACTTCCATTTTGATTTCATGGGGACTTTATACAAAAATTCTCAATTTTAGGCTGTTCAAAATAAATTGACTGTGAGTGTATTTTGTTTGAGAGTATTATTTTGTATGTATTATGTCATTTGAGCGTGTTGTTTCTGTATTGTTTTGTCTGTAAGTCTTATTTTGACAGTGTGTTTCACTGTGTATAGTAGAGATGCACCGATGTATTGGCTGATAAAGGCAATTTTTCCCGCTATCGGCTGATAGTTTAAAAACATCCAATGATCAGGGCCAATTATATCCTGTCAATCAAAAGAGGGCAGGAAAACACATCGATTTCATGCTGTGTGTAAAGGAGATGTCTCTTGTGTGGACTGACCTCAAAACTGCAGTTTGTAAGCTCTGTAATCTCAAATAAATTTTACACCGGATACTGCAGAAGTGAAGTGGGAGTTTCAGTGTAGAGTCTTAAAAAAAAAAAATTTGCCTCGCTGCTCGGGCTGAATTAAAGCACCAGTACACCGTTGAAATATTTAAATAAAGATGAGCTGACAAAAAAGTATATATTGCACAGAAAAATATATTTGTAGAATAGTGTATTTCATATCCAGTTAATATATATATAAATATAAAAAGTTGATATTATATATTACCAGTTTGATGTTACTGATGAAGTAGAAATGCTTTTGTTTGTGGTGAGTGAATGTGAGACTAACAGGAGGTTTTTTAGAATTCAGTCAATGTTAATATGAATGAATAACATTCAATAAGTCAAGAAATCTTACTTTAATCTTCAGAATGTAGTTCATGTATTTTCTGTTTATGAGACCAGTTACTGTGAAACAACTTGTTGAAATGGAGAGAATAAAGTTTTTATTTGCATTTCTTTCAAAATTGTGGAATTAATTATTATTCATTTAAAAGAAGGCATAAAAGGTAGAATTATCGGTATCTGCCGATATCACCCTGAATAATCGGTTATCGGTATCGGCTGAGAAATTTAGTATCGGTGCATCTCTAGTATGTAGTGTTTTGTCTGTAAGTACTGTTTGAGTGTTTTGTCTGTATTTAGTGTGTGTTTTTTTTGTTTTGTTTTGTTTTTTCCACATGTCTGTTTATTTCCTGTGTGTGTGTGTGTGTGTGTGTGTGTGTGTTGCCACGTGCATGAACGCTAGTATGGTCTGAGAAGTCTGTGTGTCAGGAAGCTTCATTTCAGTTAGCATGAGCTTTGCGCGTGTTTGAAATTTATAGCATTTTCATAACCTTTTGTGTCAGCCTGTATTAGGGCCAGCACAGACAGACAAGCATTGATTCCACAGGATGACTCATCCCTGTTACAGATGCAGATTGTTATTGATTTATCATCAAAGTCATGTTTGTACCTGAGCCATCCATGATGATAACCATTGCATCTCTGTGGTTACGTGATGGTCAAGAACTAACTTGTAAGCTGGAATACACTGCTCACACACCGGCTAAGGCATCCATACAAGAACTCAAAGGCTTGCTGGTCTGAATCCTAGGTGGTGTACCGAGGCTTGTTGACATAGTAATTGTTGTGTTATTCATAGCAACAACATTTAAAAAAAAAAAAAAAAAACCACCGTCATGCAGCCTTAACAGTATTTTTAGTAGGCGCAGCTGTTAAAAGAAACTCGAGCCTGAATTCCGCAGTGTGGATATTCAGGAGGTACAGAATTAGTTTTTGTTTTGGGGTTTTATTTCAAATGGATTTATTTGCATTTCCTACATTGACAAATGTACTGTCTGCAGGGCTTTTTTGTGTATTGCAGATAGGCTACATTTTAGTCAGCATCACTCAGCTCTTTCTCACGCTCCTTCCTTCCTCTTTTCCCTGTTTTTTCACACCTTCCCCACCCATCCTGCCCTCCTCTGACACCTTTCCACCCTGAAGTGTCCCTCCAGAGTCATTCTGCTTTCACAATTTTCTTATCGTTTGAAAGGAAATTCGATTTGTGTGTTCTGTGTGGTGTTTTTGTTCTTGCAGCTGCCAGTCATCTTCCAATCTTTACGAAATGCTTCGTCAGTGTCGCTTATTATTTCTTCTACCTTATTTAATCCCTTTAGCGTTGTCCACCTTTTTCTTTATTTGTAGCTCTCTGCAGCAGTTTCTTAACCCCTCTGTCGCCTTCTTTCTCCTGCGGTTTGCTCCTGTTTTTCAGCATGGGGCCATGGCGACGTGATAAGGAATTCATTTCGCTGCAATAACTGAATTTATTATTTATACACAAGTTACAGTTAGCCTAGATTTCTGCGTGCAGGGAAAAGGAGTCTAGTGCAGGCTCTATGCAGAGCAGAGACAAACAGGGAAGGAAACTTTTCAGGAACCCAGGAGTTTTTCCAGGAACTAAGAAACCTTTGATGTGTTTCCACAGCAAGTAGGGCTCTAGTTCCTGGGGACCTTTATAGTTCCTGCTGAACAGAAGGAACGTTTCTGCAGACCGGGAAATATTGCAGTGGAGCTTGTCGTACTTTGCTGATGTATTGTCAGCACACATCAGACTCACAGAGTGACCACACCCATAGACAACCAAGTGGTTTAAAACGTTGGACTACTGATCAGGAGGTTGTGAGTTCAAATCCCAGCACTGCCAAGCTGCCACTGCTGGGCCCTTGAGCAAGTCCCTTAACCCTCAACTGCTCAGTTGTATAAATGAGAGATAAATATAAGTCGCTCTGGATAAGGGCATCTGTAAATGTAACAAGTTGCATACACGTAGGAGTATGGAGGTTTTTAAAAAAAAAAAAAAAAAAAAAAAACATGTTCAAACATCTCTTTAAAACATCATAGTCACACAACATAGCAAAAAGTTTTTAAAAAAAAACAAAAAAAAATGTTTTGTCTCCAGTTTCACCATTGCTGTGTCTGAATTTGTTCCCTATTTACCAGATACACTATGCACTATTTGGGGTGTAGCCCTTTTGGAGTGTTGTTTGAATTCTCCGTGTACAAATTACATTCATACATACATATATGAAATTAAATAGCCTCTGTAGCCGGGGTTACAAAGATGAGGCAGCAAAAACTGTGTAGAAAGCATTTTTCCAAGAATGCTGCAAGCAAGCATTTTACAGCATTTTTTTTATTAGGTTTTTTGGGTTTTTTTTAATGGAAAAAATGCTTGGACCAGCGGTTTTCATCAGAAAAAGACATTACATGTGAATGCAGCGTAACTTTGTTTAGCTACCAAGCCACATTACATACTAACTTTAGTTCAGTCAAGGTATCTTTATGTAACATTAACTAACTTGCTTTGCTGGCTAGCATAATTTAATTCAGTACATGAATATGTATGTAAGTCAGCTAGGCTAGCAATTTCATTAGTTGTAAAATAGGCAATATTTTAGTTATATCTTTTCACAGTCTGTTGCTGCTATTGTTAACATCCACAAGAATTAATCCCTAACATACAATGTTTATACTTCATTTATTCTTATAGATGGCTTGCAACTTGCTTATCAGAGTTAATGGTTGTAACTCCCATCCCGAGGTGACGATACAGAAGAAATATCCAATCAGCTGTTTGATTAGCTTGGCGATGAGCTTCTGTCACACACCAATCACACAAACATTCATCCAGACATTGATTGTTGACTGGCAGCTCATTCCCGTTGCGAGATTAACGTTCGAGATCATGCCACATCAATGTGCTCAGAAAAAAACCCCAGAGAACTCACCGTTGTTTTTAGATTCATTCTGATATGTAGCCGAAATGCCTAGTTACGTTCATTCATCTTAAGGCGCTCCACGAAAACACTTAGGTGCCTCGCCTAAGCCTTTCTATAGTAGGGAAAACCCTGATGTCCTTCTGAATATCAGGCACGGTAAACAGAAAAGCTAGGCTTGCCATTAGTTTAGCTTTTATATTTAAACCACACTAAACCCATGTTTGTCCTTTTGTGTAATTTGTACCTTGATTGGATGATGTGTGCTTGGTCTGTTTACTTTTAGTATCACCTCCAAGGGCAAAGGAGAATATATGTTTTTGTTTTTTCAAATTATCAAAAAAGTAGTCCACTTCATTCATTTTTATTACACCTATTCATGTGCGCCTTCTCGATCAATGCTGATCACGCATTGTGGGTTTAAATAGATTAGCCTCAGTGGACATTAAATCACTGGGTCATAAATAATGAAATAATGGTCAGTGATAGGCTGGGTGAATCTACAGTCCGGGCTAGAAAGTAATCAGCCCCAGTCTCTAATTCATATATGTGGTGGTGTTGTGTTTTTTTTTTTGTTTGTTTTTTTTTTGTTTTTTTTCTTAGAACTGCTGGTGGTACTGTAGTTTTTGGTTGATGGAGAAAAAATTTTAAATTATTATTTTATTTGTTAAAAGGAGAGCTTAGACTCTCTAATCCATTTATACCTCCTGGCCCTGCATCACATATTTCATTTGTTACTTATGCTATACAATGCTCATGGTCCCTGAAGTGGTGTGGAAGCATAAAACAGGAACCTGTCCAAGAAATTTGTACTTCTCATTCAAGATAGTCTTGGAACTCTTTTGTTCCTCAAACAAACCTCAAGGTGTTAAACACATCAAAACGGATGTGCTTAGTTTAACAGATATAACTCAGTAAAATGCATACAGTTTGGTGTGCAGGAGTCTCCATCATCCAATATCATTTTTGTTAAATATAAGAATACAATAATACTAAAAGATCCCTGAAAACAGCAAGGAGAAGAATCTTGAGGTTTTTAGCCGTTTTAATGTAGGGTAGGACTAAGTCACAAAGAACAAATTGTAGTGAATTCCATCTGTTTTGTTCAGGAGCTTAAATTTGGCCAGTTGCAGAAGTGTGAAACACTGAACATTAGAAAGAAATGCATGAAACTACACAAAGCTTTTGACTGCATCTTTAACTGAAGATTGTATGTCGGTTTTTGTTTGATGCATCAAAAAAAAAGCAGAAATTTAACTTCAATGTGTTTTTTAAAAAAAAAAAAAAAAAAAGGCAGTGTGAATGTTGCCAATTTGTCAAAGTGTAATTTTTTTGTGTGTTTAAATTTATACCAGGATAATGCAAGGAATAGAACGTGGCCAATAGATCTTAGTAACACAGTAAAGTCTTGAGCTCAGTGTTGGGGGGAAGAATCCAAAAAATGTTTTTTTTTTTTTGTTTTTTTTTTTCTAATGGAGATAAATATATTAGTTGCCATTTTGTATAAGGAATAAAGCCTTTAGAAGGAACTCCAGGGAGGGGATCACAGGACAAGAAAGACTTTCAAGACGGAGCTGCATATCTAGGACACCGAGTGTATACATTACTAATGATGCGAGTGGTGTTAAAAGTGCATTACGTGACCACATGAAAAATACTTTGCCTTTTGGAACTATGGTTTTTTTTGTTTGTTTGTTTTGTTTGTTTTTTTTTAAAAAGAGAAATGATTAAAGCTGGTGCTTTGAATCTTTTGTTTTGTCTTTTCATCACAGGTTCAAATTATATTATGCTAATGGAACATGCAATGACACTGTATTTTACCAATATCTTGTTTATAATAGCATTTGTCCCTCTCTGTCTAGTAGATCGCCACTCTGATTGGTCCTGATGGTTATAAAAACGCACCTCCGCTGCCCTCCAGGAAAGAAGGATGTGATATCCTATCAAATTAAGGAATTTCAGAGCTTTGAAACTTGTAAGACACAAATCACTCACTGGTAAGTGGAACCATGTGTTTTCTAGTATAAAGTATTTAATTTATGTGAGTTAGAAAAATGCATTTGTTTTAAAAAAAAAAACAAAAAACAATACAGGATTATTTTCTCAGATATTTGCCTAGTATTTTGTGATCTCATCATTGATTACAATGTAGTGAAACTGTAAGAGAGCAACCTGGGTTGTAAGCAGGATGCAAATTTTAGTGAGGTCCTCATTGCAGAAATGTCCTAGTTAGGGATGGATGACATCTTATCGTTTGCGATATACCGGTAGAAATCCTCGCCACAAAAAGAATTAGTCTTCCTGCGATAATAACGATAAAGGCTAGTTGAAGACATATTCATGTGTGCGATGGTCAGCAACCCGTTCGCAGCTCACGTGCAGAGCGAAAACGAGTATGGTGGAAGGTGGACGTGAAGCTGAGGAGGAGTTTATCACTAAACGAGGAGCTACCTCTACAATCTGGAACTGGTTTGGTTACAGAAAATCAGTTTTATTTTTAGATAAATGTTTGTGTTTCTGAGGATCTAAAGATAACAGCTATCACTTGTAGCCAAAAACAGTGGTGCATGGTACTGTATTTATATCGTCACTGATATCGTTATAGCAAGAAATACCAGAAAATATCGTGATATAGCTTTAAGTCCATATCGCCCATCCCTAGTCATAGTTAATATATCGTGATGCTGATTGAATACTATAGATTGTAGTGTACACGTTCTGCCAATGTTGCTGTGTTTTGTTTTTTTTTTGTTTTTGTTTTTTTTACGAAGGTTCACAGTTCACAAACCACCAATTTCCCTGATAAACAGTCACATTTGTATCATGTTTGTCGCATGCAACCTAAAGTGTCATCCTAAACTGTTCTGAGGTCAGTAGAGATCTGATCATCACTGCTGATTGAGTCTTGGGAAGCAACTTTTTTCTGTATGGTAGACTACATACTACAACTACATTATCAGGACATCTCTTTGCATATTGAATTTGACAACTGGAGGCTATGTGATTGGGGGGGGAAAACCCACAGAATCTCGTGGTGTCCTCATAGCTAGTTACAGCCATTAGTGAGTCATAACGATCACAGATTTCCATATTGTGGTGTATTTATCTTGTTACACAATCACTTCCTCAGCTTCATGTTTACCAGTTAATAATCATGTAGTCTCATTCTAAAATGAAAAGACTCGGAGGAAGACCAGAGGATTACAGATATGAAATATTATCTTCAAAATGTGTCAAAGAATTCTCATGATCTATTAAAGTGTGATTTTAAAAACTAACTGTAAAATAAGTACATTGACACTTTATCGTAGCTTAATTTTGACTTGGGGCATACGTCATGTGTACGTCAGTGACGTCCTTTTTCCCAGCATGTTAACATGATGAACCACCGAAAATTTTTTGGTCATCGATCAGCATTAGCGTGGGAATCTCGAGGCAGCTCATGATTTGATTTTCGATGCAGGGTGCCAAGATATGATTAGAAAACAGTTCTTCATGCATCTCGATGCATCTCAATTTATGGTTTGAGGTTAAGATTTTTTTTCCCCTAGTATAAGCTCCTGTTGCCCTTTTAAACACAACATAACACACAACTTTCTTTCATCATAAAAAAAAAACATTAAGTTAAACGTATTTCCATTCTGGCTGTAGGAATAATTTAACTGTTTGAATGCTAATTTTAAAATTTTCCTAATTAATTTAGGTGAAACACGATTTCCTAAACATTTTGGCTAACTGTTTTGGATAATATAGAAAAGTAGCTCAGATTTCTCCTTGATGGATAATTTTGTTTTATTTTGTTTTGCCAAGTGTCAATTTTCTGATTTAAATATAAAAAGCAAGCAATTATACAAAAATATTCTTTAAAATAAACATTGATAAATACATAAAAAGCAAACGTGTCCTAAACATCTAGGTAATTGCTAAGTAGTAACAGTTTCTAACAAGCACTGTATTGGAGTCACTATTTTCTGTGCATGAATCTCAAATAGTATTTGGCATGTAGTGGACTATGTAAGTTATAAGGGCTTTATATTATACCTTGTCTAGTCAGTGTATATATAAATATGTATGAAGATATAACTGACAAAATTTCAGTGATAAATAAATAACTGAATAAAAATAGTCGAGTTTTATGATAACATTTGACATTGCTTCAGTGCAATGGTTTTGGCTTAAGAGCAGACATACAGTATGTTTACATACAGTACGTTTACATTGACAACAATAATCCAATATTAACCCAATTAAGACAATGCTCTGATTAAGAACTACCATGTAAACAGCAAATTTTAATTACCTTAATGCGATTAAGGTCATACTCGAAGTAAACACAAATCGAATTAAGACATGTGGAGTACTCCTGTTTTAGTCACATTATCGA
>JANDJT010000217.1:9020601-9049496 GCA_024331685.1 Stegophilus panzeri
ATGTAAACACCTTAATCAGAATATTGTCTTACTCAGAATAAGGTCAATAATTAGATTACTGCTGTCCATGTAAACGTCAGTGTCACTTTTCATTAGATACAAATACATAGCAAAACCCTAATGTGTATATAGCATTATTCAAATGTATTCGAATACTACACCTTTTAAACTGACACCTTTGCGATGATGGGTAGCATCCTGAATTACTCAAAGTGCCAAGATAGCTCGGCCAAAAATCTGTCAAGGCCCCTTTTTTTGGCAGGAGATGGATGATGGATGATAATGATTTAAAAGTGGTTGCTGAAAAGAGAATTGGTACTTTGCCTTTACGGCCTCTGCTGACCCCTGTGTAGCACCCTGTTAAAAGCCTATGGTCTGAGTTGAAGAGGGGTTTCCGTAACCACACACGTTCTAACCTCAATCATCTGGAGTGGTCATGGAGGAGTAATCTAACCCGAGGAAGCATAACTGAATTACAGTATGCTTTCTTACCAATGTGGTCTCCTCCACATGTAATATAGGTGCCAATACTTGTGCAATTGGGAGGGGAGCGTTTAATTAATTCCTAAGCAATTAAATGGTTAAAACGAATTCAATATTTGTGCTGTACACACTGATTGAAACGAGTCGCCTCGCAAAATGCCACTTCTTTTTGGCAAATGCTGCATTATTGATGGAGAGATCTATACAGCTCTGCAGAGTCACACCCACAGAGACAAGACCACCATTCTCAGTTTACAGATTTCACAATTCTTTGTTCTGCTCTGGTTAACAGAGAGGAAGGTTTGGTGTTGACAATCGGTTAGTGTGTCTAACGGCGACATATGTCTGTGATTTAGGTTCGCTACAGCCGGTTTCATACCGTAGAGATCTGTATTAAATCTTTCTATATAGAAAGCAGCCAGCAATACGTGAAACATAAAACACATCCACTGCAGTGATCCAAGATGTTATTAACCCACTGCCAAACGCACAGCTAATATCGAAATGTGTGTTAAAATGGTATTTATTAGATTGCGGAAGACTGTACAAGTATGAAGAGCTGTTATCTGTGCTAAGGTAGAAGCAGTGCCATATTCTCAAGGGACCACATGATGCAGTAAAGCTAAGCAGGTGTAGAGTTTCTGCAGGTTGCAATGAGGTGTGGAAAGTGATATCAAACCATTAGAATGAGAGATATTATTCTAATTAATACAGATTAATGGGCTTACAGGCATGCAGGTTTCCTCCTCAAAACTACAGTGATGTACGGACAAACAGACGCCATGTTTTAACTGATGAAATTAACTATAATGTCATGTGTTTGTGTGAAAAGTAACTTTTCTTACTTCTCTAAATCTGTTGGATCGTTTTTGTTTCAAAGCAACTACCCCGTTCGAGCACATGTTTCCTCCAAGACAGGGAAAGCTGGCCACGGCATTTTTTTTTTTTTTAAACTTCCACAGACCTGAATTCACAGCTGTCCATGGGTGGCCCATGTAGTTAGTGTTAGTTATGTGTTATGTTGAGCATTAGCTGGGATGATTTTGGGATGGGGCACGGTGGCTTAGTGGTTAGCATGTTTGCCTCACACCTCCAGAGTTGGGGGGTGCGATTCCCGCCTCCGCCCTGTGTGTGTGGAGTTTGCATGTTCTCCCTGTGTTTCAGGGGTTTCCACTAGGTACTCCAGTTTCCTCTCCTAGTCCAAAGACATGCGTTGTAGGTTGCCTGGCATTTCCAAATTGTCCGCAGTGTGTGAATGTGTGTGCGATTGTGCCCTTTTATGGGTTGGCACCCCGTCTAGTGTCCCCTGCCCCGTGCTCAGAGTTCCCTGGGATAAACTCCAGGCTCCCCCGCGACACTGTGTAGGATACGCGGTACAGAAAATGGATGGATTTGCAATGGATGTGCAGTAGTGATTCCAGACTGCATGGAACACTGATAGACTAATTTGTTGTTCATGTATGAATAATAGCTCTGTTATCAAGTTATCAGTTTGGGGCCGCATAGAATGTGATAGACGTCTGATATTGGAATAAGATATCTGAGTGTTGTATCTGCGAGGCATGAGAACAGAGCAGTTAAATGGGTCTCAACCATGGGGTTACAAGAGCTCATGCATTAATGGATGAAGCATTTGGCGTCAAACCATTTGACCTGTCAACTCGACAACTTAAGGAGTCAGCAAAGGCGTCAGGATCTTGACTGAATCACCAGCAAAGACACACTCGCACATGAGCTCAGAGTTGCACAAGCTCAGAGATGCATATACCTTTTGTACTTTTCAACTAGTTCACTCTGACATTCTGTCTCGATAACTGTAGTCCGATTCCAAGCATCTAAACAAAACCGTACATATCAGTGTACTAACACACAGCACAGTCCGCAGTAAAGCACCGTTTCAGTCAATATAGAATGACAAAACAATGATTAGGTTATTTCATCTCCTGTTTTCTTGCTCTCTCCTTTTTTTTTTTTTTGTTTTTGTTTTTTTTTTGTTTTTTTTTTTTCCCCTCAGTGTGGTGAACTCTGTTGCTTATTGTTGTGTTGTAAATGAACTAAGAAAGATGTACAGTATAGGTGCATCCCAAAACATGAGAATATCGTGGAAAAGTTTTTTTGTTTTTTTTTTCCCCTGTAATTTCATTCAAAAGGTGGAACTTTCATATACTCTAGATTCATTACACATTAAGTGAAATATTTCAAGCCTTTTTTGTTTTAATCTTGATGATTACAACGTGCAGCTCATGAAAATAAAAAATCCTGTATCTCAAAATATTAGAGTGAAGAATTTATAATACAGAAATGTCGACCTTCTGAAAAGTATGTTAACTTATGCACTCAATACTTGGTCGGGGCTCCTTTTGCGCAAATTTCCGCATCAATGCGGTGTGGCTTGGAGGCAATCAGCCTGTGGCAGTGCTGAGGTGTTATAGAAGCCCAGGTTGCTTTGATAGCGGCCTTCAGCTCGTCTCATAAGTTGAAATTCAAAAAAAGACATTTGTCCAAACTTCAAATCTCCAGTTTTGGTGAGTCTGTGCTCAGTGTAGTCTCAGATTCCAGTTCTTGTATGTGGTTTTCTGCTATTGTAGCCCATCCACCTCAAGGTTCAAGGTGTTCAAATCAGCAAAGAGAGGTTCTTTGAGTTACTGTAGCCTACCTGTCAGCTTAAACTAGTCTAGCCATTCTCCCTTGAATGTTTTTGGACGATATTGTGTGTTTTTGCACCATACTGTGTAAACCCTATAGACTAATGTACATCAAATTCCCAGATTGGCAGTTTGTGAAATACTCAAACCAGCCTGTCTAGCACCAACAACCATGCCACGGTTATTGTCACTGAAATTACATCCCCCTCCATTCAGATTTTGGATGTGAAATTCATTTAAGCTCTTGACTTGTATCACCATGATTTTATACAATGTGCTGCTGGCACCTGATTGGCTGAATGAGCAGGGATACAGGTGTTCCTATTAAAGTGGCAGATTATTGTATTTGACTGTATATGTATTTATTTATTCACAGTGATGACAACTTCCTTTAAACTTCCATTATAAGTGAGTTTCAGTGAACATTTTCCTCATTATTATTATTATTATTATTATTATTATTATTATTATTGTTTATTTATTTATTTATTTATTTATTTATTTATTTATTTATTTTGTACAGGGCAGCATGTTGAAACTATTGTCTATGAAAGTCGTACATAGGCTACACCTGTGCTACGTGGAGACTAGACTAAAAAAAACTTTTTCCTTTTAATTGGAAAAACCATTTTAAAATGCCACCTCATATGACACAGAAGAGATTCCTTCAATAGACAGTAGAACAGTAATTAGGGCGTGAGTGATAGACATCAGCTCTGTCTGGGTCGATGTGGAAGAAGTGGTGCTGTCAGATCATGCAGGAAATACAGTTTAATCATCTAATACTAAGCGCACACACACACTGTGAGTGTGTCACGTCTTGTGTGTATGCTTGTATGTGAAGGCCTCAGCAGTGGCTGAGTTAAAGCAGAGTTTGAGCGTGGCTTGGCTGCCATTGTTAAGGGTTACGTGCTCTGATTACAGATTGGGTTCATGTTTAAAAGTGTTTGTAACTGACCTGGTAAACATCTACAAAGATCACCTACCAAAGTTTTATTTCCTTTTTTTTTTTTTTTTTTTTTTTCCCCACAGCAGTACAGAAATCACTAATGCAGGAAGCTCTGTGTCTTGTATGTGACACTGAAAAAGTGAAGTTGAGGTCAGCCACCATGACACTTAGCAAATATGAATGGGAGAAGGTTGTGGGGGTTTTTTTTTCTTCTTAATTAAAGACATGAATGGACTCTCTTTCTGATTTTCTTTCGCTCCCTGTCTCTGTGTGCCTCAATTTGCTTTAGGAGTTTTGGACAGCTCTCTCTCTCTCTCTCTCTCTCTCTCTCTCTCTCTCTGTCTATCTAGCTATCTTCCTATCTCAGCTTTGCACTTTGTACAATGATTGAATGCAGTTCTATAGCAGGAGTAAAAGCTCATTGATTACTTCATTTCATCAGCACGTCAATTCATCATATTTAAGCACAGTTAAGACAAACGCCGTGATAGTGTAGCTGTGGTTTAGCAGAGTGATGAGAGTGGTCTATTTTAAGTGACTGAAGCTTTTACAGCCCTCTTGTATCTCTGCTCGCTGACTGGGAAACCCATATCATAGCGATGTGTGTGTCTTTATTCTTACAGCTGAGACACGACATGTATATTGCAGAGGTATAGAAAATGGAGAGGAAAAAAAAGGGTGTGTCTAAAAATGTGCCAGCTTATGTGTATGCGTCACCTGCAGAACGAAGGCATTTCTGTGTATGCTTCTGAGGTTAAGTGAGAGCCTATTTATGTCTTTGGTGTGAGATATGCTGTCTTCCCATTCCCTTACTGTCTCACTGGTGTTAACCTCTGTTATAGTTCTAGATAAGCCGGAGAAAGTGTGTGTGAATGGAAGTGTAAGGATTTTAATGTATTATATTGAGTGGATGATGTTCAAACCGTTACATTCAAATATCTTATTGAGAATTAAAGTCTATTTTAGTTTACAGTCGAAGAACTTATCTGTCCTCCCATCACACTCTATATCTGTTGAACCCCTTCTCTGTCTTTCTCAGTCATTTAGATGGAGGAAAGAGAGAGAAGTAGGAGTCGCTCCCCGCGTCGGGTTCGTCGGGTAGAGCAGGTTGTGGGAAGATGGCTGCGCCGATCACGAGACTCCCTCAGCAGGTAGACTTCACACTCGCACTCACACTCGCACTCACACTCGCACTCTCTCACTCTCTCTCTCTCTCACATGTAATTAATTAACCGAACTATTAATGTAGTCACCCAAGTGTTTTTCACCTTAAGTGTAACCACAGAAAGCAGAAATCTAAATCTGTCTTCAACACCCTACTGTGTAAATCTATACAGCTATAGACTTACACAGTATATATCTATACACAGTATAAATCTATACATCTATAGATTTCTTCTGTATTTGCCTTTGCTCTTGTTTGTGGTCTCCCAGTACTATGTGCTAATCATTTGTCAAATGGGCCTACAGCATTGCATGTTGTGTTTGTTTTGCTCATTGTCTTTGTAGGCCAGTTGTATTCATCTTTCGAAATTGTTGTGTTCCAGTGCACAGTATTTAGCTGCTGACGGTGCTGTTTTTGTAAAATGTGCACACACTCCTTAAATTCATTTATCACACCTTTTTAAAGGGATAGTTCACTCAAAAATGAAAATTCTGTCCTCAGTTACTCACCCCCATGTCGTTCCAAACCTATACGACTTTCGTTCATCTTCGGAACACAAACGAAGACATTTTTAATGAAACCTGGGAGATTTCCGTCCCTCCATTTACAGTCCATGTAACCAAAACTTTCACGCTCCAAAATGTTCATAAAGGCATCATAAAAGTAAGCCATGTGACTCCAGTGACTTCGTAAATCCCAATTTGACAAAGTGATACAAATGCTTTATGTGCACAAAAAAATAAATAAATGAAGTCTTTATTCACAAAATATCTTCACTTTCGCATAGATCTCATTCATGCGATGTGACGCGTCTTCACGTGAGAACCACGACGCATACACAGGTTGTGTTGACACGAGAGCGGACAAAAAATGCAAGTCCTCCTCTATGTCCTCTGTATCTGCAGACATCTTTGTTATAAAGATTATGTGACTCAGGTTGTGTACAGCGTCCCTCTTCCTCTGCTGTAAACAGTGCAGCGCTTCCGGCTCCTGTTGTATCGCGAGAGCGAACGTTCTTGCAATAAAGACTTTAATTTTAGTTGGGGTTTTTTGGCGCACACAAATCATTCGTATTGCTTCATGAAATTGCGATTAAACCACTGGAGTCACACGAATTGCTTTTACAATGTGTTTATGAACTTTTTGGAGCGTTAGAGTTTTGGTTACATGGATTGTAAATGGAGGGACGGAAATCTCCCAGGTTTCATTAAAAATGTCTTCGTTTGTGTTCCGAAGATGAACGAAAGTCTTATGGATTTGGAACGACACGGGGGTGAGTAACTGATGACAGAATTTTCATTTTTGAGTGAACTATCCCTTTAAGGGGAAAACACTCTTGTTCTCTATACCATTTTTTTTTTTTTTTTTTTTTTTTTTTTTTTTTAAGACAAACAGTCTTAGTACAGAACGTAAGTGAAGTGTATTAAATATAATATCAACAGCCATGTATGTGAACTCTCCATTGATTTTGTGTCTTGTAGGTGTTTTCCAATCACACCATGCAGGAGCTGGAACCTGTGACAATTTAGCGACCAAGCTAGCCTTTTTAAGAACTGGCATGCGTTTTGTTTTTTAACCAGTTTAATGGCTGAACCATTTCATGTTGGTACTTAATGAACAGCAGAAAAATACTCATCGTGATGGATTTTCCAACATCAAATCTTTCAGATTTTGTTCTTTGTACTTATACAATACAATACAATACAATACAATACACATAGCTCAGATATACAGTGCAATAGCTATTGTTTATACTGAGTGCAGAGATGCTTTAAGAAAGTTTTTAAAGCACTAGATATGTAGCTGTTGTTTAATTAATTGCCATTTAAATAGTTGTTTCCTCACCGGATCACTTAGAGATGCATAATTAATGTCACTGCATTGCAAAAACTTTACAAGAATAATGAACACGTGACTGCGCTGTTCATGTCTTATTTTACTGGAGTTGCTCAGCTTGTTACAGTCTACATTACATTCCTCTAATGTCACCATTTCTTGGTTACATTTTTCTCCTGAAATGTAACCATCTTTGCCAGATAACAGTCAGAGAATAGGCATTTATACCTTGTCATGGAAAAAAAAAAAAAAAGGCTCTGTGTGTGTGTGTGTGTGTGTGTGTGTGTGTGTGTGTATATGTGTGAGCTTACCTGTCTTACACTGTGCTGTTAAAGGGAGCGTATTCTTGGGGACAGGAAGTTGGGCCGTTCAGACGATGGTGGTCAACAGCATTTCCCAGTGAAGGAGACAGTGGAGGTGATCAGAGATGCTGTGCTGGACTCGCATGGCTTTACACTCTCCACACAGCTTCCCCTGCTGGTCAGGGACGTTATTCCAGGTACACAACAAACACTAACTACAGTATAAACAGCATGTACTAGTAGTTTAATTTACCTAGACAACATCAATGCAACAGGAACGCAAGTTTGTTGGTGTCTCACACACACATTCATTCATCCCATCATGCATTATCCTGGTTTGGGTCATGGGTACACCAGGCACCCAGTAGGAATACACCCTTAGGGTGCATCTACATTAATCCGGATAGAGCTGAAAACTGCATTTTAAATTTAAAACGCTCTCCGTCTACACTGGCTTTTTCATCCAAACTGAAACGTGAAAATATTTGCATCCCTATACTGCGCATGCGTAAAAACATAAGAAGCTTTGGTCTGAGTCATTTCCATCAGGTTTCTATTTTTCTTTCTGTGTCTTTGAATTGATGCGGTGAGCTCTTGAAAAAGCAGTTTTCTTTCTATCTTTTGCACTACATGTTATCAGACACTTCCATACTAGAGAACTGTGTACTGGCCTGCGCTACACTGTCACTTACTGTGCCTGTTGTTCCTGCTTTAGTAGTTATTCACGTGCACTTTATGTAGAAATGTATAGGTCTCATGTGGTTAGTGTATTGTTTTATGTAGCACCATGGTCCTGGAGGAACGTTGTTTCGTTTCACTGTGTACTGTACCAGCTCTATATGGTTGAAATGACAATAAAAGCTACTTGACTTGAAATGGACAGTTGAGGTGGAGTTGTTCCTGCTGCGGTAATGCAATCTGATGGTTGCACAACGTGGCATTAATCTTTAACAGTGCTATCAAACTGGATAGCAGGCACAACAGCTGCAGTACAACTTCGTCCACCATCTTATTTGTTTTGAGTTGAATGAGTCAAATGATTGCATCAAAACAATATATCATTGTTTTTGATTATCTCCATTTTGTCAGTCCACACTACAAGACGAAAACTGCGTTTTTTCACATTGATCTGCTTGGGAGAGTGTTTGCGAAAAGCTCCGTTTTCACTGGCCAAAAATCTCGGCTCGGCGTGGGCGAAAGGCCAAAGCATGGAGAAGATACATTTTCAAATTTATCCAGATTAAGTGGACGTAGCCTTAATGGTGTACATCAAAACCCTGAGTACGGACCAAGTGCAGCGTTCCCACTTCCACAAAGTGTGTTCTACAAACACATGTTCTTTGCTCTCTCACCTGAAGATCATATAAATCACATTTGTCACCTGAGATTGGACACACAATAGAGATTCCTTCAATTTAGTATTCTTATTCTTCCTGAAAGTATCTTTTGTGGTGTTGTCAGGTTTAATACACAGAACACACATACAACACGAGTGCATCACAGTAGACAAAACACATTCAGTTCAGCTGCAATTCAAAGCAAATGTCACAATCCTCTGGCCTGTAAAGGCCTGTATGAAGTCACAAGGAAGAAAGAAAGGAACTGCAATTCAAAATCGAGTGAGTGGTCTGGACAGCTATAGACCCATATCATACATTTCACAGAGCAGTAAAGACATTGAGTTCTGTCTCAAGTGGTGTACAGGGTTCAGGAGGAATTTTTGTTGCTGGTCCTGGTTGAGGTAATGTGCATTCAAGTAAGCTATAGAATCGAAAATAACCAGTTAAAATAACCAGTAGCATTTGTTAAGCATTTCTTAAACACTTATGGACTTGAATTGTGGTAACTGTTACAAGGGATTATTTCTCTAACTATGCAGAGTTAACACTTTGATTCGAGTTGCGCTCGGTTACCGCGCTGGCATACGCCTGCACTGTGCCAGATAGACAGAGCCAGCTGCTGCGGCACATCTTAAGCTCAGATTTAGCTGTGAAAGCAGCTTAAATGGTGGACACGGGACCAATTAAAAATACACACTGAATAATGCAGGCTTAAAATGGTAACTGAACTCGGGGGGGGGGTTGTTTGCTATTGATATGGGAAAAAATGTGCCTCTGTCTGAGATAACGTGCTGTTTGGGTGAAGAATTTCCAAATCTCTTTGCAATACACTTTAGAGCTGCAACAACTAATAGGTAAATTCGATAATAATCGATTATGAAAATCGTTGTCAACGAATCTCATTATTGATTAGTTGGTCTGTGTGCGGGACGGGGTGCGTTTACTCACTACGTTACTTCTGTTCCGAAAACACACTTCGGAGAGTAAATACTAAAGTTGTGTCCCAAATGACGTACTATATACTTAGACTATGTACTAAGTACACTAAGTACTATGCGTACTCTACCGTCTAGTGTATGATTTTTAGAAAGGCAATATCGTCTCAAAAGGAACACCTAGTGTTTTTGGGGTTTTTTTTGTTTGTTTTTTTACTAACCAGAAGTATAAGCCGCTTCCTAGTCGACGGCGCATGACGTCATACACACGTAATATGATGCCGCTAGCTTTAGCAGATACCCAGAGTCACAAACAATAACTTTATTCAGTTTACTGTTTATCAACATTACCTTTTATAAAAAGTAATGCATAAATACTATTATATAATATAAACTTATATATTAATTTATATTATATACAAGTATTTTATGCATTATTTTTTATGGATGCAAAAAAAGCACTGAATTAAACTGTAGTCCTAAATGAATAATATATGTTCTTGTGTGTGTCTGTGTGTATTGGGTTCTTTTCAGCCTTATATAATTGGACGAAGTGTAAAGATTTAGTCTGAAGTTTAAAGAAAATAATCGTTAGCTGCAGCCCTAATACACTTTTAATGAAAGGCTCAGATATATGCTAGAAAAAGCTTGAGAATGAGTAGGTGTATACGTGACCAAGATCGACTGACACGCTTTCTCTATGATCAGTAACTCGATGGTTTCTCATACACGCTTGAGAGATCGGTCATGTTTTCCTTTAAAGTTACTGCTAACATATACGTGCCTCTCGGACCACTCGTCTAAGCCTCGTCCCCACTGAAGCAAAAGAAGCAAACTCCTCATTGTTTTATTGGTCGTCCAGCAAAGTGCACTCCGAGTACCTTTACTGCTTGATGTACAATACCTGAAAATAATCTGCTTCGGAAACATTTTGTGAGAGTCGTCTTTTGCGGTTAGCTTGCTGACTGTACAGGGTGTCCTAAAAGTCTCCATACATAGGGGAAATTAACAGTTTTTCATGTTTTCATGTCAATGTTTCATACAAAGTTTATATTTTATATCGAATATATATATATTTTATAGGCTATTTTCCAGATGAATTCAGCCTATTTTTCAGCCTTTAGGAACGCCTTTGACAAAAGAACGTATTGAAATCATTCTCATGGCTGGATCGGGAAGCTGTCGCATGGTTGCGATGGACATGCAGTTACATGCGTAACACCGGATATGTTCACACGAGATCATCATGAGTGGGAGAGATGACTCCATGTGTGTTTTCAAAGAAATGTAGGCCTTAATGCTCATGTACAAGACCTTGTCTGGAACAACACTCAACTTCCTCAACACTCTCCTTAAGGCTTACGTTCCCTCACGCAATCTTAGATCGGTTAACAACCGACACTTAGTAGTGCCTACTCAGCATGGCTCAAGGTCCTTTTCCAGAGTTTTAAACTAGAGATGCACTGATGCAAATTTTCTCAGCTGATATCGATAACCGATTATTCAGAGTGATATCGGCCGATACCGATAGTTCTGCCTCTTATGCCTTCTTTTAAATGAATAATAATTAATTCCACAGTTCTGAAAGAAATGCAAATAAAATCTTTATTCTCTCCATTTCAAGATTCAACGTTTTTCACAGTAACTGTTCTCATAAACAGAAAACACATTACTCTAATTAACATGAACACATGAACTACATTCTGAAGATTAAAGTAAGATTTCTTGATTTATTGAATGTTATTCATTCATATTAACATTGACTGAATTCTAAAAAACCTCCTGTTAGTCTCACATTCACTCACCACAAACAAAAGCATTTCTACTTCATCATTAACATCAAACTGGTAATATATAATATCAACTTTTTATATATTAACATTAACTGGATATGAAATACACTACTCTGCAAATATATTTTTGTGTGTGTGTGTGTGTGTGTGTGTGTGTGTGTGTATATGTGTATATATATATTATATTATATTATATTATATTATATTATATTATATTATATTATAATATAATATAATTTTGTCATCTTTATTTAAATCTTTCAACCGTGTACTGGCGCTTTAATTCAGCTCGAGCACCGCAGCAAAAAAAATATAGACTCGACGCTGAAACTCCTGCTTCACTGCTGCTCACTTCCTGCTCACAATTTTAGCAGTGCAGAGCTTACAGAGATTACAAACTGCAGTTTTGTTGTCATTCCACGCAAGAGACGACATCTTTACACACAGCGCGAAATCGATGTGTTTTTCCGCCATCTTTTAATTGACAGGATATAATCGGCCCTGATGCTTTTAAACTATTGGCCGATAGCATGAAAAATTGCCGTTATTGGCCGATACATTGGTGCATCTCTACTTTAAACTAACTGTCCCTCAGTGGTGGAATGAGCTTCCAACCTCAATCCAGACAGCAGAATCTGTCACTATCTTCAAAAAACAGCTAAAGACCCACCTCTTCCGTGAACACTTAACTAACCCCCTAAAATGCCAACCCCACATTATTTTTTATTAAAAAAAAATAAATAAAAACTTACTCTGGCTCTTACTCCTCTACTCTGTGCATTTATGTATAAATCTTGTATGGTAACACTACTTGTATTGTTCTTTGCTTGTATTTCCTCATTTGTAAGTCGGTTTGGATAAAAGCGTCTGCTAAATGAATAAACGTAAATGTAAATGGCAATCTGGTAGAGCAGTGGTCATCAACCCTGTTCCTTGAGCTCTACTTTCCTGCAGGTTTCATCTCCAACCAAAATCTAACACACCTGTTTTAGCTGATCAAGAACTTCTTGGGCATGATTATGGTTGGAGAGGAGGGTAGATCTCCAGGAACAAGGTTGGTAATCACTGGTGTAGAGGATGAATTGTAAATAAAATGACGTTTTGCTAAAAAAGTGTGAATAACGCCCAAGTATGGGGACTTTTTAAATACCCTGTTAAATTCCATCTCCACATCCATTTCCTACTCTCGTGCTATAATTTTAACTGGGGCTTCTCCAAAAGCCAGGGGCTTGGACAAGAACGCCAACCTTCAGCCACCCTTTGAGATCACATTTGTTTCCGTGTATTATTGGTGTCTGGGTGCAAACCTGGCAGCACTGTCTCACTGATTACATGACTCAGTGCAACAGTTTTCTATCGAATAAGTTCTATTGACTAACTTGAGGTTCGGCAGATAGGAGAGAATGAGTTTTTCGTTCGTTGTCTCAACAAGCTGAATTGTATTGCTTGCACTTTAAAAGGCCAGAGGCAAACAGGGTCAAAGTTGAATTTGATCAGATGCTCTTTTCATCGAAAAACAATGGCCTTGGTAGGGCAGAGCAATCTTGCTGCTTCTCATCTACAGACAGTCTGACATTTAATCTGCCTGTCTTATTCATTGCTGGGGGGTGGGGGCTGTCATGAATACTTCTCCCTCTCTGTGTGAAGCATCCAGCTGTGCGCCACATCAAATCAAATTCAACTTTTTTTGTTTTTGTTTCTTTTTCCCCCCTCAACTTTTTTTTTAATTTTTTTAAAAAATTTTTTATAAATGATCATTACCAGGGTTATAGTGAACACACTCTTAATCACTTTTGTGTGTGTGTGTGTGTGTGTGTGTGGATATGCTTTAAGAGACAGAAACTTCAAAATCAGTCCCACGCAATTATCTCTTTCCCGTGTCTGCTTGGTTTGCGTGATTGCGTTTCATGCCTGTCAAGTTCAGAGAGCAGTGAGAGCCAGCTGCTTCTCTTCCATTTATTTCATTCTTTAAGATGCAGGTGCACTCAGGGAAGGATAAGCACGTACACACGCACAGTCCGACAAACATCCACTTACATGTGTACGCACTAACTTGGCTCTGTATTTTTCCACAGATGTAACGCACCCTTTAAGCCATGCCATCTTACATAAACAGGCTCTCACTTTTATACACACCCACATATATGCATACATACTTCCTCACTGTCAGAGAAGCAGCATGCTGACGCCTTGGTTTGTGCGGCAGAAACAGCTGATCAGAGCCCAGTGGGAGAAACCTGCCGCCCTCCAGCCTGATAATTACATTCTAGAGAAGAGAGAGGGAGAAAGACAGAGAGGAAAGGAGGGGGGATGGGGGAAGGAGACATAAGAAGGATTGTGTGTGTGTGTGTGTGTGTGTGTGTGTGTGTGTGTGTGTGCTTGCTTGCTTGCTTGCTTGCTTGTTGCCAAGGTACATTTTGGCCTAGAACCAAGGTGAGAGAGGGATAAATGCAAACACATAGCAATGTGCAGTCTGGCAAAGAGGGCTAAGAGATATCACGGATGGAGGGAGTGTTTTTACAGCGGGAGGGTGAACTGTGTGTGAGCATATATGCAGTTACAAGTGTACAGTAGGTGTGGTCTTATTCTGACCAGAACACTGAGCATCTTGCAGTATTCAGGTCACCCTCTCCGCATAAATATAAAAATAAATAAATAAATAAATAAACACAAACACAGTCGCCATTTTACATACCATAGTAGCTAAAAGGTTCTCGGGTAAAAGTGCTGCTCACTTACGGATTAATGACTCGGTCAAGTTAAAATTCCTTTTATTTAAGGTTGCTGTCATAAACAGGCTAGATAGCTTAACCAATTTCCTACCTTCCTTTAAGTAGGATTTTTTTTTTTTTAAGTTATTCTTATAATTTGTTTTTTGTTTGTTTGTTTGTTTTTTCTTTTAGAATAGTTTTGATTCAAATAGAGTCAGATTTAACAGTTTATTTAATCATTTTAGTTATCATGTATGGCATGCTTTATTGTCTGTATCGATATTATGTAATACTCCCTTTTTTGTTTTTTTTTTATTTTTCTTTTTTTTTTTTTTTTTTTTTTTTTTTTTTTTTTTTTTTTTAAATCATGCAGTTGTGCTGCTTTCTGAGTCAAAGAAAATCACTGGGGGGTTGTAATGTAATTTTATCATACAACTTAATGTTTCACTTTTATTTTTATTTTTTAATTTTTTTAATTCACTGCAGTCTGACATCTAAACGTTTGTCTTCCTGCAGGATTTGTTTTTTGTTTAACTCCTCCAGCACAGTTCAATTAAATCCCAAACAGCTTCCTGGTCACTGTACTGTACATAGGATACGACATATTGACATTTCTAAAATTGCATCTCAAAAAATTAGTACCTGCGTATATACTATTATAATATCATTTGGGATTCCTTCAAAGGGGGACGTTAAGTAACAGTGTTACTTTAACACATTTACTACCCAGCTCTGACAACAATACTGCTGTGATTTCTGCAAAATTATTAGTATGTTTAAAAGATTCTATGCGGCTATTTACTTAATCAGTCTTTGTGCGTTTAAGAATAAAAAGGAAAGAATTTTTCATGTGCTAAAATGTTTGTTTTTGGGTTTTTTTCATGTACAAATTGTAGGAGGACCAGCAGATGGACGCCTCTTACCAGGTGATCAAGTATTGAAAGTGAATAACAAAGCCATTGAAGACTTATCTCCTGAATATGTTGACAACATGATTAGGTACAAATTTATTCTTCTGTCTCTCAACCTGCATTCCAACGTGCATTTATTTCCCCCCTTACAACTTGAAATGAATGTCACATTTAGCAAAAGAGCAGTCACTTAAGGTACTGTATAAGGTAAATCAGTTTTCTTTCTGGAATCAAGAACCATCTGGTCTAAGTAAAGTATACAAATACTCCACTCTCAGAACTGGGATATCTGGGAAAGATCCAGGGAATCCCTGGAATATATGATGAGTAGGCTTGGGGAGTAAACTGGTTTAAAAAAAAAAAAAAAAAAAAAAAAAAAAAAAAGGTAACTGTAATCCATTACAGTTATCCCAAAAAACAACGTAATCAGATTACATTTTGTAAAAAAAAAAAAAAAAAAGGAAATAATATCAGGATTATATTTTTTTTTTTCATTTAAAAACCAAAGAAATTAAACTTTTGAGAACTTTTGTTGTTAGTCGTGACTCACGTCAGCAACCTCCTGGTGCATGCGCAAATAAATTTTGCGCACAGTTACTTTAGTAGAAACGAACACACATTGTTCTCTGAAAATGCTTTTTAGGGTGACCATACGTCCTTTTTCCCGGACATGTTCTCTTTTTCGGACCTTAAAAAAGCATCTAAATTTGAGAAAATGTCTGGGATTCGGCTTTAGTTTCATTATGATGTGCTTATGGTCTAATACGGCATCGTGTGTGCATATTTGCATTGCTTTAACCTCGCTCTGTAATTCCTGCATCCTCGCACACTGATTGGTCGATTATAAAAGGCTTGCAGCAACTATAGGCCAAATTCTCCCTCTCAACCATTAGCCTACTCTCAGCGAACGCGTGAAGGTGAAGCGCTGTTGTACGGCATCAAACAGTTGCTTGACAATAGCAGCAAATGACAGCTGTCCTGAGTCGAAACAATGCCCATGGCCATATAAGGTCATTTTTCATTTCATGTTATCACATTGCTTTGTATTACATGGCCATTCAAATGTGTGAATAAAGGCAGAAGGTTCATTCGTGGCAGTTAATATTTTATTTTATTCCATGGACATTCACAAGAGTGTAGGAAAAAATGTAAATTGTGGGCAGAGTGAAACCATTAAAGTCTGCATTCATAGTAACACTGTTTTGAACGCTATTAAGACACACCCCCAGGGGGAAAAAGGTGTCCTCCTTTTTAGAAAGCCAGAATATGGTCACTCTAGCTTTTGTGACGTAATGTTACCCGCATCAGGGACAGTGATCTTTTATTTATTTATTTTATTAAAACAAATCCAAACAATGAACATGGTTTTTAAGCATAAAATAAGCTCTAAATAAACATATTTTAGATCATATTGCTTTTCTCTTGACTTTATTTACATATGTGTCCTTGAAGTAATCCAAAAATAATCAGATTACATTACTTTCATATTGTGATACTTGGATTACATTACCGATTACATACAGTTACAAAAGAAATTTGTAACTTTAACGGAATACATGTTTAAAGTAAAAAAAAAAAACCCTGCTGATATATGATGGGTTCTATATTTATGGGATATATAATTGGGCTCAAACCTCATATGACACAAAATAGACTACTTTGACTGTATTAACGTGTTTGTTTGACATCAGTGATTTTTTTTTTTTTTTTTGTTCATCTGAAGCTGTATGTAATTAGTCAGTATAACCACATATACTGTGATAAAGATTCTAAAGACTGTACAAAACAAGCTAATATTCTCAATATTAGGGTTTTAACGATGCAATTATCCTTCGAACTGGATTTATAAAATTGCTCATGTTTTTAAAGTACTCTCTATTAGCAAAAGCCTTTGAACATGACATTCAGGGAATATTGGCATATTCCTAGCACAGAATCAGCTTTACCATCTTTAAGCCTTTTAAAATTCGAATTAGAATAAGACTAAAATTGGGGGGAACCTAAATTTAACTGAAAACTGCCAATCTGGATCACTCTAATATAGCACACATGTATCTATCTTAGAACCACTGATTAATATCAACAATAAGACAATTCTATGCTTATCATTAATTGTAGCCTTATCATCATACTTTTCTAAGTGAGTGCACTTGATTTTAATAAAGCACTAATTTAGAGTCAGAAAATAAATAAGCACTTAAATACAAATATTTAGGTGTTTGATGGAACACGCATACCTTGTCGTACAGTTCTGATGCAAATGGGTTACAACCTCATATGTTATTTTCCTAGGCAGTGCCAGGATTCTCTAACCGTGACAGTCCTCAGAAACATGATGGTGAGTACATGGCAACATTATGGCATTGTAGAAGCTCCTGCATTTTGGTAACGAGTTTGTGGGGGGGGTGCTTTTTGTTTTTTTGGTTTTTTTTGTTGTTTTTTCAGAACCCCAAGTCCTCGTTTATGTCAGCAGAAAAGAGAGCTCGCCTGAGAAGAAATCCGGTTAAAGTGCGCTTTGCCGAGGAAGTATTAGTCAACGGACACACTCAGGTTCACAAACCACATGCGTACACACACACACACACACACACACACACACACACACACACAAACCGATTACTCACACAGCCTTCAACAATTCATACACACACATTATTCAAATCTTTTATTCTTTTTTAAAATTTTACATTAAAAAAAACTGAAACTCAATCAGCCGTGTGTGTTCCCAGGGAAACTCCCTTCTCTTCCTGCCCAATGTGCTTAAGGTCTACCTGGAGAATGGGCAAACCAAAGCCTTCAAATTTGATAAGACCACCACAGTGAAGGTTTGTCCTCAGCATTTCTACCTTATTCCCGTGTGACTGCAAATCCAGTTTTTTAGTTTATATTTGTATATTGCTAAGCAAATTCACCCCATTATACTGCACAAATTCATAATTTTATGTTGATCACATTCCACAAATATACTCAAGTGTGTGTGTGTGTGTGTGTGTGTGTGTGTGTGTAGGACATTGTGCTGACTTTAAAGGACAAGCTGTCAATTCGATCTATTGAATATTTCTCCCTGGTGCTGGAGCAGCAATACAGTATCACCAAACTACTGTTACTGCATGAAGATGAGCTCATACAGAAGGTAACTCTTAATATCTCTCAATCTCCATCCTACCCATGCAGCCTTTCTATAGCTTCCTTTCTCTTTGTTGCGAGGGTGCTCAGGTTTAACAGTCAGGTTCTCGCACTCAGAGTTGCTAATGGAAGAAATTCATTAATAGCCATTTTAATGTCTCAGGTGGTCCAGAAGAAGGACTCGCATGATTACAGATGTCTGTTCCGAGTGTGTTTTATTCCTCGAGATCCAGTGGACCTGCTGCACGATGACCCAGTCGCCTTTGAGTACCTCTTTCACCAGGTATCTATGTGCAATTTTAATTAATTGCTGCACATATGTATGTATGTGCAATTTTAACCTGTGTGTGTGTGTGTGTGTGTGTGTGTGTGTGTAGAGCGTTGGGGATGTGCTGCAGGAGCGGTTTGCAGTAGAGATGAAATGTAACACTGCTTTGAGGCTTGCAGCACTGCATATGCATGAAAGGTTGGCCAGCTGTGGACAAACTACCAGAGCATCTATCAAGAATATTACGTAAGTCTCTCATACTGACACGCATGTACAAGGGAGGAACCCAAATATTCCCAGAATTGTTAAAATAACTAGTGTTATAAAACTTACAGCATTTCTCCTTTAAGCCCTTTCAAAGTACTCTCTTTATAATACAATACACTTGTCCCAGTGTTTCTCCAATTCTTGGAAACATTTCCTGAAGTCATCTTTTGTCATCATGCCATCAAGAGCCTCCTGTTTTTCCCCTTCAGTCTCATTTCGCGAGGAGCGAGATCTGACAAATATGGTGGATGTGAAGTGATCACCACATTATTTCTGGTTAAAAACTCAGTTTTTAACAGCATCTCCGGATAAAGTCTCTCTTCGTGATGCTTTCTCATAGATGCCTAAGCACTGTGATATAACCCCCCACCCATATACTCACACTTGCAACTCAAATGTACAGCACTTATGTAGTACAATTAAATAGTAGCAACATTCCAATCTGGAGGCAAATGCCCTTGCAAACTTGAAGCTTGGCAGCCATTGTGTTTGGGACACTCTTCACAGTCATCAGTGCATCGTAACAACCACTTGCTAGTTTACTTGCTTACCTAACGATCGATCCTGAACCAATGGCAGTTCTTTTTCCGCCCTTTAACACAACTCGACTACTGTTTGCTGAATAACCTAACAGCGTATCTGCCTCCCAACTATATGGACATTCTGATTGTTAAATAGTAAAGTGTTTGTGCGCATGTCTGTGTTTTGCTTCATTTTCAGTAAGGAGTTTGGATTAGAGAGTTTTATTTCACCAACATTACTGAGGAACATGAGAGAGAAAGATCTGCGGAAAGCTCTTGCAGGTCATATGAAGAAAATCCAGTCACTGCTCGAACCACGTCAAAAAGTAAGCCTTGTGTTTTTGTGTGGCCAAAGGGCTGGAAAATATAATAAGATTTTGTAAATTATGTCACAATACATATATATGTATATATTGTATTGATCACAATGCCTTTATATTACACTTTTCTGTAACAGTAAAGTAACTGAAAGCAGATTCTTTTGTTTTGTACTGCTTTAAATCTTTAAAACATTTTGTAAACTTTTTAAAAATGGAAAATTATGAACATTTTTACATATTTGCTTTGTAATTTTCTTGCTTCGTATTAAGTGATTTATTACAGTTATAATTTAAATAAATGTATTAACTAAGTTCTAATACTTTTCTAATGCAACACTGCTGTTTTTCTGGTTGTTTGTTAGTAAACCTATATATCTCGATATAATAGAAATGTTTAACACAGTGCAGTGTTAATTAAGAAAGAAAAATTTTGCTACACATGCAGCAATATGGGATCGTGTGGAAAAACTCAGAAATAGAAGAATCTGTGTGTGAGTGTATGTGTTTTTGTGATGCTCAAAATGATGCATTTACTCTCCCTTTTATTCTTTCACCTCTCTCTCTCTCTCCCTCTCAGGTAATCTCAGTGCCTCAGGCCAGGTTAGCATATCTAACTCAGATGGCAGAACTGGTATCATATAGTGGGAGAACCTACAATGCCACCATGCTGGTGAGATCCCCATGTTACTTCCTGATAAAGCAGGAAATAAAGTATTTATTTATTTATACAGTAAATAAAATCTACACTTTTATTCTTTATTTCTCTTCTAACTTTCACAAAGTAAGTAAGTAAATTGTATTTATATAGCACATTTAAACCCAGTAAAGCTGACTAAATTGCTGAACAGATTAAGAAAAAGTTAAATAAAAAACAGAATAAAACCAAATAGAGACAGACAATAGTAAAATTAGATTAAAACGCCTGGGAGAAGAGCTACGCTTTCAGCCTCTTTTTAAAAATGATAATAGAAGGTGCAAGGCGGATGTCCAGTGGCAGTTGATTCCATGAGCGAGGGGCGGCAACTGAAAAAGCTCTATCCCCCTTAGTTTTTAAACGGGATCGAGGGACATACAAAAGAAACCTATCAGAAGATCTTAAAAATCTGCGAGATGAATGTGGTGTAAGAAGATCTTTGAGATAAGAAGAAGCTTGATCATTAAGAGTTGATCTATAAGACAAAGCTATTGGGTACTGTTTATTTTGTGGGATAAAATAATGATACGTGACAAAGCCTTAATCTTTACTTTGAGATTCTTAGTAGTATACATCTGTTTTACTTGGCAGATATTCAGTGTGTAAGCCAGGATGATGATAGGTGTGTATTTATGTATGTGCATCCCAGCTGCAGGACCGGGAGTCGTTGGTGAGTTTGTTGGTGGGAGCGCGATTTGGTGTCAGTCAGATACTAAACCACAAGCTGAACATGATCTCGACTATTATAGACTTCCATTACATCAGCCGTGTAGAAGTGCTCTCTGAGTCTGATAGGGTCAGCATGCTGAAGATCTACCTACATGATATCCAGGTGAGAACACCGATAGGGTTTCTTACAGAATCCTAATAAAAAATGTCAGGTAGATATAAGGTATATGAAAGCAATATGAACTAGAAAATATTTCTTCCCATTTCTTCAGTTTTCCTTTTATATTCCATATTTAGGGATTTAGGAATTTATCTCACATATTTGAGTATCCTTTCAGAGCAGGTAGTCATACCATACACACCGTTTTACATGTATGTCTGTTTTTTCTCCTTTCTTTTGCTCTCTGTGTACAGCCCCTGGCCTTGCTAATGGATTCTGTAGCTGCTAAGGACCTGGCGTGTCTGCTGGCAGGCTATTGCAAATTGTTAGTGGATCCCAATATGAACGTGTTCCGCTGGGGCCCTCGCCCCAAAATACGTCGTATACCTTTAGAAGAAGGTAAAAGATTTCAAGAATTACATCTATTTCTTATGCTTTAAGCATTTGATTGTTAATACAATCATGTAATTCCTTAGGCTTTGGATTCCGATGTGGCAGTGACTCAGAGGAGAGCTCAGATGAGGACTACTCCATGGACAACCTGCTAGACACACCAGTCTCTGAGGACACTGTCTCGACTCAAACAAACGATGACCGAGAAGATGAGAAGGATGAGGAGAAAGAAGAGGCCAAAACAAAGACAGTAAGGGTGATTGTGACCCAGATAGAAGAAGAGGAGAATGTAGTAGAAGGTGCTCTAGAAGGAACAAGTACAAGTGGCTCTATTGAGGATGAGGACTATGCAGCAAGAGTAGATGCACTTCTGGAAACAGGATGGTACACAGACCCGAGAGTCAACAGCAGCTTCTCTAGTCTGTCCAGTAACTCGTTTAATACTCTTGAGGAGATTAGCAAAGTATCCACTACATGGCCTGCTCGTTTGGCCACTTTTCAGGAGGAGATGCCCAAATCAGACCAGGCTACTGGGGCCTCTAACCTGGATGTCCACTATCCTTTCCTGCTAGAGATCCCTGAACATCTGAACCAGAAAGAGAAATCAAACCGCCCCTCTGACTTGCTCTATGATAAGCACAGTGGCTTGCGGTACAGTGACCTCTCCCAAATGTCTGACTCCCTTCCAAGCCCACCTGAAGCAAGTGATGATGCTCTGAGTGATTTGGAAGAGATTAATAAAGATGAAAACAAAAATTATAGACCTGCAGACATTGACGCTGTGTTAGCCTCGGGTAGTAGTAATAGCATGAAATCTACAGTAGCTGGCTTCAATGTCCAAGCACTTTTAGCAAGGATCCGTAGCCATCCAGCATGTAAGAAAGATCTGAGGAATTCTAACCTCCATCAGAAAGAGGAAGCAAAGTCTAAAGGGACTTTGTCCAGACCAAAAGTTCAACCTCCACCTCCACCACTAAGAATAGTATCCAGAGTTTCTCAAATAGCAAAGGACAGCAGAAACAGTGGGTCAGAATCAGAAGAAGAGTTCTTTGATGCACAAGATCGTCTCACTCCACCAATCTTAGAACAACCTGCAGGTCAGTGAGCTTCTCCTAAACAGCAGTGTACATGTTCTGTATAATTTGTGTCTTAAATTATGCGTATTCTCTCTAGTCATCTTGTTCTAGCATTTATCCCTTATGTGATTTCTTTCTCTTGTTGCTTCCAGAGAAGAAAGTAAATGTGAATGGAATGGAGCATTCTCTGAAACAGACTGATGCAAAGACCAGTGTGGAGGAACCAGCAGCATCCAAGATGCAAAGTCGATTGGACAAACTAAACGATGACAATTCTTTACCTATTAGTAGAAACACTCTAAATAAGGACATTTCTCTCCTTAAAGATCTCACTCCTGCAAAAAATATTCTTGGTAATAGAGAGCTGGAGGGTCACCAGCGATCAGAGATTCTGCTTCCTCAACCAGCCATGCTTGAACCTAATCCTATCTCAAATAATCACATCTCGGAGAAGAAGGGCCAGCAATGTAATGGAGATATTCCTGGGCGTAATGCTCACATATCCTCTGAGCTTTTGGAGATGGAGCCAGACACTATGGAGTTTAAGCCTGTTACTTCAGCTGGACCACCACAGTCTTCCCCCTTAATCACAGCAGTTCGGCAAACTAAATCCCAGCTACCAAGCACAGTGGATTCTGCAACACTTTCGAATGATACTCAGAATATTATAAAACCTATAGACTCTAAACAAGATGAAATAGTTAAAGAAGAGAAAACAGAAGAACACCAATCACTGCCTCCCCTGCAGCCCAAGAAAGAAGTTTTTGCAGAACCCCCAGAACCTGACAAACCCATATCCAAAGTTTCTCAGCCATCATCTGGTCTAGCTCTGAAAACTGAAGATGTTTCAAATGGGATTTCTTTGCATACCTGGGCCCAGCGGAACGGGGCCACCCTGGGCCCTCCTCTGAGTAAAGGGGTCTCTCTAAGCCATGAGAATCTTAAATGCCAACTAAGAAATGAGAATACTGCAGTCACGGTGACCAGCACTTCAACTCTGACAGCCACTCCTCCCCCATCTCTGGCTATGAGAGGCTCTACAAGCATGGATCCCAAAGATCCCTTTGGGATTGGAAGGAGTTTTAGCAGCAGAGGTTCTTCCAGGCGTCTGTCCGCTTCAGCACTACGCGGAAAGATCCAGGACATGCCCTGGTATCTCACCCGATCCCAGGAAATTTTGGGGACAGTAGCACTCAGCAGTGATAAATTAGTAGACACTAAAGCATCTGAGGATGCCTCTGATTACAAGGACTCTAAAAAGGAATCGCCAAAATCCACTTCAGTACCTGCTTTGAATGATTGGAAAGAGAAAGATGCTGAGGTGGTTGTTGTGAAGCTCAAAGATGGGCCACAAGAAGTAGCATCGCAGGTAAAAGACACAAGTGGGAAAACGTCATTGTCTGGTCATCCAGACCTAAGGCAGAATGGGTTACAAGACTCCACTGAACTTTTCTCACGCTTGGGAACATGCAGGTCTGAACAGCCTAAGTCTCAAAAAAACACTGCTGCAAAGGATAATCTGGAAACACCATCTCCTCCATCTAGCACTGGCACACCCCACCGTGATGCATGTGGGTGCCATACTGTTTATGCCAATTGCTTTAGTGGTGATTCTGAGGATTTGTGTGGTTTTGATGATGATCTGACGGTGTACGAGTTCTCTCGTCAGAAACGAATCAACAAACCACCCCAGTCCACTGCACCTTCCTCTGCCCCTTCTTCCAACATCCTGTCTCTGCTAAGAGACTCACCTCACCCCCTTTCAACCTCTTCTGAGCTTAGTCCTCTCTTTACGCCACCCCGGCCTAGACCCCTGGGTTACAACCCATTGGACAATCCACTACGGGATCTTCAAGAAAGACGATATGTAACAGGCCTAAAAGGCACTGGACTTAAAGGGGGCTACACATCCCTGCACAAAGATATTGATGAACTTCTGCTGGTGCTTAAGAATGGTGAGACTGCAATAAATCCTCCAGGCCAGAAGGCGCTGTGTCAAAAGGCTAGTGGTATTAATGGCAATTCATTTTCTGAAACGGAGCGCTGTTTAGTGCAGGCTGAGGCACGGCGGCTGGCCTCAGGATGCCAGCGTGCCACGCGAGTTGGTTGGGCACCAGACGATGCTCTTCTCTCATTGGGCAATAGCTTTGGAGCTTTGGTACATCTAGCAGCAGCTTGCCTTCAAGTGTCCTGTTCAGACTGTGGAAGTTGCCATGGTGATATTGATGGCACTGAGGCTCTAAGGAAGCTTCAAGAAATTGTGTGTCTGTACAAGGAGTTTGTGATGGCTGTAGAAGCAGCCCGAGAGGGAGAGGGTGTCAGGTTGTTAGCTAAACAATGCACGGTTCTCATCTCTACAGTCTTCACTCTAACACAGCTTTTCAGGACACACACTCCAGACACAGACAACAGACATTTACCCCTAAACTTCTGAACTTAAAACTTTTAATTGAAAGAGAGCAGAGAACTTATAAAGAGAATGATAATCCTTTTCTTTGGATGTAAAGACTTTGAATGTGTGCTGGCACACATGAAATACAAGTAAGTGCCGTGTTCACACACACACACACACACACACATGCACAAACACACAAAATCTCAGTCAAACTCATGAACAGGCAAATAAGTCTACCAAAATGTAGAACCTTTGTCCTCTAAAACTGTTGGTCTTGCCAAGTCTCCTTATGAACTTTAAACAGGATATTGTTTTATTGATACACACAGTAGCTATTTTCTAACAATATCTTATTTCTTTAAGTATGTATTCAAGTACTTATTTATTTTTACATACTATGTGTACGCACCGTGGATTATAACCTATACCTAGATCTTTGTTTTGTTGTATGTAAAGTCCTACCTCTTGGTCTAATAACTAGTGAAACCTGAAAGAAATAGACAGTGTTATGGTGTCCAGTGTCTGTATTTTTTTCTTTTTTTTGTACTGCTCTTCACTGATTTAGGCATGGTACTTCATAAGATGGACAAAGAAGACACCAACCCCCTTTCTTCTCCCTGCTCCTGACCATGTGTACATATAATAGATGCTTAGAAAGGATGTATAAAACACTCGGTAGCATTTGAATTGTGTGCAGTAATTTATCAACTCACAAGTTTGTCTTCTTTCTTTTTGTTTGAAAGCTGGATAGAAATGGGAATGAATGGGTGTTGAGAGAAATCTGAAAGTGTTTAAATTTATATCTATATATCAGTATGAACTTTAATGTTCCTTTTTCATTGGCAAGTTAGCTTACTGTTAATGGTAGCGATCAGTTTTATCCAAAGATGATACAGCACGAGGTGCTCTGTCATTGTGACCATTCGTTTCTAGCACTAGTCAAACTCAACTATTTTTACTTTTTATTACTATGCAAGTGTCACTAATTCATAGCTGTTGTCAAAGTTTTTGTATTGAACATTGCTCATATCTGATCAAAACTGTTTTGATAAAGGGGCTTCCCAAACAAACCTAAGCCTTATTCTTGATCTAGAAGTACTTTTAAAGAAAATATTCTGGATCAAGGTCAAATTAAGTACTTATGCAATTGCAACCTGGATCATAATTTGCCTTCTGATGATTGGGGGGAAAACATTGCCAGGTATTAGTACTAGTGTTTCAGTAGTTCTTTAGTAGGCAGCCCAAATTTGAGTTCAGCATTTTATTACATGCGTTCAAATTCATTGTGTCATAAAATGTTCTCTTCAGAGCAAAGTAAAACTCCATATGGTCACTGGTAGCATTCATCATTTCATCTTTTTATATAAAGGTAACGTCTGAGGTTTGAATCTGCATGAGAGAGCCTGTTCTAAATCAGTGTAAACTGTCAGTTCTGGAAGATAATTAAAAGATAATTTAACCTAGTCCTTAAAGCTTGTTGCACTGGTAAGTGATCAATTATGAACATAATATGGTTTAACTAAAGTTATTACATTAGAGGAGAGCTTCCAGACATCACACATCTCAGACTATGTGACACAACAAACAATCAAGTCAAACATTACAAAGTTGTAATGTTGTAGTGCTGAAGGCAACAGGTCACACTTACAAGAGTAGCATAAAAAAAAAAATAGCAAAATGTCGAGTTTTCTTATACCGGTACTCACTATTGCATTTGTGGTCTTGTTATTTGTTAAATCTTTGTAAAATTTGTTCCAGCACGCCAGCACAAGTTCTGACACTAATCGTTACTCTGACAGAGATGTCTTATCAGCCATATCAAACTACCTGAATGAGGACGACCTCAAATGGTCCTGTAGCTGTTGTTGGTTTTTTTTTTTTCCATAATTGTAGCAAATAAAAATGAGAAAATTGTACTAAGTTAATCTGTGTATGCGGATAGCTTGCATTTGGAGTCCACATATATAAACCCAGACTAACACTGAACAGTGAGGAATTGTCTGAATAATGAAGGGACAATCGTGGTCATTTTGCATTCCTTCTACTGTATCAATAATTAAAGAATGAAATTGAATGGAATCTGCTGCTGAATTGTTTCTTTTCTAAGTGTCTTTCTTCCAGATTTATATTGTATGTATTGTATTTAATTTTTTTAAATGTATTTTACGAACTTGTTCATTTTGTGTATTCATTCGCACCTTAAACACATCTAACAAAAAATAAAAATCGAACTAACATAACAATCTAGACAAAGCTGGAAAAATGGAGCTGGATGTTGTCTGCCCATTAGGCATCATGTTTTGTTCAATCTGCCATACCGGATCAGTCAAATGAAGCTCAGTTTTACTAAGATCTTTAATATGAGCTACTAAATTATTGATGGATGATGGTCTTTCCCTAAAAGCACAGTTATAGATTGTCTATAACAGTTATAGAGTGTTATATGATAATCAATTATGGAACTATAACAATAAATATCATGGTATGATTAATGCATTCTTCTTGTAATGGGTGTTAAACATTAATGCATCTATGTTGGTTGTTTGTTTGTTTGTATGAGGTAATCTCACAGTGTCACATATTTAGCAATATATCTTCTTAATTGCATAAATACCAATGGTAAAACCCCAAAACATCAATATTAGGAGCACATAGCTGACTAGGAAAAGCTCTTTTTAAAAAAAAAAAAAAAAAAAGAGGGGAAAAAAAAAGAACAATTAAATTTTTACTATTATGATGTACACTAATGTAACCCTTATAACCAGTGAAATTATCATTTTGGAAATAACAACCTTGTACATATTTTAAAGATTCTAATTAGATATGAGTGTGAAAGTGTGTTAAACTGGCACCATGAGCGGCCAGAACAGCTACAGCATTAATTCTACAAGTGGCCAAAACTATTACATCTGACTATTAAACCCATATGTTGGTCTTCCCCAAACTGTTGCCAAAGTTTGAACTACACAATTGTATAGGATGTCTTTCTATGCTGAAGCATTACAATTTCCTTTCACTGAAACTAAAGGGCCCAAACATACCAGCATGCCATTGCCCATTGCACAAAGTAAGGTCCATGGAGACATGGTTTTGCCAAGGTTAGTGTGGAAGAACTCGAGTGGTCTGCACAGAACCCTGACCGCAACCCCAGTGAACACATTTAGGATTAACTGAAATGGCAACTGTGCCCCAGGCCTCCTCACCTGACATCAGTGCCTGACCTCACTAATACTCTTGTGACTGAATGAGCAGATCTACACATCCACACTTCAAAATCTAGTGGAAAGCTTTCCCAGAAGTGTGAAGATGATTATTACAGAAAAGGGGGAATAAATCTGGAATTGGACGTTCATAAAGCACACATGAGTATGATGGGCAGGTGATCACATTTAGCCATATAGTGTACCTGGAACTGTACTGGAAAAGGTATTCCCTCAAATGGTGTTTTGATGATAGTCATGGAGAGCACTGTCTAACACATGAGTCTAAAATCACCCATAGATCTGATGACTGTGAAACCTACAGCATATGACTTGTATTACTTTCATCCTCATCAAACCAACCATTGAGCTGTTGTGCCCTGTGGATGGGAACATTCTCACTGTGGAAGAGACCACTCCTATCAGAATAGATAGGATTGCATAAATATGATCAGGCAGAATAACTTTGTATTGATTTGCAGTTACCTTTGCACAAAAGGACATGTGGACCCAAACCATTGTAGTAAAATATCCCCACAACATGAGAGCAGTAGGGGGGAGGGGTCGGTTCCCCTTTAAATTGTCACTAATCTACAGTATCTCACAAAAGTGAGTGCATCCCTCACATTTTTGTAAATATTTGATTATAGCTTTTAATATGACAACACTGAAGAAATGACACTTTGCTACAATGTAAAGTAGTGAGTGTACAGCTTGTATAACAGTGTAAATTTGC
>JANDJT010000217.1:9054057-9079562 GCA_024331685.1 Stegophilus panzeri
TGTTAACTTGGATTTGTTCACTGGGTCATTATCATTATGAACAGTGACATGAGGCCTATAGGTTTTGTACCAAAAGAGATTGGTATTTCGAGTAGCCATGATTCCCTCTACCTTGACTGGAGTCCCAGTCTCAGCTGCATGCTTCCATAGCATGATGCTGCCACCACCGCGCTTTTAAATGTTTGATTCAAGCTTATTATTTTTCGATCCGTGACCGCAATACTTTTGTCGGGAAATTGAACCCATACATAGTGTCCCCAGGAAGATACAAGACAAGATTTTAAATGCTTAGTTAAACTTAACAAGCTGAAACACAAATTTTTGAATGGAGTCCTCTCAAAAAAAAAGCAGTACATAAGACTCTGTTTTTGTTCCCTAAGGTACAGGTTAAATGTGTCCTCAAGGATTCACTATTATGAACCAGGGCAAAATAGCTGCCTTTATATTCTTTTTTTTTTTTTTTTTTTTTTTTAACCCCCTGTACATCCAAAACCTGTGCCATAAAAGAGTTGTAGCTTGGCTAGAAACCGGTATGTGCAAGGCTAGATTCGCTGGAGATGATGCTCCCCGTGCTGTCTTCCCATCCATTGTAGGTCGCCCAAATATACACTAGGTATAGTTTTTGTTCTTATTAATTTTTCTTAAAAGAATTTGTTTACACTGCTAATTTGCATTGTTTTTCTTTTGGTATGGCAAATCTTTTCTTTAACATGATTGTCTTACTTTTTACAGGGTGTGATGGTTGGTATGGGACAGAAGGACAGCTACGTTGGTGACGAGGCTCAGAGCAAAAGAGGTATCCTGACCCTGAAGTACCTCATTGAGCACAGTATTGTCACCAACTGGGATGACATGGAGAAGATCTGGCATCATACCTTCTACAACGAGCTGCGTGTTGCCCCTGAGGAGCACCCCGTCCTGCTTACTGAGGCTCCCCTGAACACCAAAGCCAACAGAGAAAAGATGACCCAGGTTGGTTTAACGTTTGAAACGACATGAATCTGCCTTTCGGTTGACTTTTTAAACCTATTTCTCTTCTCCTTAAGTTCATTCAATTCATTCACTTTCTCCAGGCTTCATCTCCTCTGAACTCCTGAGTTTCTCATTTGATGGAACCAGCAGGTAATTTCTTTCCCTGCCTGCTCTTTCTGCACTTTGTTTTGTGTGCAATCTTTGTTTACTCACGCTTCTCTCTCTTTAATTCTAACTTTTCTTTATTCTGACTAACCGCATGGCCTGCAGTGACAACTAATAAAACAAAACGGGGATTAAACTTTCATTTTCTCATTTCAGATCATGTTTGAGACCTTCAACACCCCAGCCATGTACGTTGCCATCCAGGCTGTGCTGTCCCTGTATGCCTCCGATCATACCACTGGTATTGTGATGGACTCTGGTGATGGTGTGACCCACACTGTGCCCATCTACGAAGGTTATGTCCTTCCCCATGCCATCCTCCATCTGGACCTGTCTGACCGTGACCTGAGTGACTCCCTCATGAAGATCCTGACCGAAAGAGGCTACAGCTTCATTACCACAGCCGAGAGAGAAATTGTCCATGACATCAAGGAGAAGCTCTGCTATGTTGCCCTTGACTTCGAGCAGGAGATGGGCACTGCTGCCTCTTCCTCCTCTCTGGAGAAGAGCTACAAGCTACCTGACGGACAGGTCATCACCATTGGCAACAAGAGGTTCGGGTGCCCCGAGGCTCTCTTCCAGCCATCTTTCCTGGGTAAGAAGTTAACAAGCGCTGTAGTTGGTGCACTTGTACTGTTTAGTGCTTCTGGAGACCTTGCTTATTACTGTATTGATCTTCAGGTATGGAGTCCTGTGGAATCCACAAGACCACCTTCAACTCCATCATGAAGTGCAACGTGGACATCCGTAAGGATCTGTATGCCAACACTGCTTGTACCCTGGCAGTGCAGACAGGATGCAGAAGGAAATCACATACCTGGCCCCTAGCACAATGAACATTAAGGTGAGCTTGGTTTATCCATCATGGGTGGCCAATGAATGAAAAGGCAGGTGAATGCTTTAATGTGAGACTAATGCTGGTCTTGTCTTTGCAGATCATTGCCCCACCTGAGCGCAAATACTCTGTCTGCATCGGAGGCTCCATCCTGGTCTCCCTGTCCACCTTCCAGCAGATGTGGATCAGCAAGCAGGAGTACGATGAGTCTGGACCCTCCATCATCCATCACAAATGCTTCTAAACAGACTGTTACCACTTCACGCCGACTCAATCTGCGCAGAGAAAAACCTGAAACGACAACATTGGCCTGGCTTTTGTTATTTTTGGCGCTTGACTCAGGATCTGAAAACTGGAACGGTAAAGGTGATGGCAATGTTTTTTGGCAAATAAGCATCCCCAAAGTTCTACAATGCATCTGAGGACTCAAAGTACTTTTTTGTTTTTTGTTTTGTTTTTTGTTCCTTTTTAGTCATTCCAAATGTTCATTAAATGCATTGTTCAAAAACTTATTTGCCTCTATGAAGGCTGCCCAGTGATTGGGAGCATACTTAACATTGTAGTATTGCTTGTATGTAAGCTATGTAATGTCTGGGTTTTTGTACGTTCAGCCTTAATCTTGGTCCTTTTGTTTTTTTTGTGTTACAAAATGGAAATACAAAGCTTTACCTTTTCAAAATGTAAAGGTTCATTCCCCTTGGGCAAACATAAAAGCTGTATGGAACATGGTGGTGCCGAACACTTGGTGGGGCCAACCTGTACACTGACTAATTCAATTCCAGCAAAAGTGCACGTGTAAGACGACATCGCTTTTGCCTAGAGTCTTTTATGAGTTTTTAAAAAGGTGAACAAGAAGCAAGTGCTGATGAAAGTCAGTGGTTCAGTTGATCACGATGGTGATGCTGTAGCTCTAGTGTTCAGACTGAAATGAACTGCTATAAAACCTCATTGTGTCCACATTACAGATTCTGTATTGTATAAGAATACTGCACTCAGTCTAATTTCTCCTAAGCTTAAAAAAGGGAATATGATTTATTTCCTAACTTAGTTTGTCACTATTTTCCATGGAAAATGCAGGTGCATCAATCCCAGGAACAATTAATCTGTCCAGATTAAGTCTTAATATTTTTGTACTGTGTGTACATTAAGGATTTATTCATACTGTTGATGTCAAAGTATTTTACTTTAGAATCCTTTTATTCTTTCAATCACAAATACTTTTCAGAGAAGCACATGCGTTGAATGATTACTGATTAAGTGTTTCAAAAATGAGGTTTCATTGGCTGACAGTCTAGTTGGTTTACTCATAGTAATTAAAAGAATAGCTGTGTTGGGTTCATGAAAAGGATTTTAAGTATAGTATAGGAAAGCATGTGCAGAGAGAGAGAGAGAGAGAGAGAGAGAGAGAGAGAGAAGTTTGCGGTTGTAATTCGGACCATACAGCAGATGGCACTGTGTTCATTCAGCAGATATTCAGTACCTGCAGTATCCGCCTTCAGAGTACTGCAGATGTATAACCGTCAACACGCTGCAGAGTACCAGTGTTTCCTCCTGGGAGAGAATGAATGATGTTCCTCTGCAGTGAAAGTGGTAGTTAATAGAATAACAAAATGTGGTGCATATCATTCTGGAACTCTTCTGCTAACAACACACACTAATATAAGAGAGATGTTGTTTTAGGCAGCTTTCAGTGAGCTGACGTTACTTTGGTTACCAGCAGGTTAGATGATGAGGTGAAGATGGGTGCCCTAGTTGCATGTTATTTACCCCAAGCTGTGATCTGACAGCACTTGAATATGATGAGACAGTTTCCGACTGAGCCTGTGTGTCTGTGTATAGGAGAGAGCAATAACAGAGTCATCATAGTTGTATGCTTTTAACCAAATGTGATGAATTATGGGTTTTTAAAATGCTTTGTGCTGTATGGCATTTAAATTGAAGCACAGTATAACAGGTGTGTTCCTTTGGCTGTTTATCTTGAATCCTTTAATCCAATTTTGAATTGCATGCACAGTGAAAAAAGGTCATGTCTATGCGTGCTCTCTCTCTCTCTCTCTCTCTCTTTCTCTCAGGTACATCTTTTGCACTTTTAACGTTTATCTTTTGCATGGTAATGTGAACGTAGTGTACCTTTAAAAAATCATTTAAGCTACATACAGTAATTTGACCTTAAAGAAACCACTCTTCTACCTTTAATTAGCTTTTAGAGTAATTCTTTAAAGGTACATTATATCCACCTTACCAGGTAAAAGTTAAACACTAACGGTATTAAAGACTGTACTCTTGAAGGTATGACCCCAGTGCCAAGGAAAGGCATTTTAGTAGCCTTTTATATTAATTAATTCATTCATGAATTCATCTTCAGTAACCACCTTTTCCAGGAACACTGGGATTCCTCTTCCATGCACACACTCATTCGCACCTAGGGACAGTTTAACCTTGCCAATCCACCTACTGGCACGTTTTATGAAGGTGGGAGGAAACTGGAGAACCTGAAGGAAATCTACACAAACAGAAACACACACACACACATCCCTATCTGAAACCAGAGCATGTTGTACCAGAATGCACACAGAATAAGACAGCCCTTTAGCAGTGTGAGATGAAAGACAATAGCACCATCAAGTGTTGTCATAGTTTCACTATGAAACCTTACTGGGGAGTTTTGAGTATATAATTTTGAAACCCATTTTGGCCAGAGAGTGCATGAGAAAGCACACGAGAAAGTGAAATTTAGGGTCTACAGCACTAATAAAGCCATTGTACTGCAGGGGCCCTTCTGGACTTATAGCAAAATGAGTGCTGGTGGTCTCAGAGCAATTTTGCAGGGCTAAGGTCATAGCTTGCCAGAGTGTGTGTGAAAACTCTGAGTGGGTCTGACAGACTACTGACACCAAACTCTGACTCTGTCACGATTCCTGGCTCAGCCAGAGACTTTTATGAATGTTGTAGATTAGAGGTTTCTACAGTATGTCCACAACCAGTCTGTAGAACAGACTCAACACCCTGTGAGTGTCCCAGTCAACATAATGGCATAATTACTACAATACAGATTTAACAGGTTTTGTATTTTATTCAAATTGAATTTTATCCAACTTTATAGGCCACTCGTGTAGTGGACGTAAAGGATGCTCTACTAAGTACTAAAGATGCTTGACTTGAAGGGGTTGAATAATTCTGAAACTGGAGAAATCATTATAAGTTGCATTTTCAGTTGAATTTGGGGAATCCACTTGAAGCATTCGTTGTGTTGAACTATTTCAATTGCTTTTGTTTGATTTGTTCATTGCAAACAGCTGAAAGTCTGTCAATTTTGACAATAAACCTGATTTGCAATGGGGGTTGAATAATTTTGATTGCAACTGTAGTGTGAGATTGTGCTTAAAGTTAATCACCCTCACAAGAAATTACTGTCAGAATCCACTAGAGGTCAGTGTTGGGCATAGATGACACTTGGAGACATTAGCATGCAACAGAAAACACAGCTGGATATAAACATATGTGAGAGAACCATTAAGTATGGAATTTTTAATCAAGAATTTGAAAAAAAAAAAAAAAAGAAAAAAAAAAGTAAATTAATTTTACTGGTTTGTTATATGCACCGTTAATTACAAAATCTGGAAAACAAGGTGTAAAATGATTATTAATCAGTGCCATATCCTTGCTGAAACGGTTTTTAAACAGATTGTGAGTGAATTACAAAGACAGAGAAAGTCGATAGAAGACTTTATTGGACTTTATTGAGTTTTTTAAGAGGTGTGAGGTGTGCATATGTTGTAAATTGATATGAATATAAATGTAAATATGTTGTAAAATAATGCGAATGCATGTATGTGATTGAATTGCATCAAACTGCTGTGATATGCATATTTACAAAAGTGGACAATGAGTTATAATGCACTATATAAATGTAAATGTAAATAATGTATCACAATGTTATTATGTAAATGTAAATAAGTCTTTGTAATGAGTTGTGAAATTTTTCAATAGAGCTTTATTTAAAAAGGAGAAAACACAGCTGACAACATTGATATGTTCATGTCTTGAGTTTGGCAACATCTCAAAGCAAATGATCAAATTACATGCTCAAATGCTCATTTAAGGTGAAAGTCATTATATAGGTAGATATATGACAGTGGTGCATTTGTGTAATAAGTAGGAGTTGCTTACAAGCTGAACATAGTTAATCCTTTTGTCTCTGAATTGCTCCAAGGCCTCAATGGCATCTCTTTGCATGGGGAAAGCTATGCCCTGCAAATTCTGCTGCTTTGTGTCCAGTTGGATGTCTGTCTGGACCTGTAAGAGCGTACAACACACACACACACACACACACACACACACACACATACACACATACACACGCATGCACACACGCACACACAATGAGTGATGATCATGCTGACTACACTTGTGCTGGTATAAATTTTGAGTACAATTTCAACATCAAAATCTGCTCCTATTCCAACCACACATGTAGGGAACAGTTTATATAATGACGAGTGCTTCCGCTTATTCCTCCATTCACTACACAATGCCTCCATCTGTATTGGTTTAGAACATATTATCTGTTCATCCTGAATAATGTATTCGTCTCTACCATTCACACAACATACATTTTATAGAGGCTGCAGGAGATGGAACTGCTTTTATGTCCATCTACTTAATAAAAGTGGCCTTACTCTGCCCCAAATATAGCTTACTGCACTGTAATCTGCCCTGCTGATCTCAATGAGATGTTTTGAAAATGGCTGCCTGTTAAGGCTGTCCAAGTAACATGGTCACTTAATGAAGACAAGCTGTATTTTTATTTTTCAGCATGTACATTATGTGCTGCATGCTCCGAATTTGGCTCCAGGAGTTGGTGCAAACAAGAGAGCATCTACAGTCAGTTCCAGAATCACCAGCATCCATGGTTAACAATGTTTCTGTCATCAACCGCTGTTTTCCTTGGGGTTTCTTTCTTTTTCAGGACATTCCAAATTGTTGTATTCGCTATGCACAATGCTTGTGCATGTCCTTGGCTCAAACCAACAGTAGACATTCACTGTTATTAATTGTTTAAACAATATATCTAACAGCGCACACCTTGGCAACATGTCAGTCACATGCTCCAGTATTTTTGATCACTTGAAAAATGTATGGGTTCAAACAAAACGTTGCCTTATTCGAAGTCTTTAACACAACTAGATGTATATATCAAGAAATAAAAGCTGACACTCCTATTGTCCCATATTCATCTTTTGATCTCCAACCCAAATATGGTCAGTGAAAAGCATTGACCTTGCTGTTCGAATACTTTCAGAGAGGCTTGTACAGTATATATAGCCATTGTCTGATTTATGAAGGCCAACACACACTTATCTCATTTCATATGTGCATTCTCTAATCTTCCCCATGTTAATAAAGACTAAGGAAATTTGGCCATAGTCACCTCAGATTTACACCCTCCTGAAACCAGAAGCAATGGATGACCTTGTAAGAGTTCCTAAACACTTTTTTTTTTTTTTTTTTTTTTTTTTTTTAAACATTTGTTAATAATATTTCTACTGGGGAAAATAATTGATATGATGGTTTTGTTAAAAATACATTTATACAGTTTTTTTTTTTCTTAAACCTTTTCATAATCCTTCACATCTTTACCAGGGGTGCCAATAAATCCACAGCTGCCTGCATGTATTTTCAGGCATGCGAAACACAACACTGAAACGTGCTATTAGTATGAGCATCACCGCTGGTTGTCATAGCTATAACATGCAGGCACTATAGATATGGAGACAGATGGGACCATCCACAGCTGTTCAACATGCAGTGCAAAATGATCACTCCCAGCCATCTAAATCTAATCAGCTCATCCACTGGTTACAATTCTAAATACATATGAATCATACAAACATTCAAGTTTATTCTTGAGACATTATATTAACACGACAAATAAATGATAAATGAACAACCTGAAAACAAAATGCCTCAGCTACCTACTGCCGAAGGCCTAATAATAAAAATGATGTAAATAATACGCTATGGCATTCGCAAATGGCCTTGTTAAGTTTAACTAAACATTTAAAATCTTGTCTTGTATCTTCCTGGGGACACTATATATGGGATCAATTTCGCATTAAAAGTATTGCGGTCACGGATCGAAAAATGATAAGCGTGAATCAAACATTTAAAAGCGCAGTGGTGGTAGCGTCATGCTATGGAATCATGCAACTGAGACTGGGACTCCAGTCATGATAGAGGGAATCATGGCTACTCGAAATACCAATTTCTTTTGGTACAAAACCTATAGGCCTCATGTCACTGTTCATAATGATAATGACCCAGTGAACAAATCCAAGTTAACAAAGTAATGGCTTCAGACGTACAACTTGGAACGGCCCCATCAATCCAGATCCAAATCTTTTCGAAAACTGTGGAATGACTTGAAGAGGGCTGTGCGTAGGAGAGTCCCTCGCAATTTGATAGATGGGTTTTGCAAGGAAGAGTGGAATAAAATTGATGTAGCCTCTTAAACAAAGGATTGAATGCTGTATTACAAGCAAAAGTGCTTCAACAAAGTATTACAGTAGTTAAGGGGAGTCAAAGCAGTCCACCAAAACATTAATATTTGTTTTTCACTTGAATTTTGATGGTTATTAAGCATGGAAAAAGATCTGAAATCAGATCAGAAAAAGCTGCAGTTATAACAGAGCTGTGTAGACGTTTCATAACCACTGTACATGTCACTGCACACACAAGAAAACACCAGTGCACCTTGGTTAGATGTTGATGATAGTTTAATTTAAGAAATAAACATCAAGAGCATTACTTTCATAGACAAAAATCATAAAAAGCACACAAAGGTTGTTTTTGTTTGTTTGTTTGTTTTTTTAAGAAAATAATAAAAGGCCTAAACAACTTTGTGAAACTGAAATTTTCCACCACCATTTTCCTCCATCTGTTCATACCTTTTTTATGGAATTATTCCATGTATTTAATCAGCACTGTGACGTTCTCAACATACAGAGAAATGAACAGCCTGGATCAGATCATTGATCAGATCATTGACCAGCCTGGATCAGATCATTATTTTCCTTTCTACATAAAGCTATACTCCTTTAAGCCTTTAAAGCACATAAACTCAGACTCTCGATACAATTTGAGATCACTTCCACACATTAAACAATTCACTATAAATTGGCAAATCTTGCAATGTCACTTTTCCCTGACCTGCTGTTCAAAAAAATTTATTATAACAATATAAAATCTTTCATATAACCAACATCACCACCATAAAACTACACCACAGTAGAAACTACACATAAAACTACACCACAGTAAACATACAGTATTCACACTGCCCAGCCTTAACTGCTGGTTAAATTCATGATTTCTGGCTTTGCCCTGAGTAAGCTCAGACCCTCAGCCTCAGCATCCCTGTTCGTCCCACTGTAGCATTACTTTCTGTCATCTTCACATTACATTTGAACCATGTCCTATTAATACAACTATCCATCCATCCATTTTCTACCACTTACTCCATCGGGCACAAGGCAGGGTACACCCTGGATAGGGTTCCATCGCAGGGCACAATCACACTACGGACACTTTGGACACGCCAATCAGCCTACCATGCACGTCTTTGGACTGGGGAGGAAACCGGAGTATCCGGAGGAAACCCCCGCAGCATGGGGAGAACATGCAAACTCCGCACACACATGGCCCCGGTGGGACTCGAACCCCGGACCCTGGAGGTGTGAGGCTAACCACTAAGCCACCGTGCGCCTTTAATACAACTAACCATTACCGAAAAGGTCATCCTCAACTGGAAAGACAACATGAAGTCTTTTTAAGATACATGGACACCCTTTTTACAATAAAGCTGATCGTAGCACTTTAGACATATGATATGATATTAATACAATTAATATGTTTGTTGTTGTTTTTTCCTTTTTGTTTGTAGTCGTAGTGCATATATATTTTCACTGAAGATAAATTGCTGTCTGTAATGAATAAAAAAGATAGAGTTTTCTTCTGGGGTTGGGGGGGATGAAAAAAAAAAAAAAGCATGAAAAAAGTTATACTAATCAGGCATTTGTTTGATCTGTCCACATAAACGTTAGCCGTTTATACCACAAACGAACTAAAGGCACTCTACTTTGTCTGTCGTGGTTTGTCAACACATCACACACTGTTTATTTATTATAAACAGCCAATAAAATGACAACCCTCTCAGCACTGCCAAGCCAAGGAGTACTGCTTGTTACTACATGAAATGCCACTCACTGTCAGTGTCAGCCACCTTCTTGCACTTGGAAGGAGGTCAAGTGGGCAATTGCTATGTGACCTTGGACATTGGTAGATCACTCAGCAACAGGAGGAGAGCACACCTGTGTTTTCCTCTTCAATGAGAGTGCAGCTTACTGCACTGTGGCATATCTGGCCATATATTCTCAGCGATGTTCCCGTTTCTCTAGAGTGTGTCAAACTATAACTGAAACAAAGTCTGTAGAATTGTAGTCAATCAATCCTGACATGTTTGGTGTTCTAAGTTGGTTTGGTTTTGAGGCTAAATATAACTAACCAAAAGGGATATAATGCAATGACACTATCTGTAACCAAAATGGGCGTGGCCAGCGGTAGAAAATTCCATCGCTGTCAGCATGGTCGGCCAATTCTAGCTCTTAAGAGCCAGTTACAAAGGACGAATACTGTATGTTCTCGTTTGTGAACACGGCCCTGAAAGTAAAAAAATCTCACACTTGCTTTCTTAAAAATAAAAAAATTATATATATAAAAACTAAATTATTCATAGCTGTGCTTATATCTACTTAAAAAACACACTCTGTTCAGTCTGAATAATGTATTCGTATTTAGTTACACCCCTACTAACCAATACAGAACACTTAAAGCCACCAGTTTTGTATCACACACCCTGCGTGCCCAAATCTTCATAAACCTGCCTTGAACCACATTGATGTCGGTTATCTCAAGCAGAACTGCAGATGCAGTGTCTGATACTGTAGGACAGACTGTTATCCTTCAAGTAGTTTGTGTCAAACTAAACATGGGGCATGAAATATATAATCACTTATTACATTTTATTCACAGATCTCCAAATGCCAAATGCTTTATTATAAAGGCACTTGGAAAGTAAACCTGTTAAGATCAAAGATTCTTACAGTTAATACTAGCGTTGTCTAATGGTTAAGAGTACACTGCAGTGTACATACACGATACGGCCAAAAAGTTTGTGGACACCCAACCCTCACAGCCATGTGATCCTTCCCCAGACTGTTGCCACAAAATTGGAAGAACACAATTATCTAGAATGGTTTTTGTATGTTGTAGCATCACAATTTCTCTTTACTGGAACTAAGAGGCTCAAACATGTTCCAGCATAACGATGCCCCTGTGCACAAAGCGAGGTCCATGAAGACTAAAGTTGAGTCATCTGCACAGAGCCCTGACCTCAACCCCACTAAAACCTTTGGGATAAACTGGAACTGTGACTGTACCCCAGGTCTCCACATCCAATATTACCTCATTAATGCTCTTGTGGCTGAATGGTCAAATCCTTCACAGCCACGCACCAGAAGAGTGGAGGTTATTAAAACAGCAGCAAAAGAGGAACAAAAACTGGAACAGGATACTCAATAAGCCAAAAAGCGTGATGGTCAAGTGTCCACACACTTTTTCAGTTGTTTTCTGATACAGAGTCATATCTTTTTATTAGATTCTACTTTTTTCCCCCCTTTTTTAAAATAATACTACACTGGTGGCTATAAGTGTCCCTTACTTGTAAGCAAAATGACACTTCTACTGGAGTTGCAAGGCTTATTTAAACAACCAAACAAACAAAAAAAAAAAAAAAAAAAACCCACTACAGAAACTCCAAACAAATCTGACAGACTAAATTAGAGCTAAAGGTTGAAATTTTGTTAATTTAACTTCCTGCCAAAAGTGTTCATTTAAAAATGCAGACAACAAGTAAAAGAAAATACAGATAGAATCAAATGCATTTGATATGGTCCAAGCAACAATGTGTGTGTTTTATTAGGGTTAATACAAATAATCACAAGGTTTTCATAGATAATGCTGTTCATATCATGGAAGACTTAATCTTCAGTCCCATCTCCAAGCCTTATAAGCCACTTCCCAAGGAGTGACATGTGAGGGTGTAAAAAGGGGGCAGTGGTTGTTCTTTCATATTTTGACGAAACGTGAATAAACATTTCAGGGAACAGAACAAGATTAGCTTTCTTTCTTTATAAACATATCCCTGTTAAATCTGTGAGTGAATACAAAAGGAAATGGCAGTGCCCTTGAACTCCAAAACTGTGCTGTGGCAAAGAAGAAATATTGTCAGCTCGGATGAGAAGAGTCCTGCATGAGCTTTCCTTTCTCCCTTCTCTCCTTATGCCTTGCTCCCTCCTCATATGACTTTAAGCAGCATTTCGTATGTTGCATTAATGATGCCCCATGATAGCAATGAGCGGTGGTAGTTGAGAGTCGCGCCACGGAACAGCATCACCACTCTTCTGCCCCTCTCCGTCCACACCGTCAGAAGCACTTGGGTGCAGGGCACGAACGCACCTCCGACCTGCGCCTGTGCCCGGGACTTCATGACATTCAGCGGGTAGAAGAGGACGCCAAGTCCGGCTCCCAGCAGCCCGCCGCACACAAAGTCGTTCAGCATGTGCCCGGCGTGGGTATGGGCTTCAGGCAGCTGTCGCCCGAGTGGACCACGCAGTCCGAAGAAAAGCATGTTGCTGGGCCCGTTGCGCAGCAGCACAGGAATCAGGCCACGGTAGCACTCGCTCACTCCATGCTCACGTAGCAGCGTGCCAAAAGCATGTGCCGTGTTGCGGAAGCGCCCTGCATGTCGGTGATCCTGAAGCAGTGTCTGCACTCGCTCAAACGGGGTCAGGGCTGCCTCAGCCGTGCCGGCCAGAAACGCTGCTGCACTGCGCGTGAGAATTTCGGGAGCGCCGCAAGACCCACCGTGATCTAAAAGCAGTCGCGAAAAGTCCTCGTATAGGCCAAACATGAGAGCTACCGTAATGGTTTTCTGCAACAGTGGAGGCAGCAGACCACGGTACAGGGTTCGTAAACCTTCTTTTTGAAGCTGACGTACTGCCTCGGTGGCTCGCAGGCCATGCAGCTGTTGCCGGAACAGCACCTTCTGGATGGGGAAGGTGATGAGGATGTTGGTAAAAGCAGCAACCGAGCCACACACATAGTGTTTCCCTCGAGGTTTGAGACCCACCGCTAAGCTGTGAGCAAGCACAGGGCTGCTGCTACATGGCTTGCCTGAAGGAGGGGGAAGGGCTTGAGGCTGCAAGGACGAGTCTGGGGCCATGATGGTAACCACCCCCATGGGATATCACACTACTCGGTGTTTGATGCCAAATCCATATGAGCGCTCTTCAATAGCGGTGCAACCTGTAACAGAAAAAACACTCATCAAATAATCATCTGGTATACCGATTGGTGCAATGGGAACCCCACATCTACATGAACACCTGTCAACCGTATAAATCAGCATTCACTCTGAAATTTACATCAAATAAAACATGTTCAAGAAGTGCATTTTCACACTTAGCAGACATCGTACCAAGAATTCTGGGCTCGCTGGCGGTAGAGTTGTTGGGGTGTGCGTGATAGTGGCTGTGCGTTATAGGTTTTTCCTTCAAAATCATGGAATTTAATACAATCACTGCTGCTATATGAAAAGGCAATTAAATGTAAGTTTATTTAAAGAATAAGTCCACTCTGAAACATACTGTACGGAAGCATCCATCCATACTGCTTATCTTACACGGGGTCGTCTGGAGCCCATTCCAGGAAACTCGGCAGGGAACACCCTGGACGAGATGCCAACCTATCACAGGGCACAATCTCACATTTACACACGATGGACAGTTTGGAAATGTCACTCAGCCTACAACGCATGTCTTTAAACTGGGGGAGGAAATCGGGGTACCCAGAGGAAGCCCCCGAAGAGCTAACCCTGGAGGTGCAAGGCAAACGTGCTAGCCACTAAGCCACCCTGCCCCATCCATATGGAAATGTATTGGAGCAAAATCCGAATAAAAAAATAAAATAGACAATCTTATATTCAAAACATATGCCTGTTTGTTAGGGCGGCTGTGGCTCAGGTGGTAGAGTGGGTTGTCCACTAATCGTAGGGTTGGCGGTTCGATTCCCGGCCCACGTGACTCCACATACACATACACGTGACTCAAGTGTCCTTGGGCAAGACACTGAACCCCAAGTTTCTCCCGATGGCAAGTTAGCGCCTTGCATTGCAACTCAGCTATCATTGGTGTGAGTGAATGAGTGAGTGAGTACCAGTGTAAAGTGCTGTGGAACCACTAAGGTTAAAAACACCATTTACCATTCCTATAATTAAAAATTCCACGGATTCCCAATTGCGTAAGCAATTTTGAGTCCAAAATGAAAATTCCATTAGGAATAGCGGTAGTTACCGAGTAGTATTAAGAAATCACTGCCACAGTTTAGGGTAGTGTGGGCAAATGGTTATGGTTGGTGGTTGTTAAGAGAATAAAGTAACCTGTCTACCTGCATGCTGGCATGGAGATGGGGTGAAAAGGATCAAGGGTTTTTTGGTTGTCCACATAATAGCCACACAATGTATTCTAGATATAGTCTGGCATAAGTAGTTGTCTGAATCTGCCTTTCATATATATTTTGCAATCATTAATTGCATACAACTTGACTATGTGGACTTCAGTTTTAGATGCACATCACACAGTGCAGTACTCTCTTACTTAACCTCTCAGCAATTTTATTTGGTTACTTTCAGTCTCTATACCTGATACTAGTCAAGTGTTATTATTTTCTAAAAATAAAATAACTAGTCACCATTTTTCAGCAACAGCTGACATCAAACAAATGAGAAAGCAAATGCAGAAGTAGGAGGGAGGGAGAGAGAGAGAGAGAGAGAGAGAACAAAAACTGGACTCAAAGTTCCAGAAATTAATGCAGCTATACAGTACAGTTGTGCCGAGATGGGAATGTGGTTAGCAACCAGCGAGCTACAAGATGGAAGTTGATGCTTTGTAACCTTATCTGTTTGAGCAAAGTGTACAGTGGGGATGGGTGATCTTATCGTTTGTGATATACCGGTAGAAATTCTCCACACAATAAGAATTGTGTATTATATTATCTTCCTGCGATAATAACGATAAAGCCTAGTTGATGACGTATTTCTGTGTGCGATGGTCAGCGACCCATTCGCAGCTCACACGCAGAGCGAAAACGAGTACGGCGGAAGGCAGACGTGAAGCTGAGGATTTTTTTTTTTTTTTTATCACTAAACGAGGAGCTACTGTACCTCTACAATCTGGAACTGGTTTGGTTTGTGTTTCTGAGGCTCTCAAGATCACAGCTATCACTCGTAGCCAAAAACAGTGGTGCATGGTACTATATTTTTATCGTCACTGATATTGTTATAGCAATAAATACCAGAAAATATCGTGATCTAGCTTCAAGTCCATATCGCCTGTCCCTAGTGTACAGGTGAGAGAGCTGGACAGATATCCAATGAACAGAAGTGAAGAAAGGAGTCATAACTATTGGCACCAATAACAGTAGGCAATCGAATGGTATTGTGGGTAATGTACAAAACCACTAATCAAATCTTGAAGATCATTGATGCTAGTCACTCATGGTGGATTTTTCTTTAATTTAATTTAATAAATGTATTGTTTTTAAAAAACCCTTTATTTTTGACACACCAATCAACAGTTAGGGCGAAAACTTATCTCCTCATATTGCAGTCTTCCCTGTAGAGCACAACAGACCTTTCCATACCTAGTATGAAGCACAAGGTAACATGACAAATTCAGCCTGGAAGTTGAGAGCCATCATGGATGGGATGATTGCACTTGAGACAAACCCTAAATCAGTGTGTGTGTGTGTGTGCGCGTGTGTGTGTGAACTCACGTCTGGGTTCAAAAATGGCTTTCACACTTAAGCAAACATTCTGAATTACTATCTCTCTAAAATTGTCCTTGAATGCTCTGTGAAAAAGCACTAAGCAAATAATACGTAACCAACATGAAGCCATGCTTCAGCAACCTTTCTGTTTGTGTATAATGGGGAAAACATGTCTGGCAGCACTGGTCTAAAATACACAAGCTTGCCCAAGCTTTGGTGATAAGAGTTTTTACATAACTCCAGGGTGACTCTTGAGTCCAGAAAAAGATGAAGAAAGAAGTACTCTTTTTCCTGATTCATGTCTAGTGCAATGGCTACAAACTGAATTTGCATTCAGAAAGGGTCTGAACTCCTTATACAGTTTATACAGACACGAAATTTAATGCACATCTGGCTTTACAGATGTTCTTCCATTATATTTTGAAATTTTACTATAAATGTGGATCTTTATATTCTACCATGTCTAATGGCTTCTTCTGGTCTCCTGCTGTTTTATTCTATTTCTTTATGTTCCGCTCTTCGGGTAGAGTCATTCTTCATTGCTGGTAATCGTACCCTTGCACAAATATCTTTTTATACCCTTCTCCAGCTCGGTGAAAGGTCAATAATTTCAGTTTTAGGACTTGTGGCAGCTGTTTTTATGATTACGTCGTGTAACTTGGCTGTTCACAGCAAAGTGCTTGAGAACGCCAGTGATATAATTTGATGAAAATGTAACTCATATCATAGTTATCGTTTTAATAATTATGCTATGCACACCCATATTACATAGGTCTTCAAATACCCGGTTAACCACTGTGGCACGAGCATTAAACTACTGAAAGCACTTTAGCACGGGTGTTGAGATCCAGATCCACCACTACCTTAACTAAGATGAACCAGTTACTGAAGATGAAGTGAATAAATTAATGTCTAATTGGGTGTCTATTTATTATACAATGAAATATTATATAAGGATGTTATTTTATATAAGGATATATAAGGATGGTGGTTTCTATCAGATTCTAAACTTGGCAGGGGTGAATTTTTCCTAAAAGCCTTTTCTCTCTTCACATGCTGATGCTACAAGATGCCATGCAACCAAAGGACTAGATCATGTCAGTGGATCCACGTGATTCATATTTCACCATTCCCATCATCCCAGAACACAGATGCTTTTGAGGTCATTTCGTCGATAGTCTGAGGGATCAGGATACTACCTTAATTGGACTATTCAGCTCCATGGTACAGGTCATTTAAAAAAAACATCTGCTCAGTCACATTAAAAGGCTTGGTATCACAGTGACTTCAGATAAGGTTTCAGGATTCCATTGCGACGGACCAGTATAAAGTGAAGGAATTAGTGAATAAAAACAGGCCAACTTGGAAATTTGTTTTGTAGAGAACAACGGTTTGCATCCAGAGACTAAGGGGATAGAAGGCAGAGCCAATCAACTCTTAGGATATGAAATAAAGGTTTCATGCACTGCCTCAATTCAGCACTAGAGTACTCCAGAATTCTAGTTAGACTGCAAAAAAAAGCTAAATCACAGTGTACACGAGACAAATCTGTTGCCTGTACACATATACATTTAACAGTACGCAAACTTTTGGAAATGCGGGGAGTTATGAAGCCGTGCACATGCAGCAGTGTGTCAAAAATAGAGATACAGCAGAGACAGCTGCAGCTAAAAGAGCACAAGCCATGGCCTTGGGCAGTCTTCTTTCTTGCTTAAGGTAAGAATCTGATATCGAATTAGTAATTATTATACATGCACAAAAGCACAACCAATCAGAGCATGCTCCTCGCTCAGGTAGTGAATTGAATCATGTAAAAACCTTATTACTGCCTTTCATACCTAACATGCAAGTACCAGCAAGGTGTTCTTTTTGATAAAGCTGAATCATACAGTCATATCTCCCAGCCTTCATAAATAACACAAATACACACCCACACACGTACATTAACTAGACTGAGAACAATAAATTCCCACCTGACTCACGGAGGAATCATCTTAACGGCATCTATAAACCCGTCCTGCTGGTCAATCACATGTAAATAATTTCTTCAAGGTTTAGAGGCAAAGATTTGTTTTTCTTTCTTTTTTTTTTGGTTGGGGGGGGCAGGTCTTCTTGTGCAACATGTCTTCTCTAGAAATGTAGTAATAAAAAGTTTCCAATGAACAGAATCCTAAATCCAAAAGTATATTTCACTACTCCCCCCACAGTAATATACTGAACTGTAGTGCAGCGCACTGTGGTGTAGTGAAGCGTACTATACTGTAGTGTAGTGAACTGTAGTGCAGCGTACTGTGGTGTAGTGAAGCGTACTATACTGTAGTGTAGTGAACTGTAGTGCAGCGCACTGTGGTGTAGTGAAGCGTACTATACTGTAGTGTAGTGAACTGTAGTGCAGCGCACTGTGGTGTAGTGAAGCGTACTATACTGTAGTGTAGTGAACTGTAGTGCAGCGTACTGTGGTGTAGTGAAGCGTACTATACTGTAGTGTAGTGAACTGTAGTGCAGCGTACTGTGGTGTAGTGCAGTGGTTCTCAAACTTTCAGCTCGAGGCCCCCCTTGTGTAGGACGCAGCCATTTGTGGCCCCCTAGAGTCATCAAACTTTCACTACTTAATTTTTTTTTTTTTTTTTTCCCCCCCACGCTTTTTTTTTTCCCCCATCCATTTTAACTAGTCTTAGGTTTAATCAGCGTGTGGCTAACAGTACACTAGTATATCAACGGATGTGTCTTTGTTGTGCATCTTAGTGTGCTGTGTATAATTGATTTAATTTATTAATATTTCTCATTATTATACAAATAGTTCAAATGTTAAGCAAGATTTTTTTTTTTTTTTTTAAAAAAGGGTTCTAGAATTTCTATTCAGCCCACTGCCACCATCTGGCAGACCCCAGTTTGAGAACCAGTGGTGGAGTGTACTATAATGTAGTATACTATACTGTAGTGCAGAATAGTGTACTGTAGTGCAGTGTAGAATAGTGTACTGTAGTGCAGTGTAGAATAGTGTACTGTAGTGCAGTGTAGTATAGTGTACTGTAGTGCAGTGTAGAATAGTGTACTGTAGAATAGCGTAGAATAGTGTACTGTAGAATAGTGTAGAATAGAGTACTATAGTGCAGTTTAGTGTACTGTAGTATAGTGTACTGTAGTGCAGTGTAGAATAGTGTACTGTAGTGCAGTGTAGAATAGTGTACCGTAGAATAGCGTAGAATAGTGTACCATAGAATAGCGTAGAATAGTGTACTGTAGTATAGTGTACTGTAGTATAGTGTACTGTAGTATAGTGTACTGTAGTATAGTGCAGCGCAGTACAGCGTAGTATAGTGCAGCGTAGTACAGTGCAGCATAGTACAGTGTAGTGCAGTGTAGTGCAGTGTACTGTAGAATAGTGTAGAATAGTGCAGTGTACTGTAGAACAGTGTAGTATAGTGCAGCGTAGTATAGTGCAGCGTAGTACAGTGTACTGTAGTGCAGCATAGTACAGTGCAGCATAGTACAGTGTACTGTAGTGCAGCATAGTACAGTGCACTGTAGTATAGTGCAGCGTGGTATAGTGTACTGTAGTATAGTGTAGTATAGTGCAGCATGGTATAGTGTACTGTAGTGCAGCATGGTATAGTGTACTGTAGTGCAGTGTAGTGCAGTGTAGTGCAGTGTAGTGCAGTGTAGTGCAGTGTAGTGCAGTGTAGTTGTATTGGGAGTTGGGCTCAGATGGGGCGTGCCCTTCATTCGCAGTAAACAGTTAGCCAGCATGACACTGATAATTATTTGATCTCACCACCACTTCACCTGCACAATCAGGGGGCAGATGTCGGCGCATCAAGTAGCAGGTGGTACAAGCTCATTAAAAAGACCCATTACTGACTAATCTTGTTATTAAATCAGGGTGCCAGATCAGCTGACTCAGATCACACAGATATAAAATAGCAGTCGGGCAACTAGCTAAGCGAATTCATCTGCTCAGAAAATACCGATTAACAACAGCTGGTCCTTTTAATTCAGTAACCGAACAGATGTCCTTAAGCAAAGATCACAGAAACTCTGGCAGCAGAGATGCTAGTTAGCTACCGAGCTAGCAGTGTTAACCCTCTGATGAGCTGCATGTGTAGGCCAGGGACGTGTCAGGGCTCGTCTGGGGCCTTTGTAACATCGCGTTTAAAATGCTACTTTTTATCCTGTATGAAATAAACATGATACACAGCAGAACTGTTTCTTTACCTTGACTGACACGCTGACACACACCTTCGCGGGAGTGACCCAGGAAAAACCATCACTTGACAGGGCGCCCTGTGTCTTCTTCTTCCTTTATATATACAACTTTACATTGAAGGCGCCGTTACTGCCACCTAGCGGACACTGATATAATTACACTATGTTGTCATTGCAATTCAAAAGGGGCTAAACTGTTTATGCCTACTCAATTATACCTGCACTATGTGGCCAATGGTTTGAGGACACCTGAGCTTCATACACTTATGTAGGCCTTCCCCAAACTGTTGAAACAAAGGTGTCTTGTGTAGTATTTCCCTTCACTTGAAATAAAAGGCCCAAACCTGTTCCAGCATGATAAAATAAAGTAAGGTTCATGAAGATATGGTTTGCCAAGGATGGACTGGAAGAACTCGAGTGACCTGCACAGAGCCCTGACCTCAACCCTACTGAACACTTTTGGGATGTACTGGAACACCGATTGCACCCCTGATATCATTGCCTGGCCTCACGAATGCTCTTGAGGCTGAATGAGCAGAAATCCCCACAGCCATGCTCAAAAATCTAATTGAAAGCCTTCCCAGAGGAGTGGAGCTTATTATACCAGCAAACGGGGACTAAATATTGAATGTGAATCCAGATGCGATTCACATATGGGTGTGATGGTCAGGCGTGCAGTGCCCTGCAATGGATTGGCACCCCGTCCAGGGTGTACCCCACCTTGTGCCCGATGCTCCCTGGGATAGGCTCCTGGTTTCCCATGACCCTGTAGGATAAGCGGTATAGAAAATGGATGGATGGATGGTCAGGCGTCCATAAACCAGCTAAAGCCAGCTGGCTTGGGAGTCAAAGATACACTATATGGCCAAACGTTTATGAACGCCTGACCATAAACAACAAAAACGACCTAATCTAGATTAGTTTGCTATTATGGCGTACAATACGTCTGTTTGTATACGTCAGTATAATTTTAAAACCTATTTTTCCTGACAGTACTAAATTGCTCGTTGTTTTAATGGTACATTTCAGTTTTGTACTTTGATGTCAAAAATAATAAACAAGAATTTAAAAAAAATTGTCGTTAGTTGAAATACTACAGATAAAATGGCTAAAATGTGTTGATGTATTGGAAAACCCTTATGGACAGCTCGTTAAACGATGCACCGTGCTTCTTATTCTGTTTATGGAAATACTCGGTTGCACAGAAAATCTGTCAGCGTGCTTTGCTTTTACACCAGCAGGTGGCAGCAGTGAGCTGTGTGGCGTTTTGCGCAGGCATAAGAGAAGAAATACCGGCGCGGTCCATTTTTTAAATAGGGGTTTCCGTCTTTAATGTATCGCTTTTTTAAAAACGTTTAACAGCTTAAATATTTTATAAACAGTAATTTCTTGATCTTCGTATTAATATATAATGTATATTTACATGCATTTAAACGTGAATATATTTTGAATAAGAAGTTTTACTCAATCGGTTCTTTACATCTCCCCTCTATACACTCATGGTATTAACAATAAATAGTCTAAACACATCGCGGGAAATGTTTGCGGAAGTCCTGAAAGACAACTGCTGATAGCTAACGGAAGAAGTTCATTAACAACATTAACAGCACGCTCGTGGTGATTTTGTGGTGATTTGGCTCTTATTCAGCAGTGAAGATGAGTCGCGTGACAAGATTGTTGAAAGCTCTTCAAAAAGAAGCCAAGGTTGATACATTAATATTGGTTGAGTAACATGTCGAAACTAAGCAACAAGAACGACCTAATGTCTTTGTTTATTCCTGTTTATATCGCAGCCGTGTTTAATTCTCAGAAGACCGTGGTTCACGTTTATGTATAGTCCGCTCTGAAAGTAGTTCCGGCTGTAATTCGAATCACAGGTTTATATTAATGCGTGCTTTCTAAAGCGTTAACGTTTGTATAGTAACAATACATTCACGGGGACTTGTAAGGCGGATGCGCTGTGTTAATTTAAATTCTGTAATAAGTGGAACTTGGGAAATGTGGTGTTTAAACATATAATAGTTGAGATTTGACATTTATGGAGTTATTCCCAGGTGGCAGCGTATTGTAACAGTCTGAAGTGAAGTTTCCGTCGTGAGGACTTTTCTGTGAATCCTGACTTTCAGAGTCAGTGACTACATTTACATGGACAACAATAATCCGATATTAACCCAATTTAGACAAGACTCTGATTAAGAAACTACCATGTAAACAGTGATTTCTGATGACCTTAATCCGACTAAAGTCATACTCAAATTAAAAACAAATCGAATTAAGACATGTGGAGTATTCCTCTATTAGTTGCATTATCGAAGTGCGTTAGAGACATTTCCTTCCTTACTGTAAAGTAATGTATTTATAGCGTTCTCACTCACGTAGCTACACATTACTACAGACAGCTACTTCAGTCTGACCTTATTTGTGCGGTGACTGTTCTATCTTATGGCTTGCCTAACCTGCTTATATCCTGCACATTTCCAGAGTGGGAGTGAGAAAGAGAATGATTTGCCAGCGGCAGAAAGTCTGGACATGTCGTCGATAGAGAAAGCCAGCTTCCTTCAAGGAGAAGAGTATTCCTCCCACGGTACATGCGGCATTCATGCAATGAGCAAACCTCCTTAATAGTGCACCAGTTAGAGCTTGACAAATCTTGCCAGTCAAATCATGTGGAATTTCTTGTTAAGTTTATCTGATCGGTCTGTTCAGGTAACCCTCTACATAGCACTGCTCTGGAAGAAGAAAGCATACCCGAAACTGATCATCGACCCGAAGCCACAGCGGGGAAGCAGACACGTGAAGGAAGAGAGAATGAGGTCTGCGGCATGACTGAGACTCCGAAGAGACTAGTCCGTCCTGCGAAAAATCTGAAAGCACGACAGGAATGCGACGTGCAGGCACTGAAGAAGAGCTCCAAATCTAGAGGGAATCGAAAGCCAACAGAGCAGATAGACCGTGCACTGAAATCTCGGTATTCCAAAACATTTCCCTTTATTTTACATTCTTGACATGTTTGTCACCGACCGAGATTGTTTGATTACTAATAACTTTGTTGATCTTTAGCAGTCATGAACATTTTTATTGATTATATCGAGTATGAATGCGTGTTATTTATCTTCAGACGTGTGCAGAACATCTCAGAGAGAAGAAAGAATGAAGGCAAGAAAAGAGCACAGTCTGAGGTCTCTGAGACATTTGATTTGACTTTTCTTTAGTCTTTTATTTGTGTGTGTGTGTTGTGTTTTTTTGTTTGTTTGTTTGTTTTGGTATGTCAACTGTGTCTATCAGCATGAAAATATGTAATGATGTTGTGTCTACCCAGGGAACAAGTAGTGGAGGTTCAGCCACTGACACGTCACCTGACGCAGCTCACGCCCAAAGCCAGAGGCGGCCATCTTTGTCCTCAGAGGACTTGACTGATGAGGATGAGAGCTTTGTAAGTTCTTCTATTTGCAACTATTTTTGGTATGTTCCCTCTCTTTAAATAGAGACACTACTTACCCTTTTTTTTTTTTTTTTTGTTTTGTTAATGACATTCTAGTGATCTAGTGAAGTGTATAAAATGTTCCACCTGCTGCTATAGTCAGCCCTTTTGTTTGTTATTTAAAACGAGCCCGTGTGTGTTAGGATAGAGCAGCATTTTCCAGACTTTATTCAGAAATCAAATGCTCATTGGAAATCGCTGTTGTTTTTATGACTGCATTTCCTTTACGAGCTAAAGATCCACCGTGACCCTGACCTGTAGGTGTGCACCTTTATTTGAGAATTCACTTACAAAGCATTTACTTACGGATGCATCTTTTGTGTATAACGGCTGGCACAGTTCAAGTGCAAATGCAATGTCTATTTGACATTGACAATTAAATGTCTAAACGGGTTTGATTGATTACTCTTCTATATGATATTCCCATCCTTACACTACATTAAATATTTAATTTACTTTAGTAATATTTCTACTCACACACCATTTTACTTTTCAGTTTACAACATTGTAATTATCTCTACATGTATGCTTAATCAAATATGCAGGGCGGGGGGGTCTATTTTGTTTACAAAAAATTTATTTAAACATCCAAACCTCTAGTCTAACTTTATAAAAATAAAAAAAAGAAAGAAAAGCAGATCAAAAGTATCATATCCTTTTCTCTGAAACATGTCATGTCCCTAGAAAGTCCCATGCACTAGGTTGGATTAACATGGCTACAATCTGAAGCATGAGGATAAGAATATCAAGTGGAAGGATTGCTATTACCTGGTTTTTTGTTTTGTTTTGTTTTTTTTTTTTTTTTTTTACATGGCAAAATAATATGGGTTTAGACGTTGAAAATGAAACAACATATTGACTTTACATTTTGACACCCATTGTACATTTATTGTGCTAAAAATGTAAACGCAAATATATCTTCCTGTTGAATTTGTGTAGACTTTGTTTCAGCTAATGCAGACTTTTAAGGGAAATGCAATCACAGCATACATGTTTAACTTTGCCATTTGAATAAAATTCACGTCCATCAACATTTACTTATAAAGAACATTTAAACACAACGTAAGTTGGTCCAAAGTGCTGTACAATAGGGAAAGTAAAACAATAAAAACAATAAGATCAACATCTAGACATTTTCAAAAATTAAAGAATAAAAATAGGATTTCAGTTAGGATTTAAAAATAGCCGATGATGAAGCAGACCTCGCAAGAAAGGTGAGACGATTCCAAATTTTGGGTCAGGCCACCTTTCAGCCTTGAATTTACATCGACGATGAGGGACACAAAAAATAATTGATTGGAAGATCTGAGCGCTCTGGATGGAGAGTCAGACATAATAAAATATGACTTAATGACGTGTTAAGGCATAATAAAATATGACCTCTGTTTTTGAGCATTAAATCAGTGGTGGTCCTGGCTTTTATGTAAGCGTAAACCATGCATGCATAATCATTTATGACTCAGCTGTTTGATTGCAGCACCTGAGCAGTGAGAGACCTACGGCATCCCGCATGAGTCTCCCGAGGCCAAAGTCGTCGACCAGTCAGCCGCAGAGAGGTCAAAAACAGAAGTGGAAATCTTCATCTGGGTCCACAGGTAAAAATGACTTAAGCCTAACAGAAATGGGCCGAATCACTTTTAAGTCACGTAAAAATAGACTTCAAACTTGACTTGCAGTTCGTCCTTTATGACTCCGAATTGACCTGGACTCAGTAGTTAATAACTTGTTAACAATAAGTCTTTCCATGATTACCTGGGCACAGTGTGTGTGAAAGTTACAGAATTTTTTTTTTTTTGTTTATTTATTTTGGGCTACAGACTCCCCAGTATAAAAAACTGCAAGCAATAGCTTCAACAGCACATGAGGAATATAAATGTACTGTACTGTAAACTGAATTCACTG
>JANDJT010000217.1:9088520-9099520 GCA_024331685.1 Stegophilus panzeri
TAAAACAAAAAAAGGCTTGAAATATTTCACTTTGTGTAATGAATCTAGAATATATGAAAGTTCCACTTTTTGAATTATATTACGGGAAAAATTTTACTTTCCCACGATATTCTCATTTTTTGAGATGCACCTGTATATTCACTTCCTACAGGGCGACTGCTCGCAGTGAAACTGTTCATGCCAAAGGCTACACAGAAGCTGATTCAGATGCATACCGTATGGATTACCCCAACCTTGGGAAATGTCTCATCATCAACAACAAGAATTTTACCAAAAGTACAGGTAAAAAACTAGAACAGGCAACATTTGTAGCTTATTTGGTCCATGTGATTAGTGTCTCTTATAATTTTCTTTATAATAATTTTTCTTTGTAGGCATGACCGAGCGCAATGGAACAGATATTGATGCTGCAAAAATACTGCAAGTCTTCCAAAAGCTGGGCTTCAAAACTGTGATCCAAAATGACCAGAGTGTTTCACAGATGAAGCAGCTTTTAAAATCAGGTTTGATTGACTGATAAGCCACATATATTAATCAACATAATTCTAAACCTGTAACACAATTTTTTTTCGCTTTTATCCTAAATTGTTTTGACCGTCTTAAGACTAACCAGCAGTTGAAGTCATTACATTCTTTTCTTGTTGGTGTTAACTGTGATTTCCTCAGCTGTTTATGACTATTGAAATGCGTGCTAGAACTGTAGTGTTTCTTTCCTTTCTTTAAGTGTCCCAAGAGGACCACAGCAAGTCGGCCATGTTTGTGTGTGTGATCCTAAGCCATGGGGATGAAGGAGTTATCTATGGCACTGATGGATTCATAGAGCTGAAAGAGCTGTCTGGATTCTTCCGAGGAGATCGGTGTCTCTCACTAGTTGGCAAACCTAAACTCTTTATCATTCAGGTCTGAATTTAAAAGGATTATGCAACAGTACACAAATATATGCGAAATAGATTTGAAGACGAACAAATTTCTTATTTTGGCAAGATATAGGGCCTTACTTCATTCTGGTATTACAGCAAAAGTATAAGAGACACATTGATATTTCATGATCCGATATAGGATTGAGGTTTGACAGGGTAATGGGGTAATCTGAAAGTGTTCTTTTACAGAGGGAAGGTATACTGGCTTGTTTATTCATTCGTTCATTTTCATTATCCACTTTATCCTTGTCGGGGTTGCACACTCATTAAAACACTTATATAAAACACACATATTAAAACACATCTAGGGACAATTTAGCATAGCCACAGTTGGAAAGAAACCAGAGAACCTAGACAAAACCCACAGAGACACAGGAAAAACTGACTCATTCTTTTTAAACATGGTCACATAGACGCTCCTGAACTCACATCACCATAAATCAGTGCCAAAACATTATGACTAGTCAGATTTAGTTGAATGTCAAACAAAAATGTTTAGCCAGATGTAGAACACAACATTTGGTGTTCATATGTTGACTGTTCATTGTTCTGAGGCATTGTGACTGATAGAAAATTGAGCTTGAGACACATTTAACATATCAGTTTGCTTTAGTCAGCATCAACAGTATTTTATGTGAATTAACGCAAAATCAAGCAAAGACAGCAATATTCGTAAGAGCTTAAAATTTTTCAGAATGACTGCAGATTTTTCACATATTTGGGCCATGACGTGCTATATGATGTCATCACAGCGCACATACAGCCAAAGCCCTCTTCAATTCACGTGTGTCGAACACGAGTACAGCTAAAAGCTCTCATTTACCAACAAAACATCACTTCGAATCGCCATTGCAATTTCAAGTAGTTTTCTGCAACAACATAAAAAAAATTCGCAGCTGAAAAATCAAGCATTTTTGGCCCCAATAATTGAGAAAAAAAAAAAAAAAGTGAAATCCTGTACAGACTGTTCCTGGTTCAATCCTGATCTCTGGTTACTGTCTGTGTGAAGTTCTGCCTGTTCTTTCTGTGTACGTATTGGTTTTCTCTTGGAGTATTCCTGCCTCATGCCCAGTGTTCCTGGGATAGATTCTGGATCCATAGTGACCCTGATTACCAGAATAAAGGGCTTACTGAAGATGAATGAAAGAAAAAAATGGATGAATGAAGGGGAGCTATTTACCTGACTCTGTTCTTGTCCGTCAGTATGAATCGCTAACCATTGACGTACAGTTGCCCATTGATCTGTGTCTAACGTATTATTTCACGTTTGGCCTTTGTTGTGTTTTACAATTTGGGTCTTTGTAGTTTATTTGCTCGTCTCACGCAGGCGCGTCACTAAAGAAATGGAAATAATGACTCATTTAATGTAGAATAATAAAATTAAATAGAAGTACCATTTTATGAATTGTCTATTATTTGTCAAAACTTAACATTTCCCGGCAATGGTGCAATTTGTGTATTTTAGGCCTAGCTCACTATTAAAATCACTGCAAGCCCAAGAATGGTGCTAGACATAAATAAATGGAATTCAGTGGAAATGGTATTTACAGTCACTGCATGAGAAAAGAATTTATGCCTTAGGCTACTGCATGTTTAAACAGAAATACCATTTTGTGAAGCTTTTTGTTATTTTGGTTGTTTAGGAGACAAATTGTAAAATTGTACAGCGTCTTACTGTGTTACACTTATAGCTAAATACCTTCCTGTATTTTCTTTAGGCTTGTCGTGGAACAGATTTGGATCCTGGCATTGAGACCGATAGTGTTAGTGATTCAGAGGGCACACACAGGATTCCTGTTGAAGCAGACTTCTTGTACGCCTACTCTACTGCTCCAGGTAGGCCACGGTTTTATGCTCAAATGTATGCAGCTTCATGGTAGTCTGATGGCAGTTGAAAATCTAGTGTAATATACAGACGTCAGTATTGGAAGGATAAATTAACAACCTGCACTGTCAGGTACATTTAGGGCCTGAGTACTTTCACAATCGAAATCTTTTCATCTTTTCTCACTTTCGCATCAAGCTGACTAACAAGGATGGTGTAATAAACTGGTCCTGTAAACAATGGTTGTCACAAATGTTGAGATAGTGGTGGAGACTGATGCAAGCACAGGAATTTAGAAAAAAATAATTTTTTAAAAGTAAAAACAACTAATAAAGTCAGAACAAGAGTCATAAATTGAGCAAAACAATAGCTAGGGAAAGCTTGGAGAGCCATGGTCATGTAAGTTGTCTGTTGTAAGGGCTGATAGGAAATGAAATCCAAGGCAACTGAAACTGGTGATGACATGACAAAACGTAGGATGCAAAAACATTTTTTAAGTCCGTTATTTTGTTCAGGCAAATCATTCAGATTATTTTTTTGAGAACGACACCTAAGTAAAACTCAAACATCGTAGTTAAAACAGAGTGAGGCAATTGCACACTAGACTAAGATGCTGAAGTACTCACAGTGGGCGCATACATTTGTGGATTAAGTCATATTAAGTCTTTTAAGCTTCTGCAGTCAAATAATATATTTCATATTATTATTAGTAGTAGTAGTAGTAGTAGTAGTGGTGTGTTTTAATTCTTATACTCCCCCTACAGGTTATTATGCTTGGAGAAACACAGCCAATGGATCTTGGTTCATATCCAGTCTGTGTGAAATGCTGACTAAGTATGGCAGAGAGCTGGAGATTATGCAGCTTATGACACGCGTCAACCGCAAGGTGGCGGTAGAGTTCCAGTCTTGCTCCACCATTCCTGGTTTCAGTGACAAGAAACAAATACCATGCATTGTGTCTATGTTGACCAAAGACTTGTACTTTCCAAAGTGATCATTTGAATTAAAATCAGTCAAATTTAGTTTAGTATAGGAGTTATTTATAGCGTAATGTGGTTGTATGAAACACTACACAGAAATTCGCAGCATCAGAATATAATAACAATAGTACATATTTTTACAAGTACATTTTTTAATATTTTTACGGAGTAAAATTTTTTTTAAACTGTGTCCTGTACCATGTAACATGGCATACGTTAACAACAGACATGTTTACATTGGCCTAACCGGCACGATGGACTAAAACCATAGCTTTGGTTTAACGGGTATTAACCTTTACACGAATAAACTGGATGTTCATGTGTATCTCATTGTTGGATAGAAGCATTCTTTTCCCCACAATGCAAACCGTATATGAACTGCTGGAGAAATTCCTGCTTTTTTCATCTGTTTTCTGTGTTTTCTTAAATAAATCTCTGATCAAATTGTGCCTCTGATTCTCCACATCTCTTTCCAGTCATTTTCCAAATTGTTAGATTTGTCCTAGGAGTCGCTTTCTAAATATACTTCATTTCTTATTGTACTCTTCACTGCCTGTGCCTGGCTCTACTCTACAACAAATATGTCTCCTTTAATCATCAGTGTACCAAATGGTTGGAGTATAACATCAATAGTCAAATATGTGCAATTGTGTATTGGACAATAATTACATAATATTTTTTTGTTTCCATTTGCACTTTTCTATCCAAATTTCACTATTCCTTACAAAACTTTACTGTGCTAAAGAACACAATGATTGTTTTTTTTACACAGAATGGAAAGCAGAACTGGTACATCATACTTAAGATTCACATTCATTTCACATTCACCATCGCCTTCTTTTCCATTTCTTTAAACAAGTACCAATGTGCCTATTCTACTGCTTAAATGTCGTTAAAGTGCAATAAATAATGAGTATATGCCTTCTGACAATATTTCATAGTTGCTTATTACTCTATTTAATAGTGTTTATATGGATGCTTTATACAACGTTGGTTGGTCAATGGTCTTTACAAGGCTGTGTGTGATACTTCAGTAAATCTTCCAAATTTACAGATTTTTCCAGTTATTCATTTTAAAGCATATTATTTGTTAACTAATATGAACTATTCACTAACTATGAAACTAATAGGTTTAATAAGTATGTAGTTACACTACTAGTCAAAAGTTTGGATTATGTTGGATTATATTATTAGAATATATATTTTATCATTGTGATAAATAATGGCATTTGGATTAAAGCTTATGGTTGAAATTTGCTTCTAAGCCAAATATAAATTTATTCATTTATTTCTTAAACAAAAGACATTTAAAAAAATTGTTTTGCTTGTATTTGTTCTAGTAGGTTTTAATTAAAAATGAAATTGTTTATCCAAAAAAGTAAGAACTTTAAGAACTTGCTCAGCCTGTTAGCCAGTTCAAGAAAAGCCACTGGGGTGAGGCTTTCTCATGAAGGTGGCTGGGAAGATGCCAAAAGAGTAGGCAAAGGTTAATCAGGAACACTGTTAAGAATTTAAAAATATAAAATAGTTTTGAGTCGTTTAACACTTTTCTTGATCAATTCCATATGTGTTATTAACGTTAGTCTGGTAGTACATGACAGTGAGAGGACTCGCTGACAAATCATGTGATTCAATAATAATAATAATTATTATTATTATAATACTAACAACAACAATAATAATTATAATAATAATAATATTAATTATTATTTTTTAAATTATTGTTGTTATTATTATTATTATTATTGACTAAGGGGCTCCCGGTGGCTTAGTGGTTAGCACGTTTGCTTCACCTCCAGGGTTAGGGGTTTTGAATCATATCTCCACCCTGTGTGTTCACGTTTGCATGTTCTCCCCATGCTTCGGGGGTTTCCTCTTGGTACTCCAGTTTCCTCTCCAGTCCAAAGACAGGAGTATTGTAGGCTGATCCTGGTTCCCAATTGTCCGTAGTGTCTGAATGGGTGTGTGATTGTGCCCTGTGTTGGGTAGGCACCCCGTCCAGGGCGTCCCCCACCTTGTACCCCGAGTTCCCTGAGATAGGCCCCAGGCTCAGTGTGACTCTGTGCAGGATAAGCGATGTAGAAGATGGATGGATGAAAATAATTCATAATATACTAATAATAACAATAAAATAAAATGCTATGCACTAAGCAATGCACTTCTTTGTGGAACAATACAAACAACATGGACTGGTGAATCTACAATCTTCACCAAAAAAATAAATAGGCTATTTCTAGATAAAATAATGTCCTTGCAAGTCTGCCAATAACAGGCTAATGACCAAAATATACCTGGCAAGAAACCAAGGCCGTTTTTTTCTTTTTGGTTTTTTTTTAGACAACAACTGTTCTTATTTAGTCGCAGTTCTCATTAACGGCTATCTAAAGGGCTTACTCATTTTTGAGTTTCTATTCCAGTCGATTTCGCTTTAAGGCTCTACAGAAAAGCGGGGAAGTGAAAATGAAAATGAGGCGCACAGCTCAGCGCCCTCTCGCGCCACACACACACACACACACACACACACACAGAGACCTCGGGAGGGGATTTCCACGAAGCTCTGTTTCCTCTACTTGTTTTGCTTTCGTTCTGGACTCCGGATTTGCTTAAACTTGACGTTTTTTCTCTCGACACTGACGAATTAAAGACAGTCCGTCTGTCTGCACTTGCGGCCACATTGCGGACTTGTTCCTAGTGCGGAATTTATTCTCGAATTGCAGGTAAAACCATTTCCGCGTTTCTTATTTATTGGGCCGATTATTTAGTGCGCTAGCTTCATGTAGCTTTTTTTTTTTTTTTTTTTTTGCCGCGCACCGTTGTGGAGAAGCAAAGAATCGAAAGTGCTGGAGTGTTTTCATCCAGCGGGATCTGGGGAATGGTTATTTTCACTTTTGAAATGACTTGACACTCTAAAAGAGGTTGGTGAACTTGCAGTCGGGGGGCAGTTTGACAGTTCCTGGTCAGAAAGAGGGAGAGAGAGAGCAGTGCTAAAAGCCATCTCTATTTACATGACATTGCTGTGAGAATGCTGCTAACCGATGACACTGTAAGTCACAATAGCATTTTTACTGAATTTGTCGGTTGTTCTTCGTGCCGTAGGATTGAATATGGGGTGTTTTTTTTTTTTTTACACTGTGTGAGTGAGTGTGAGTGTGTGTGTGTGTGTGTGTGAGAGAGAGAGAGAGAGAGTGTGTGTGTGTGTGTGTGTGTGTGTACCCGTCACACAAGGTAACAAACTTGCCGAGTTAGCCAGAAACATGACCGCGCTCATTTTCCTTGTTTCTTTCTTTCTTTTTCTTCTCTTTTTTTTTTTTTTTGTTGGAATATGTTTTTACTCTGCATTTGTAATCTTTTACACCGTATTATTTGATCATTACCCGTTCTTAATGTCCATTAATTTGTACAGAAACATGTGCTGTGCATTCATTTACGACCTTTATCTTGTCAATGAGTAACAAGTTGTTTGTGCGCGACATTTTACGACTCGTATTAACTCGTGTTCTTGTAGCCTGGATGTTTGGAGTTGTACTTTTGCACACGCGAGATAGAACTTTGGGATGAGAAAAATCTTTTATTTGTTTGTTTTAAATCAACCAGAATACATTTAGTCCATCAGATGCCACGCAAAATGAGCAAGAAGTTTGAGAAGAAGAGCAAAAGGCTAGTTCTGGTGAGCAGGAGGTCAGACCTTGAGCTTATGCCATCCCATAATTATAATTCACACATTGTTCTCCAAAAAAAAGTATTTAAAAAAAAATATTTATTTTTAATGCGTAAAATAAGATATATAGAAGATATATAGAACTGCATGTTTGTGAAGTAAGATGTAAAAAAATAAAGTACCACAGACTTTCAATATTATGATTATGATGTGTACACACAACCAGAAGCATACAGACAGTTCAGTGCCTCCAGATACAGTGTAATAACTGAGTACGAACCTTCACTAAAAAGAAAATTTTGCACAACATGATTATTGCTACTTTATAAACAGTGTGCTGCTCAAGTTCCTGAGCCTGAGCCAAAGGAGGAGCATTAGAGACCAGTCACGAGGTTTGAAGATGTACATGTTGAGTGATGTGCCACTTACATGACAGGCAGTAACTTTCAAAGCAAGTAGTGCTTTTATTTTATTTTATTACATTTTTATGGTCTTACAAATGTTTTGCTTTTTTAAGATCAATTTGCAACCAACAACCAACACAGCATCTGTGGTTAGATGTCAAAGGAACTTTCCAAATCATTTACTTAATGTAGAATTAAGTAATATTAAGTAATACTCCTAGGAAATGTCTGTTTGAAAAGAATACAATTGCTGGTTTTTAGTTTAACTTCCAAAATGTTTGGCCTGTAGTACAGATATGGGATGCACTTCTGGGAAAGAGATCGCTGAAATTCAGCAAGTCTGTGCAGCATATTCAAAGCAGTACAGAACAGGACAATAGTGCCAGGCAAGTTGCATATCTATTGCCTTTCTGTGAGATCAGATTTCACCGTAAGATGGAAATAAAAGGACAACTTTTATGCAATACTGCAGTACTTTGCTACAGTATTTTTTTTTCTCGTTTTGCACCACATCTTCTTTTAGAAGTATTTCGCAAAAAAAAAAAAAAAACAACACAGAACACAAACTGTGCAATTTGCATGAAAAACATAAACATGAATTAGCCTAAGGCATCCTGTGATATTGTAGTAGTCTCTGGATAAGTATTGCCTTCACATGTTTGTGTCGGTGTGTTCCAGTGTTTCAAGATACATAAGTGCATTGCACAAGTTAGGAAACTTAGAAGACTCAAGACAGTTGTTTTCCAATAAACCATTTGGATACGTGCAGTAATCCACTTTATAACTGGAAAATGGCACGGCATTTTGATACACTAGGTTGATTTTTTTTTCCTGACTTTTTCCTGGCTTCGGTTCCTGTACATAAACGAAAGAATGTAAGCCTCTGGTAGAAGTGTAGTTATCTAAGGATGATACAATCCAGATAACTTTGTTGCTCTCTCTCTCTCTCTCTCTCTCTCTCTCTCTCTGTCTGTCTATAGGCCACTATGCCTGTGGAGAGAATGCGTATGCGACCGTGGCTGGAGGAACAGATAAACTCGGGTAAAATACCAGGACTAAAATGGGTTCATAGGGTAGGTACAATGCTGTTCCTTTAAAATGGGGAAATACCTTTTCATCACTGTTAATAAATATAATTCTGAGCAGTAGGGGTGGGCAATGTGACAAAAATATCTGATCATGATTCTTGAGGAATTTCCACGAGACCTGATATGTATCATGATATTTAGGTTTGGCAAGAAATTTCCAGCAGAACAATAGTGCTGCATTAAAAAAAAAAAAAAGATGATACTTTAATTAAAATTTTTTTAAAGATAAATTATTAAATTAAATTGTTTACACAAATTTTATAAAAGCCTAATAAATATTTAATTGAAAAGGAGAAGCGATAGATTCTTTTAAAATTCTAATGTTTGTGCAAAACATTTATATACTGTGTATAATATTTGATATAACATTTTATTGGATCCAGATTGGACAAGTCCCTACAAAATTTTAGCACCAAATCAACTGCTTACATTCTGTTTGTATTTATTTAAGAAAAAAAAAAGGAAGGAAAAAAGTATTAAAAAGATATAAAATCTGGCTCTTGATTGGCCAACAGAAAGAGTTCACCCTATTGTCGTGAGATCACAACTTCAAATCCCGATGATTCCGCAGCGGTCTATGGCCAGGAACCAAGAGAACTAAACTGGCTGCACTCACTGGACATATCTCAGAAAAGTGCATTGTGGCATGCATTTATCACAATATATTTAGCATATTGAGAAATAACCCAGACCCGTTGAGCAAGATGAAGCTGTCATCTTTTTTCTGTAAACGTGTGATACTTTTATACTATTAATCTGAACAATTACTTCCTGATACGTGTATCTGTATGAAAATTATGCATGACTATGATTGCATACCTTGTATGCAGCTGATATTTGCTGAGTATACGTACACATGAGTGCACACACACACAATAAACATACCACATCATAATGTTTGCTATATGTTTTTGTTTGGAATGCCCACAATTGTAGGAAAAGAAAATATTTCAGATTCCATGGATGCACGCTGCACGTCATGGCTGGGATGTAGAGAAAGATGCACCTCTGTTTCGAAACTGGGCCATACACACAGGTATGTGTGCAAGTATACACTCGGGTTTTTCCAAAAACACCGTCACTCACACAAGTACGATTACTGACTGCCTGAACCGACTCCCAAAATGAAATACTCACATATTGATTAGAAGACATGAACATCAGTCAGCATCACGACCCTCTTGATAACGCATTGTGTTTATTATTGTGTATGTGTGCACGCATATTCTTTAATCACTTTTCATTATTTAGGCAAATACCAACCAGGAGTGGACAAGCCTGACCCCAAAACATGGAAGGCAAACTTCCGCTGTGCTATGAACTCCCTTCCTGACATCGAGGAGGTGAAAGATAAAAGCATCAAAAAAGGAACAAATGCCTTTAGGGTTTACAAGATGCTATCAGCATCAGAAAGACAGTCAAAGAGAGGTTAGTGTCTGTCCCATTGACCAGTGCAAGTGCACATTCATAGAGCCTATCGTGCAAATGGATAATCTGTCCTTCAGCAAATAACCTTTTTTTTACCGTATTATGTTTAGTGCAGGAACTAAAATGATGTCATTATAATTTATGGATGATTTTCTTGTCTAATAGGAAAGAAGAGACCAGATAAAGATGTAAAGGTAAAGGTAAGCTCCTGGGCAGTTACCATCTATATACTGTATCACTTACAATAAAGAGCACTGTCACCTGAACAGCTGCATAAATAATCCATCAAACATGAAACTTTCCATCAATTTTTTTTTATTTTATATTTTGACACAATGTGTAGTAAAAATATTAATGTGACAGCATTTTTGTAAATGACACAAAAAGATGATTATAGATTCTGTCATATTAGATATTTCACATTTGATAGATATATCTATCTATCTATATCTATCTATCTATATATATATATATATATACACAGGTGCATCTCAAAAAATTTGAATATCGTGGAAATGTTCATTTGTTTTCGTAATTTAATTAAAAAAGTGGAACTTTCATATATTCTAGATTCGTTACACATAAAGTGAAATATTTCAAGCCTTTTTTTTGTTTAAATCTTGATGATTACAGCTTACAGCTCATGGAAATCAATAATCCAGTATCTCAAAATATTAGAATAAAAAATTTATAATAC
>JANDJT010000217.1:9100141-9113912 GCA_024331685.1 Stegophilus panzeri
CTTTGCAGGTGTTTTGAGTTAATTAGCTGATTAGAGCTCTTCTCAGGTTGACATTTCTGTATTATAAATTCTTTATTGTAATATTTTGAGATGCTGGATTTTTGATTTCCATGAGCTGTAAGACGTAATCATCAAGATTAAAAAAAAAAAAAAAAAGCCTTGAAATATTTCACTTTATGTGTAACGAATCTAGAATATATCAAAGTTCCACTTTTTGAATGAAATTACAGGAAAAAATGAACTTTTCCACGATATTAAAATTATATATATATACACACACACATATATATACATATATATACACACACACATATATATATATATATATAATATAGACTATACAGATATCTTACAGTTGTATTGCTATAAAAGGGATGGCCCTTTTACTATTGATAAAAAGGGTAAAAGCCATTTTGTTGTGTCTGACTGAATTTGTGTGTGTGTCTGTGTGTGTCTGGCAGGATGAGCAGCAATGCCCTGTTTCCTCTGCCTGGGAAAGTACCAATGGCTCCACAAGGAGTGCAGGAGCGCTAGCAGTCAAACAGGAAGCAGATCACACTGTCACAGAAACAGGTAAACAAACCCCTGAACACACAAACACACACACACACATTTACATGCATGCACGCAAATGTAGTCCTACCCGCTGCATTACCTAGCATTTTGTCTGCTGTTTATTACTAACATTGATTTCAGTTGTATCTGTTGTGCTTTATACGATAGATCCTGCATTATCCTCCCAGTTCATACACTGATTAATCTCTCAAAGTGTAGTTACCTATTAAAAAGGTTCATTTTACATAATTTGGACATTCACCACTAATCTCTGACAGACTTTGTTTAAAAAACAAATGTTTTTAATAGTGTGTGTGTGTGTGTGTGTGTGTGTGTGTGTGTGTGTTGGGGGGTGGGGGGTGTAACAACAACATGACTGACCACTTCGTTGCTGCTCCAAACTATTACGCCTGTTTTTTTAGGCTTGTTTTCAGTAGTGTGACTCACCCTTTGGTTCAAGATTCCTAAGCCGATGAAAACACAAAACCATTATTCTTTTCCCTTTTTTTTTTTCCATCTTTTTTTTTCATTTTTTTTATTTTTTATTTTTTCACACAGTGACTTGCCTGTAATGCATGTTATCCTGTACCTTTTGTACTTTCTTATGCTGTCATATGTTTATTTAAGGTTAGTTTTTATAATAATCTCTTCCTTCATAGTTGAAATGAACACAACTTTTATCTTATAGCAAACTGGCAGCACATTGTTTTAAACCTTGGTTTAAACATTTGCATGAAGGGAGTGTTTTGCAAATCCGGTTCAAATCTGTTGTTCTTGAGCATCAAAGAATCTAGCCGTACACTTTTATGTCTTCAGTTCCAGCGCACCTGGTAATATCCTTCATATGTTTATAACTTCTGTTTCGATTAATGTTTTCCTATCAGTACAGCTCAGCTTCCCATCAGATAGGCCTACAGGGTCAGAGTCCATGTTAGAGAAAGCAGAATCATTAGAGTAGTATCTGTTGCTGTTTGCCTTCACCACACTATTTACAAGGAAACGCCAATGTAATGATCCGTGCTATCCAGCCATCCTTCCATTAACTCTTATGGACCCGGTGCAAGGGTGTCTCTGTCGACTACCACATACTTCCTCCAAGACAGTCCCATCACTTCCCCACATTCACAAATAAAAACATGCGTACATGTGCATCATCAGTTCCCCCTTGCCTGTTCTTCATATTTACTCTCTCTTCCTTGTTTCTCTTCCACAGAAGCTGGTAGCCACAGCCCCTCCGAAGACCATCTGATCATCCCAGACGTGTGTCAGACTATCGAGGTGGTGACGGAAAATGAGGAGCAGGCTGTGAGCTCCAGCCACACCTACCCCCTCCAGATCTCTCCAATGTCCTCATACGGAGGTTTCACACTCTTTCTCTCTGTCTCTCTGTGTTGATTAGTCTCTGCTGTAGTCTACTGCTGGAGTAAAGCTCACTAAAAATTGCTCAGTAATCATCAACTAATTTAAATTTTGCACCACAGCGTGACTGTGGTATTTGTTTTGTGTTTCTCCCATTCATATGGTTCATATTCTTGAACTTTTTAGGAAACAGGCAACAGGAAACAGTTTCCAGAACATAGAGGGTTATTTTATTTACATGGGAACAGTGGCATATTTTTAAAATATGCCTTACGTGCAAGCTGTCAAGAAAGACAAGTTGCACGATACACTGCTTAGAAGAAATAATAATAATAATAATAATAATAATAATAATAATAAATGGTGGCTTAGTGGTTAGCACATATGCCTCACACCTCCAGGGTTCGATTCCCACTTCCGCCCTACGTGCTTGGAGCTTTCATGTTCTCCACGTGCTTCGGAAGTTTCCCCCAGGTACTTCAGTTTCCTCCCCCAGTCCAAAAGCATGCATTGTGGGCTGATTGGCATTTCCAGATTGTCCGTGGCGTGTGAATGTGCGTGCGAATGTGCCCTGCAATAGGTTGGCACCTCGTCCAGTGTGTCCCCCGCCTTGTGCTGCAGGTCCACTGGGACAGGCTCCCCACAACCCTGTGTAGGATAAGCGGTACAGAAAATGGATGGATGGATATTAATAATAATAATAATAATAATAATAATAATAGTAATATAGTAATACTAATAGCAGTACTACTACTACTAATAATAATAATGCAGAATGGCACAAAGGCCAAATGAAACACTGTTTTAAGGCAAGATGTGAAGATGGCAACTTTTCACTGTTTAAAATAAAGAATACAGCCCCAGGCCACTGTGATTCCTACCAGACTCTGCCTTACATTACTCCCTGCTCTGCTCTGCATATTTATTCAATGTCCATAAGAGTTCACTTTTATCTGACTGTACTCTAACCAAGGTCACTGGTCCTTTGTTTATTGCTGCCAACCCTTGGCATAATAGAGCGGAGAGCGTTAATTTATAATCCGCTCTCACCATGTCACTTGTGTTGGTGTAGCATTTTCACTGCTGCTGCAACTTGGTGAAGTTATTCGTTCATAGACATAGACATAGATATTATTGCCATTTGTCTTGGCTGTACTGTAGCCTCTGCTTATTGGAGAGACATGGCTACGATATTAAACCCAAACCAACAAAGCAACCAGACAAGTGTGTATTTCCAATGAATTTATCATCTCAGAAACCACAAAGCTTAGAAGGTGGGGCTTGTGTGCTGAGCCACTCATTCAGATACACTGTGGCTGCAATGTTCATGATTACTTCAAATGGGTTTTTTTTTTTTTTTTATCTGCTTCGTGCCACACCTAAACGAGTTCTGCGTGTCAAGCACACCTTAACCGACAGCACAAAACATGCAAAAATGTTTCCATATTTACTCCATTTAATCATGGGGCTGACTTATTTTGGCCTTCCAGCAATGTTACCTATATTCACTATTATTACGATAATTAAGGACTGATAGGTCATGAGCTGCATTCATGATTTACATTTAACTGAGTTTGAAAAAGCTGAGTCACTGACTAGTGATTTCAACTGTTGTGTCTGTTTCATGGACTCTAAAAGCAAAAAAAAATGACATGTAGTTACCATATCTTTGTTTTAGCAGTGAGAGTGATTACTTGAGGGATGATGTTGGCACATTTTCAACAGAACATGACTAAGCATATCTCCATACCTGTTGTGGAAATTTTGAAGCCCTTTATATGCCAGAAGACAAGGAAGCGCTTTCGTTGTTCTGTAGCGCCTGTTTGGCCGCAGGAACTTGTCTTTCAGGAAAACCCTGAATAATCTGTCTCTATTCTCTCTCCTTTTTCTATTTTTGTGCACAGAGAGCGATACTGATAGCGTGCAGAGTGAAGAGGACTCCAAAGAGGTATGTGCAAAACTAGTATTTCATAAAGCAAAGCAGGTTGCTAGTGGGGTTTTTTTTTCATGACTGTAGTAGCGGCCTTAATCCAATAAAAAGAAATCAGATTGATGGTTATAGTTTTGCAAAGTAAACATAGCACTGCCTCTTTAACATGACGTCAAAGCATTGCCCAGAATCTACTCCCTCCCTGGTGTCTGCTTCCTGTAATGCTCGCAGGCACGCGTGTTTAGCGCCAGCACTGAAAAACACTGGTATGACACTTAAAGGAGTATCAAGTCTTTGTAGTATATTTCAGGCATCTTTTTTTTTTATTTTATTTTTTTTGCAAGGCCTTGTCCTTTTTGTTATTATAGTTGTAGCTAGTTCTAATGAGCTCCAGTGATTCTGAGCAATAATGTCAAATTGGCTGCTGTGTTCATTCTTATTAATAAGGATGTAGATTTACACAGTTCCCTTTATAGGAAGGTTTAGGAAGTTAGACCACATAGAGGAGTTTCTGGAGTGTCCGTGGGAGCAGCATGTTCAGGCTGTGGCTCAACCTGTATTTTCAGTTCCTGTCATGCAAAGCTGAAACGTAAAGCAGAGGGAAAAAAGGAGATAGTGTGACGCCTTCATAGCAGGTTTAAAAAATGTCTAAGAATGGGTATTAAACCTTGTAAAGCCATCCAATCTAACGTACAGTTTATTGCTTCATTTCTTCATGAATTACGAATTTATTGCAGGTCCAAAATACTGTTGGCTGGTTTGCCAGAAGTACATGACGTGTAAGGGTGTAAATGGAGCATAGTGTGTTTAGACGTTGGAAAGTATGGAGTATGATTCAGATTTCTAGTTTGAGTGTGCTTTTGATTTGGCAGATGTGGGGTTTGCAACCTACAGCGTCAGGTTTCAAGTTATTTTGTGTCAAGTATCACTTTTACTGTTTAAGCTGAAGAAAGTGTAATTCCCCTTTTGTGGTGCACACACTCACTAACCAGTGGAGTGAAGCTGAATGGAGTTATCAGCTTTTCTTTCTTTTTTTTTTCTTTTTTTACAGTCATTTCAGGGATGATTTACAAGCATTCAGGAAGCAGGTTTACATTTGCAGTTAGCTGCAGTGTGGAGATAGTGACATGGCGGCAACAATATTTACAGCAAAAACAGCTGGAGCTGTCATCAAAAGCGGAAGAGTTAAAGTGGACTTGGAGTTGTAGTTTGTTCTTTGTTCCATTGTCAAATTGAAATGGACTCTTCAGTCGACCGGGCAGTTTGTCGTTTAGTGTGCTGCTCTGAGTATATGTGTGTGTGTGTGTGTGTGTGCACAAAACAGAGTAACTGAAGAGGTTGTGTGTAACAGTGAATGCATGTTCAGTTTGCATGTACCGTATTTATATGTGAATGAATATTTGTATATGTCTGTGTGAGTGTGAGTGTGCGGGGGGGTGTAAAGATGGATAGCCTGTAGTGTTGGGTTTCTTCACATTCCAGTGCGCAGATGAATCATGCAGAACTCCAACGTGGCAAAAAAAGATAAAGAAGTAAAATCTGAACTGCAACAAGCTTTTAGTATAAACGGAGTGCGTCTTAACTCTAGCGGTTGGTAATTGAGCTAAGAATGAATGACTGAATTTGTTACATTTTTGTCATCAATAAATGTGGTTGTTTTTTTGTTTTTTTTGACCATATGGGCCATTGTTAAAGGGATCTAAGTACTGTAATGGAACCTAGCTATTGTATGTGTAATGGTTTTGTGACTTGGTGATTTATTGTTGGTTCATATCTGGTTTAGTGGTTAGCACGTTCGCCTCACACCTCCGGGGTTCGAGTCCCGCCGGGGCCATGTGTGTGCGGAGTTTGCATGTTCTCCCCGTGCTGTGGGGGTTTCCTCCCCCAGTCCAAAGACATGCATGGTAGGCTGATTGGCGTGTCTAAAGTGTCCGTAGTGTATGAATGGGTGTGTGAGTGTGTATGTGATTGTGCCCTGCGATGGACTGGCACCCTGTCCAGCGTGTGCCCTGCCTTGTGCCCGATGCTCCCTGGGATAGGCTCCAGGTTTCCTGTGACCCTGAAAAGGAGTAAGTGGTAGAAGATGGATGGCTGGATGGATATCTGAGATATCCAGATACCATCGAGTTTTATTTATGCTGTCGCACTTATCAGAGTAACACAGATCCACCGAGATGAGGAAAATTAGAAAACAGGAAAACAGCAATTAATTTCTAGATCTATAAAATATGATTAGAAACAGATTTCTAATTCTACAGTAGACTTGATTCTACCGGATATAGTCCCGCCAGGATTTTGCAATTTTGTGATCGTAGACATTAATGCAAAATCAAGCAAATTCCACAGTATTCATGGGAGCTTGCGATTTTTCAAACTTAACGCAGATTTGGGCCAAGGCACATCGTGTGACGTCATCACAACGCACATTCATCCAAAGCTCTCTTCTGTACACATGCGTCGAACATGAGTACAGCTAAAAGGTCTCATTTACCAGCAAACATCGCTGCGAAAGACTGTGCAAAGCAATTTCTTGCAGTTACAATTTCTCCATGTCAAGTAGTTTTCTGCAAAAAAAAATTAATTTATTATTAATCCATATTTTGGAGAAAAAAGAAAAAAAAAAAAAATCACATAAAAACTCTGCGAAATCCTGTATGGACTGTGTTAGGGCTGGGCGATATATGAATATTGATATTGTGATAAATGATTACACGATACACTTTTCCAAGATATCGTTGGTATGGTGTTGTTTGATATGTTTTTTTTTTTTTTTACATTTTTAATCATTACAAATTAAACGGATGCCGTTGAGTTGATGTAATTTTTTAACACTTTATCTTCTTTGTCTTTGTAGGCATTAAAGAAAAGTATCGTCAAACTCAGTTTAACATTTTATTTTGGTTTATTTTACTACTGCTTTGCAGACAGTTTGTTAGCTAAGTTATATATCGTGATATGCATCATGTATCGTAGAAATGTCCTCAAGTATCATGATATGATATTTTTGCCATATTGCCCAGCCCTAGACTGTGTATTCACCATGTTTTAAAACATACGTAAATAACTCATTATTTGAGTTATTGATTGATTTGTATTGAATTATTTACGTATGTTTTAATATATGGTGGGTCAAAATACACATGGCTCAGTAAGTTCACAATAACTTTAGGTTTTATGGATTAATGTTATGAATCTGCATTATTTTCTCTTCTACAGCACATGCAAGCACTTGTATGGGGCTCTAATCATGCGGAGGCAAAGCCAGCCCTGGACAGCTCAGCGATGCGGATGTCTTTACCCAGCATGTCCACTTTCATCACTCAGTCTAAGCCCAACTTCAGGATTACAACTGTCCAGGACACTTCATCCACTCCTTTTCATGGCCCCTATAACAGCGGAGGACCATGGAGCCTCTTGGCCACACCACACCCTCCATCACAACCCCCAGCAGCTTCCAGCAAACCCCCTGTCCATGAAAAACGGGCCAGCGTCATCATGAAAACCTCAGACGTATCGAAATCTGTCAAGAGTTATTGAGGAAAACCACTAGTTCTTGATCCTGGCTTCATTGAAGGTTGTACTGAACTTGAACATGGAGCAAAGAACCTAAGCAACACTCTGTTGCCTCCTATTGATGATCTCACAGCTAGCGAAGATGATGATGAAGATGATGGTGATGATGATGTCCGGCTCGATGAACAGCTCATCTTAGCCATGGGTGAGATAAGACATGATACAGGGCAAAATGCAGGATTCAGTGCAGGTCCAGGCCTTAAATTCAGGGAGCGGTCTCGTGCAGTGACAGATGTCATCACTGCCATTGTGCCATTGTTTCCAGCTCGTTTCGGATGTGTATATACAGGAGAGTCATAATGTCGAATCAGTGGCATTAGCGTTAGCACCTTATAGAAAAGCACTGAATGAGATTATCTGTGGCCTTCTTTCCTTCTCTATAGCACCACGACTGTGTACACACACTTCTCTGAAAGGATTCGTTAGTTTATGTCTCATGTCCACCAAAGAAAGCACTTTTAAGCCTTTTTGTATCTCAGAATCTGACGTGGTCCCATATATTGTTGTCTTAAAGGATTTTTTTTTTTTAAAGGTTTAAAGGATATTTACATTTTTGCCCAGTATAATCATTTTTGATTCATGAATGACAGCAGTGGCACGTATTTGATGTTTGTTTGTTTTTTTAAAGAAAAAAATACATATTTTTTGCTTTCTACTGTATGCGTGAACATAAATGTACATATAAACAAATTTAACTATACAGTGCTGTGAAAAAGCATTTGCCCCTGAATTGGTTTTCTGCATTTTTGCATATTTTAGAGTAGATACTAAAATCAGAATATAGAGTTTGATTGTAAGAAGTAGGGGTGTGGTTTGGACATAATATTCAATTTTGAGAAGTTGCACCGGAAAATAAGTGTGCAAATCTCTGTGAATACACCTCACCTTCACCTCCAAGCAGTTATGCAATGCCTTGTCTTGAATCAAACCTTGAGTGGATTAAGGTCTTTGCACAGCCTGAATTCACCAAGGACCCTTGAGAACTGATTGGTACTCTATATGTCACCTCCAGACAGTGGAGACGCAGCTGGAGTCATTCGGCCCAGAGGTGTGCTGGCTTTCTGCAACCTCATAAGAGTTCTCAGGAAACAAACTGGCCAGTGAACAAGCGCATGCTCGTAGTATGCTGGGACTCATCGCCCCTCCATCACATGCCTGTTACACATGCTTGTTTGAGATCCACTGAACTCTCTGTACACGTGGATTCAAGTACAGGAAAATAAACACACACACACACACACACACACACATCCCAGGAAGTAAGGTTCAGGTGTTCTATATCAGCCTAATCCCCCAGCCATGTAACACACAATGCACCGTGTGGAAAAAAAATGTTAGCATCCTTGCTCAACATCTGTTAATCACACGTTCACCAACAATAACTGCAAGATCAAATGATTCCTGTTAGGATTTTCTATGCTTCAGAGAAATCATATGCACCTTCCTCCATACTAACATGTTTAGGTCTAGGCCATTCATTAAAAATAATGATATATATATATATATATATATATATTAAACATTTCCTTGTGGACCATTCAAATGAATAATTACCAGTTTTTGGGTCATTGTTTTTTTTTTTTTTTCCATTTCAAGACACAACGTTATCTTGAACATTGCACTCCAGAAAACTTAATTGATGCTGACCAGGACAAGACTTTAATCATCTGTCCATAGGTCACTCTTCTAGATATTTTGCAAATCAGCTAAATGCTTTTGGGGGAATATTGACACTTTTCTTTTCCATTTTGGACCAGCATCTTACTGATCACATCGCAGGCAGATATGAGGATCCGTTCACAAGGTTTTATGGTATTCTGTAACTTTGCCAAGACAGGCACTCAACTTTACTACTGTCCCGAAATGTTCCTAAAAGGCCTCTGACAGGGAGCCAGCTGAGCCACACGATCTGATTATTCACTCTTAAGTAAGCATAAGCAGACTGTATGCCAAAGTCTCATTTAGTCATCATACAGTCATTTTTTATTATTATTATTATTATTATTATTATTATGCAGCACACTGAAAAATACATTTCATGGTGCTCAGGTGTCAAACGAAACACAAAGCAAATTAAGTGTAGAAATGTAGAAAATCAAACAGGTGGCAAAAAAAAACTTGTTCATATAACTGCCCTTGTCTGTGACTGTATATGGAAGTGTGTTCATGTAACCAAATGTGTCTCTATACACATTTATGGGCTTCTCAATCCTGTGGATCATTGAATATCTAATTATATGATAAGAATGTTATGTAAAATAAGAATTTCTTGATAATAAATATTTTTAAAAAACAGTTTCTGGATTTGAATTGTATTAGATGCTCATGTATTTTACCCACAAATTAGACATTATACTTGCAGTGTCTGTTAGATTTAGATGTACTATATGGTCATAATATGCTGGATACCTGACCATCACACCCACATGTGCTTGTTAAACGTCCTATTCCAAAGGAACGTGTTTGGGAACCATAGTTCCAGCATAGGGAAATTGTGTGTGGTTTGTCAAGAGATTTTGGGGTATTTTGAGGTAACTTTGAGGCAATATGTCTCAATATGAGTGGTGACTTATATCATGATATTTTAACAATCTTGGTCGACAATGTAAACGGAATCCCGAGTGTTTCTCAAATGATATTGGTTGACTGTTAAACTGACTAAAAAAAAGTCTCAGTCTAGTCTGCATTATATTGAGATGTAACTATCTGTGCACATTCTCAGAGAATTTTGATCTCATTCCTTCCAAAATGACTTAAATGATAAACATTATAGTGATTTTAGGATTTTTAAATAAAAAAATTCACTATGTAACACTATATAGCCAAAGGACACATGACCATAACTCCCAAATGTGATCCTTCCCCAAACTGTTGCCACAAAGTTAAAAGCACACAATTGATTAGAATGTCTTTGCATGCTCTCGTATTATGATTTCCCCTTCACTGAGACCTAAACATGTTCCAGCATGACAATTCTCCTGTGCACAAAACATTAAGCTCCATTAAAACATGGTTTGTTGATGTTCTTGCGGAAAACCTTGACTGACCTGCCCAGAGCCCTACCTCAACCCCACTGAACATCTTTGGGATGAATTGGACCACAGACTGCGCATCACCTTCTCGCCTGACCTCACTAATGCTCTTGTAGCTGAATGAGCACAAATCCCCACAGCCATGCTCCAAAATCTAGTGGAAGTCTTCCCAAAAGAGTGGAGGTTATTATAACAGCAAGGTTATAAATTCCAGACTTTTGAACGGGGAGTTCAACAAGGTCAGAGTTCCACATACGTTTGGCTATATAGTGTAAGTCTAACTAAGTTGACATAGCTTGGTGGTAGGACATTTGAATATTCGTATGTATATTAGGATGTTGTGGCTAGATTTTGAAAGCACCAAAACACTTCCTTTGACCCGTACATTCCACATCATTTAATACCTCGTATGACATTTGATGAGACTGAGCACTTTTTTTTTTCCATTACTCTTGTTAAGTGTGCACAGAACTTAACCAATTACTGTACATATAAGTTAAAACGTGTAGATTATAGAAAAAAAAAAAAGCTTAGATCCAAACCAATTAAATCCCACAATCAAGAAATGCTTATATACTGTACTTAGAAATGCACACATACTCTGCAGAGATGTATTTTACTCTGCAGTTTTAAAACAAGTATCCTACCTTTATACATTTGCAGTGGAAATAGTACTTGAAAACCTTTACCAGGTGACACATTTCTACCAGCTACTTGCTTCACGCCCTGGCACCACACCTTATTCAAAGTATTTGACACGCTGTCACAATCCATAGCCACCTGAACAATGGCTGTTGATTGTGACAGTGTGTCAAATTATTTTTTCCTTTTCTTTTTTTTTTTCCCCAGATGCAATGACAGGAATGAGGAAAAGACAAAGGATAAATACAAAAAAAAAAAAGTAACACCATGAAAGAACAAACAATACTAACATCTGTGGCATTGCAAGCCCGGCTTTAGTGAAATGAAAGAAAGGTTTCTAATGGTTATGATAGGAAGGGGGAATTAACAGTTGCTTCAATGTCTGTGTGAAACTGGAACAGGTTTTGAGGTGCTATGTTGTTTCCTGGTGCAGTTTCGCATCTCAGTCAAACAGAAACTGGCTAACAGCTCTTGCACTTTTGCAGCTGTGACTGAAATCTGTGCCGTCCTGATGGCTTGATAACTAAAAACAAATTTTTATACACACAATTTATGTGCAATATGTATTTTTTATTATTATTATTATTATTATTATTATTATTTTAGATATGTCTGTTTTAACCATACACTATCTTAAGGCAAAGCAGACAAGATTCCTTAGTGGCTTCTATAATGGCATGTTCATTGTCCCGTACAATCTTGTTTTGTGTGTGTTTGCATATCAGAGTCAGTGACAGATGCTAGTGTAATATGATCTGACTTCTGGGTGTGTGTTTGTGTGTAGGCAGAAAGGAAAGCAGTGGCCTGGTCTTCGCCTTTTGGTTTCGGTTGCTGTTCTTGGGCTGTGAATGTGTTAGCTCTGCCTTAATGACACGCTCACAGCCTTAATGACACTTAGGTCACTATGGCAATGACTTGGCAGTTATTTCTATTTAACCCATAAGTAAACACAAAGTTCATTATGAAAGGTGTTTACTTCCTTCTTCTTCTTTTTTCTTCTCTCCCTATTTTCCTGTTGCTCTGTATGTTTGTATTATTTGTATTATGTTGTATTTGTCTGTATTACGAATATTAGTCTATGGGACATTAGAAAGGCTTTCACTCTGTTTTACGCTGCAAGTCTATATATAAAGGCTACAGAATATTATTATTGTGATCACTATTTTAGTTGATGTAGTTTAAGAGGCCTGTTATTGGTTGCCCTATTCACCTTTAAGTTTGGTTTCTTGCTTCATCTAGTGGCAGAAGTGTAACAGTGCACAGGAATGTGCACTGTTGGGAAAGAAAATAAACTATTAATATAAGGCATGCAAGAAATGATTCATTTCGATATTCTATATTTAGAATACCATACGTCCTAGGTTTACAGTTTCTGTAAGCATGTGGACTTGGCCAATTTATTTACGTGATTTAGACCACATCTCATTAATACCTTATTTTCTTTATTGTCTGTCATGTTTTCTTACATTACATTGCTAGGTGCTCCACTGCCGTTTTAGTAAAACTCATATTGTGACACTGAACAAGAAGAGAACATCATCATTAAGAGACATACAGGTGAAAAATGATATATATTTAAACACATGAATAAAAAAAATAAATAAAGGCAGACTCAAAACTAAAGAAATGTGTTTTCACTGCTTTTTAAAACAGGAAACAGATGACACCTGACCAATATCTAATTCCGCAGCTTAGCTACATTAAAACAAAAACCTACGTTTTATTCAGCCATGCTCTGTGTCACCATGAAGGTACTTTGAAAATCTTTGGGGGGAAAAAAAGACTTTGAAAATGCAGTGTAAATGAAAACGCAGTCTTGTACAAATTATCAATTATTAATGGTTGAGGAAAAGTTCAAAATAAATAAATAAATAAATAAATAAATAAGTTTAAAAAAAAAAGATCTTTCTTTTAAAGGGCAAGTAAAATTTACAGCAAATCATATCGTCAAGTTGAAGTTTTGTTTTGAAGTATATCTTATATTAATACTGAAAAATCATAATAATGAAAACGTGGGTGGATCTTCCATGTTTCATGATGTTTTATATGTGTCGTTAACAAGCTTTCTTACGTATTTAAAAAAAACAAAAAAAAAAAAAAAAAACACCTTTTCCTTTATGCTAAAACACACTAGTTACTAGGGCTGTACGATTATGGCCAAAATGATAATCCCGATTATTTTTGATCAATTTTGAGATCTCGATTATTTATCACGATTATTCATTTTAGGGATTCATTTTAGGGATTTTAGGGACAACATATTTTTATTACACTTTCACATTTAAATAAACAGACCACTGCTAATGTACAAATCTTTGCTTCAAATTAGACTGATCCTTAAAGTGCATCGTCTCGTAGAAGCAAAATATAAATAAAATAGTACCCAAAATATAGGATGAGTAAAAATAAAATGACCATCAACCAAATGAAAATATGAAATCAAATATAACAATATGCAACCAAATGAAAACAATTCAGGCCTATGCAGGAAAAGCAATAACAGTGTTCAGAGACGCAAGACAATTTCTTTAATAATAATTACAAAAATTTAGGAGCACAGTTGAAGTTTTTTTTATTTTATTTTTTTTTTAGAGATGGTAACGTTAATGTGCCACAATATAACACACAAGTAGGCATGAGAAAACTTGAGCTGGTCAATTATGACAGAATTTAGGAACAT
>JANDJT010000217.1:9121178-9133103 GCA_024331685.1 Stegophilus panzeri
ATCCACAGTCAGACAGATTGTGTACAAATGGAAGAAATTTAAGACCATTGTTACCCTCCCCAGGAGTGGTCGACCAAAAAAAATCACTCCAAGAGCAAGACTTGTAATAGTCTGCGAGGTCACAAAGGAACCAAGGGTAACAGCTAAGCAACTAAAGGCCTCTGTCACATTGGCTAATGTTAATGTTCATGAGTCTACCATCAGGAGGAAATTGAACAACAAAGGTGTGCATGGCAGGGTTGCAAGGAGAAAGCCACTGCTCTCCAAAATCAATATTGCTGACCCTCTTCAGTTTGCTAAAGATCATGTGGACAAACCAGAAGACTATTAGAAAAATGTTTTGTGGATGGAAGAGACCAAAATAGAATTTTTGGTTTAAATGATAAGGGTTATGTTTGTAGAAAGGAAAACACTACATTCCAGCATAAGAACTTTATCCCATCTGTGAAACATGTTGTTGGTGGTATCATAGGCCTATTTTGCTTCATCTGGGCCAGGATGACTTGCCATCATTGATGGAACAATGACTTCTGAATTATACCAGTGGATTCTGAAGGAAAATGTCAGGACATCTGTCCATGAACTGAATCTCAAGAGAAGTGGGTCATGCAGCAAGACAATGACCCTAAGTACACAAGTCACTTTACCAAAGAATGGTTAAAGAAGAATAAAATTTATATTTTGGAATGGCCAAGTCAAAGTCCTGACCTTAATCTAATAGAAATGTTGTGGAAGGACCTGAAGCAAGCAGTTCATGTGAGGAAACCCACCAACATCCCAGAGTCAAAGCTGTTCTGTACTGAGGAATGGGCTAAAATTACTCCAAGCCAATGGGTAGGACTGATCAACAGTTACCGCAAACGTTTAGTTGCAGTTATTGTTGCACAAGGGGGTCACACCAGATACTGAAAACAAAGTTTCACATACTTTTGCCAGTCACTTTTGGAGGTCACCTCATCGACCTCTAGCAGGAACTTGACTTGGGAGGCCGTCTCGTCGACCTCAGACAGGAATTTGGTGTGGGAGATCACCTTGTTGACCTCTAGCAGGAACTTGACTTGGGAAGCCGTCTTGTTGGCCTTCGACTGGAACTTGATGTGGGAGGTCACCTCATTGACCTCATGCTGGAGCTCTGGAGATGAGATCACCTCGTGGGTCTCGTGCTGGAGCTCTGGGGAGGGGGTCACCATGTTGACCTCTGGCTGGAGCTCTGCAGGGGAGACCACCTTGTGGGTCTCAAGCTGGAGCTCTGCAGGGGAGAACACCTCCTGGGTCCCTGGCTGGAGCTCTGGAGATGAGGCCACTTCGTGGGTCTCTTTCTGGAGCTCTGTGGAGGAGGTCGCCATGTTGACCTCCGACTGTGGCTCTGGAGCTGAGGTCACCTCATTGACCTCATGTTTGAACACCAGATATGAGACCCCTTCCTGGGTTTCATGCTGGAGCGCTGAGGAAGAGGTTGCCATGTTGACCTCCAACTGGAGCTCTGGGGAGGAGGTCGTGTTGTAGTAAGTGGTGAACGGCTTCACAGATTCACACTCATGTTAATGAAATGAAAACACTCATCCAGGTTGGGGGTTTACTTTGGACTCCCAAACTTTATCAGTAGTCCCACAAACTGAGTTACATTGTGAAGTTTCCATTGGATTCTGTACCGGCCAGATGCTCCACCCGCTGACAGGCTTGGCCAACGAGCCGGGACAGTATGAACCCCAGCCATTGCCTCTGGTCAGGCTTGGGGTGCGCCAGGCTCAAAAAATGTAACTGGTAGTCGAACAGAAAATACTCAGGGTAGCCGAAAAATCCATCGTAAGACTCTGGGGGATCTATGGCAACCCATTGAGGAAGCTTGATAGAATGGAGTCTCGGTAGGGTGTTCTTTATTACCTTGACATGATGTCTCCTTCGCTTTCCTGCTGCTTCCATGTTATCGGCGAAGTATTCTGTCACATAATGAGGGTTAGGATGAAAGCAAGTGCAGGTATGGCAGTTTAATAAAATAACAAGTCCAAGGGATCAGGCAGAAATCAATAAACAAAGACAGGCAGAGGTCAGCACTGATTGAATGGTTGTTGTTGTACAGCATAATGTGGAAGTGACTTTTTAAAAATGCATGTAATAAAAATGTATTAATGATAAACAACTCTGGTATGAGATATAGAGTGTAGTGACACAGCTTACTGTGTAATATGATATACAGTACGATATAGTTGGGACAGCAAGTTACATTGCCACCTAACAGCTCTACAGCTCCAGGCTCCCAGTCTGATGTCTGTGTGGAGTTCCACGTGATCTACCCAAGTTCTGCTTGTGTTTCTAAAGGGTTCTCAGATTTCCTCCCAAAATACCTTGCTAGGCTAATCTGTGTAGATGTGTGTGTATGCATGGTGCCCTGTGATGGACTGACGTCCCATCCAAGGATAGAGTGGGTTACTGAAGGTGAATGAAAAAAGGAATGCTTGTGTAGAAAATGCAATCATTTTCAGTGTACCAGGGTAAATTAAGATTTCACCTTATGAGTTAACTGTTTAAATATTTTTCATTTTTCACCTAATCAACTTGACTCAGTTGTTCAGTCTCATTTAGTCTACTATCCACACAATAGGTCATCTTGGTCTCTTTTGAAACATTTCTTTTCAATGTACCAGGTCGCCATTGTGATGTGCACCAAATGACAGGGAATTATATGTGGGATCAGGACTCGTCAGAGGAATTTCTAATTGGAACCAATCCAAGCAGCCGATTACCGATGTGGTGGGATGGCTCTGAACCCCTCTGGGTAACTGTGCAGAAACAAGGCAAGAAAGCCTACATGTACTACTGGCCAGGTCAGTGATGGTTGTGTACAGTATATGTGTGTGTTTTTGCTCTCAAATCTCCAGTTGTGTAATTATACAAAATACTGGACAAGAATGTGAATGTTTATTTAGTGTAATTTAACAACTGTGTTATTTTACTTTATACCATGACACTGATCAGAAAGTGTTGATTAATTTTCTATTGCAATTCCCTACAAGATAAATTACTTGTATATATTAATACAAGCATACGTAAATAAATCTTTTGAAAGTAAACAAAAATGGGACCACATCCCATTGTGGATAATTGTACTATAACTGCATTCATTGTTGTACTTTATATACAGTAATTATAATTTACATGTTAAGCGTATAATATCAGGACTGTAAAATTTAATTGTCAATGTCAATGCCAATTACATTTTTACCCAACAAAATGTAAATGATTTTGTAATAAAATGTAAATCATTTATGAGCAGGTTGTGAAGTGACGATTCTTGGTGTAAATCCCACATTCTGTGAGAAATATGTTACCAGTCCTTCTTTGAAGAATCTAAATGATGCCATAGAGAATGGTCTCAATGTGCTAAAGTAAGTCTTACACAGACCTCTCTAGCTAAAAATGAACACCACCAGACCATCACTATAAGCATAATTTAAGTCAAAAGCAAGATCTAGGACAAAGTGTTACATACTAACAGTGCAGTGTAATACAGTGTATTGTGTTTTGCTGGGCTGTGTTTCCTGATAATGAATTTTAGTAAAGAATAAAGATGTACTTAGTAAATAATGAATTAGTCAGGTTGCTCGTTAAGATACGAATGACTTACTACTTTACTAGATAAGGGTTTCTGGAAAGGCATGTTAGCCTAATTAAAGAAAATTCTTAGGATGAGGTTTACTAACGACTTAGCATTAAGAAACTTTTGGGAAACACACCTGTGAATGTTAAGTCTGGGGTTTATCCTGTTTATTCTATTTCCTCATGATCCATTTGTAATAAATATTGAGTAGTGATTAAATAAATATTTGCTGTGTACATTCTGTGATTTGTTCTCATGAGGAACGATATGGCGGACATGGTAGCTGTGTACTATGAGAACATTGATGTGGAGGGACACCACTTTGGTCCGGGGTCCGAGCAGGTGCGGACTGCTGTCCGCTCACTGGACATGGAATTCCAGATTTTAAACCACAAGATCAAGGTCTGTGCAAGACATGTAAAGTAAAGTAAAGTAAAGTAAGGGAATAAATTTGTGTTCAATGAAATAGACAGAATGCTGTTCAATTACTTTCCATATACACAAGCACAGAAGTTATTTATCTAGAATACGTCTAAACTTACATTTGTGTATTTCAGAAGAAAGGCTTGGAAGATGACTTGAATGTCATCATGTTCTCTGACCATGGGATGACTGACATCAAGTGGATGGATAAGGTTATTGAACTGGAGGCTTACATAAACATGTCCAATATCATAAAGATGATGGACAGAGGGCCAGTTGTCAGTCTGTGGCCTAAACCAGCAATGCTTGAAGAGGTAAACTTACTGTAGTAGTTGTATCAAAACTCAAGGAAGCAGATATTGAACTGATGGCAAGTATACCTTGTCTTTCCTTAAGAGTCAGACTTTGTTCTATGCTTGTTAAAGATTATACCTAATAATCAGAGTAAATGTTGTTGCAGAGACACTTCTTTTACTGGTGAACTCGAAGGCCTCTAATGAACCTATAAAACATGAACCTTGTGAAGGGAAAACATACATACTTTTAACTACTTACAGTGTTTAGCATAGGAATTCACCTCCTTGAACTTTTCCACATATTGCAATGTTACAATCCATTAGTGAAATTGAGTAAATTGGGATTTTTACCATTTGATTTACAAAATACATGTACCAAGGTGTAAAATATTTGTTTTAATGTGACACAAAGGTTAATTAAACGAAGCAGAATTTTGTTGGCTAAATATGGGTGCAATTACAGCTGCACATCTCTTGGGATATGTCTTCGTCAGGATTGCACATCTGGCATTTTTTTTTTTCCCATTTCTCTTTACATAATTTCTTTAGCTCTGTCAGATTGAATGGAAACTGTTGGTGAATGGTCAATTTTCAAGTATCACCGATTTTGAAATGGATTGCTGTCGATGTGTTGACTGGGCCATTCGAACACATTCCAGTTCTATATTCAGAACCATTCCAGTGAAGCTTTGGCAGTTTCCCAGTCCCTGCCAGTCCCTGAAAAGCATCCCCGATAAATGGTGCTCCCACCACCATGTTTCACTGTGGGGATAGTGTTCTCAGAGTGATGAGTAGTATTGAGTTTTCGCCAAACATAATGCTTTGTGCCAAGGCCAACAACATTAAACTTTGGTCTCCTCAGACGAGAGAATCTTCTTCCACATGTTTGATTAGTCTCTAACATTCTTTTTGGCAAACTCATATGGCTTTTTTTTCCTCTTCTCATCACTCTTTCATAAAACTCAGCTCTGTGGAGTGTCCAGGCTACTGTTGACCTTGGCTCTTGGTTGCTTCTCTCACTAATGCCCTACTGACACGGTTACTGACTTATAGTGGACGGCCTTCTATATGCAGCATCACAGAGGTGCCATATATATATTTACTTTATTAAAATAATGGATTAAACGGTGCTCCTCAGGATGCTTAACGTTTCTTAAAATAACGAAATCCTGATTGATTCTTTACCAGAACTTTGTCACAGAGATATTTCGATTTATTCTTAGTCTTCATGATACTGTTTGTTCAGGTATGTTCTCTAACAAACTCTGGGGTCACCCAGGAATAGGTTTATTTACATCGAGATCATGTGACACTTTAATTACACACAGGTAAATGCCATTCAGCTAATTAAGTGATTTCTTCTGGCACCAGAACAAATTTAGGGATTTCACAGCAACAAGGGTGAATACTAATGCAATCACGACTTTTAGTTTTTTATTTGGGAATAATTATGCAAACGATATTGATTTTTCTAGGCTAATTTGTGTAGCGTTATGACATTAAATTCTAATTAAGTCCATTCTGCATCCAGGTTGTAACACTACAAAGGGGGGTGAATACTTATTCAAGGCGCTGTATTTGGTATTAAAATGTGTCTTTATTGAAATGTTTTGAGCATATGTGCTAAGATGAATTTTGACTGATTTTACTGGCAATAGCACATGTATATAGAATAATATTTTTCCATAACTTTTTTTCAGACATATAAAGCATTGCAGGCAGCAAAAAACATGAAGGTCTATCGGACACATGAGATCCCGGATCGCTATCACTATAAGCGTGGAAAATTTGTCTCGCCATTAACACTTGTTGCTGACCCTGGATGGTTCATCACTGAGGTTAGCCTCTAGTCTAAATGTCATAAAATGAATTGTTAGAGTAAAAATAGCATGTGCAGTTTTTTCATTACCAAAGATGCATTTAATTGTCTGAGACAGTGTTGGTGTTCAGAGTTTGCTTCTGTAGTTTTGCAATGGTGCTTCAAAGCAAAATTTGCTAACTAGTAAGAGAAAATGATAGCATTTAACCTAATGGAGGCAATGTTAACAGCTAATTTGCTAAAATGTAGTTTTAATATTCTTTTCCTAAAAACTCACAATAGTTTTAGTTATATTTTAGTAAATTGGTTACTAGTAGTTTTAATCAAGATTTTGTAGATGAATTATACCAATTTTAGTCTGAATTTAAAACATTTTAGTCAATAAAAAAAAATTAAGATTTTGTCTCTTTTTTCCCCTTCAAAATTCTCCCAATTTTCTCAAATTTAAGAAACAAATGAATAACTTCCTGAGTTTTAATATTTCTTCTTAAAAGTAATCATCTACCTTCTCCAATGTAAAGAACTAACTGTTTTTTTTTTTTTGTCTCATTTTTATTTGTTGAGGAAAATGTTGAAAATGCATTTCATCACATATTTTTTATCAAAAGGGTGATTTAGTTAGTTATCATGTAGTTTTCGTTGTCAAAAAACTACATTTCTATCGACAAAATTAACATTTAATGAAAGTTTTAGTATTCCACCTAGATTATAAAGACCATCTAGGAGTGAATCATCACTTACATTGAAAAAATGTTTAAGACTAGGTTTTACCTACAGCAATTTTTCAGTTTTCAGTACAGAATACTTCTCATGTCCATTATAACCAATATCTAAAAATTCCAGTCATTTCTATACAGAGCAAAGCTCTTTCAGTGTCATGAAGGAAAGAACCTATCTCACTAATCTCACCCGATTCTGTTCTCAGAGCAAATCTACACTGCCTTACTGGCAGAATGATACAGGAGAGCCTAAGGGCTGGCAGCATGGTTGGCATGGCTATGACAATGAGTTCCTGGACATGAGGGGCTTTCTTCTGGCTCAGGGACCAGGTAAACGCCATATAAAACATTATACCTGTATGTTATACTAGAGGTGGGTGATATTACGATACATACACAATAATTAGACATTATCCCATTACACAATATGTAGCATTATGCTACAGTGCTGTTGCAATTTAAAGTCTGATTGGTAAGAAGCTACTGTATAACAGCAGAGCTTGGGAATTAATGTCATGTCATGCTGAATTATAGGAATGTTCCACCGTCTTTGTTTGGCTGCTACAAACATGTTCACACACACTATGAGAGTTTAAAGAGATTGCCATTTTATTTTCTCATTCTTAAAAGCAAATCAGAGAAACATGGCTTATATGATGACCAACTGCAGTGGGATACCCATCAGTGAAATATGGATAAAATTAGTCTTGTTTATGGTGTGGATACATACAAACTACTTATGAAAACTTCAAGTTAGGCTGGCTATCTGACAAACCCAAAATGGGACATAACCCTTAAGACATTGTGTCATAGCATCACATTCCTTAAAGCCTAATAGTAACCACTTCACAAGGATTTGTATGGCAGACACATAAGTTTGTCCTAATAGTAAATAGATTTTAATTGTTATTATTTAACAAAGAAAAAAGGTGTATTTATTGATATAATAAGGCTTTCCATAAGCTGAATGTTTATTTAACATTTACAGAAAGGGCCTGTGGTGTCAGCTCTTTGTGACAGTTAGTAAAGCTGTTGCTTTAAGTTTTATGGCATGGAGCAAGTCTTCAGAGAGGAGGGCTTTGAGCTTTGCCATTTATCAGTAACATATACTGGAACAACTGTTAATATCTGCTAAAATGCAAATGACAAGGGTAACAAATTTAATTGATGGCTGTTCCACTGTAACTATAAATAGATAAAAAGCATAATGTTTATTTTATTACATAAAGTAGGCTCCGAATACATTTTTATCAAGCATTTTACATTGGATTTCAAGACGAGATATCAAACTTTACTCAATTTATATTCAGATGATTTTACAATGACTTTGGCTGACACATGAATGTGATATATACAATATATGGCCAAAAGTATGAGGACAATTTTTGAACATCCTATTCTAGATTTCGCCCCCTTTTGCTGTTGTAATAACATCCATTGTTCTATGAAAGCTTTCTACTAGATTTTGGAGCATAGCTGTGGGGATTTGTGCACTCAGCCACAAGAGCATTAGTGAGATCAGGCACTGATAATGAGTGAGGACGAATGTGGAAAAGTCAGCATTCCAGTTCATCCCAAAGGTGTTCAGTGGGGTTGAGGTTAGGGTTCTGTCCAGGCCATTCGGGTTCTTCCACTCCAAACTTCGGAAACCATGTCTTCATGGACCTCGCTTTGTGCACAAAGGCACTGTCATGCTGGAACAGGTTTGGGCCTCTTAGTTCCAAAGTAGTGAAGGGAAATTGTAGGGCTATATCATATTAAGACATAGCCAATTGTGTGCTTCAAACTTTGTGGAAACAGTTTGGGGAAGGCCCACATGGATGTGATGGTCAGGTGTCCACAAACTTTTGGCCATTCAGTGTAGATAAAGAATGAAGCTCACCCATGGACAGAAAAACAAATGATTTCTTTTAAAACAAATTCCAACAGTAAATCATTTGGCTGTGCTTCAGGAGATCTGAATCATGACAATGCAATAATGAGGACATGTAAGAGCCTTCATGTGACAGAGGGAGGGCCTAGCTAGATTTTACATTTTAGATTTTATTTTATTTTTTATTCTTCCAGTGAGCTTAAAGTGTATAAATATGATTTTTTTTTTATGTACTAATGTCTACTATATTTTTGTAAGTTACTGTCATACCACCCATCCTTATAATGCACTGTACTTATGTCCAATCTGAACTGCACTGTATGTGTATCATAATGCTTTGTCTCATCTCTGCATGTCAGCCTTCAAGAAGAATTTCCGAGCAGGGCCGATCAGATCAGTGGATGTGTATAATTTAATGTGCAACACCCTTGACATCCATCCCCTTCCCAACAATGGCTCCTGGTCTCGAGTGGAGTTTATGCTGACAGGCTCTGCTGATTCTGTACAGCCTGTGCTGCTGTACAGCTGTGTGCTGGCAATCCTGTTAGTGCTACTGGTTGCTCGGTTTTAGAAACAACATACGCACCTTCCTTCTGCAGAACTTCACTAGGGCTTTAATCAGTACTGTTTAAAGGCCATTTGACGGTCAACTGATGATTTCGGTATATATAAATAATAATTCCTATGTTTCAGTACATTATATCAGAAAAAAGTCGGATAGAATAACTAGAAACTTCGGTTAAAACTGTACATATAGCCAAATATAGCTAAAATTGGTGAAATAAAATGCTGGTTAGGTTAATAAAAGATGGTCCAACTCTTGGCACATACACAATAAATGAATAAATATTTAAGGTCAGACCCTTGCTCGTTATTTTGAAAGAACAACCTTTCAATGCTTTATGACTTGCTTCACTATGACACTCTGACAGATACTTTAATTCTATTACACTAATTTACCATGTATTCAGTGTTGTGGATGCTTTTGTATCCACTCTATTTTGATCCTAATGGCAGTAAAATAAGAATTGGTGATGCTTTACTTATTTTTTTTTTCCCCCAAAATCCAAGTTTCTGCACTCTATTGAATGTAAAGAAATGTGCTGTTTTAATTTTCCAGCAAGTGGAGATCTGTTTTCTCATCATCACCATTTCTGAATAAGCTGTATGTGTATGTGTCAGGTTTAGTAAGCATGCAGTTTTTGAAATAAAAAACATGTTTTTGTCCTATTTTATCAGTAATACTGTGTTGCATCACATGCTGATCTGGATCCTTGACACATTTACAGTTGCAGTTGTTTTTACAATTTGGATTTGTGCTTAAATTGCGGTTGGAAACAACTTCATAATTGTTAAGATGTTTAAGCTGATATTAATTCCAATGGTCATATTTCACTTTGTGCTTAACAGGGATTTGAAGCCATGGCTTGGTTGATGACAAATGGTTATAAAGTGTTAGGAAAGCTAAAAATTACTAATATTTTTCCTGGCTTGGTGTGAATTACATGAAACTTGTTTTCGTAGTAAATATTACTATTCGTAATGGCCAGGTATTCATTAAGTCATGCCTATTCGAATCAACAAAGTTGAATCCAATAGTGACTATAGAATGTAACACAGTAAGGGACCTTGTCACATTGATCTTATATTATGGTTTTATTACCTGCATGCTTCTTTGATAAATCTGTTCACCCACTGATAATAAGTACACCTGAGGTAATGTGTCATTTAATGTTCTTTACAGTGGAACAATGCTGTGATGATGAGATGGCTGCCCCCAATACCCACACATACTGTACTGTATACATATACTGTGACACATACTGTACTGTATATTACCATGCCAATACAATATTGTCAGTGTAGGTACGGTACTGGGAATGATCCACTAACCATAATATCTGGTCAGTGCTGGTCCTATGGTGGTCTGTTTCTACTGATAAATGAGATAAAGCGTGCCTGACAAACTGCCTAGCAATAGATCAGGCAGTAAATAGTGGTGTGTCTGATTAAATTGCCAATAAGTATAAAGTATGCACACCAATAAACTGAAAACTTGGTGTAAAATAAAGTACTTGTTGTACACCCTGGTTCAGAGGTGAAAATTTATACACATTAAGTTACAACAGAAGAAGATATAGTTCTTTTTGATGTTCACCAATTAGACTGCAGATGTCGCAAAAACACAGGTTCTATTTTATTTCAGGCACACAAACTCATAAGCTCGAAAACATAGTTGTATTTGCTTTTAAATTTGAGAAAGTATACAATTAATTACAATTGATAACGTTTCTTGTTTATTTAATAGACCCTACATTAAAAAGATTTACAATATTTGTATTGTATTTCTAACATCTACAGTATTAGCCCAGCTGATACACAAATTAAAAGCACATATTAAGAGTCAATATATGAATATATATACAAATAATACATGTGATGTCAATCTACTGTCTACTTTTAGTGTTTGCTTTTGCCTAAACCAGTAGGCACCATGTGTTTGTTGTGTGTCATGTATGTTAATTCGATGTTACTGAACTGAATGCACAATAATGTGAAGGTTTATTTTTTATAATCCGCAACCTTTCCTGATCCCTCCTCTTCCCTGTTTGCTAATCTCCCTTTTATACTTCACATGAACATAACATTATTTTCAACACATATAAGGAATGAAAGACTGAGCAGTGCAAAAATATTAACAGAGAACAAGCCTGTATTGCTGTCTGGTTGTCATTCAGCAACTCACTGTGCCTCCGTGCTCTATTTCACTGACTTGCCTGCAATTGTTCGATCGGTAATAAAATTCATGTGTGTTAGTGCTATAGGGAAAAAATAAAGCTAAACTGTATGTTTTCACTGATGACAAAAAGGTACAGGCACTAAACAGACTTTTTCCCTATATAGCCTAAACCTACAAATGTACAGTACCTCTAGAAAGTATTGACCCCCTAGTGATGATTTCTCTTTTAAGTACACTAAACTGCCAAAAGTATGTGGACACCTGACCACTGAACATTCCATTATAAAACCCTGGGCATTAATATAGAGTTGGTTCACCTTTGCTGCTACAACAGCCTCCACTCTTCTGAGAAGGCTTTCCACTAGATTTTGGACCAAGGCTATGGATTTGCTCATTTGGCCACAAGAGCACAAGAGGTTGGGCAGTGATGCCCAGCAAGAAGTTGGTGTTCCAGTTC
>JANDJT010000217.1:9147183-9165288 GCA_024331685.1 Stegophilus panzeri
GCAAAGTTTTTTCCTGTTCGGCGTGATGACGTTTAATGTCCCCGACAACCTCTGTAGTGCCATTTAGCATCATGTTAATGTCATGATTTCCCCTCGCGCAAAACGCTGGCGCTCGAAGCGAAGCTGGCAGCTTGAGGGCTAAAATGCAAACTCCGTTTCGGGGTTTTGGCACTACAAGATGACGTCATCCCTGTGCCGCTCTAAGGTGATTGGCTGTAAGTGTAGGAAGCGCTTGATTTGATCTGTAGCGGAGTTTTCTTTGAGCGGAGGACGAACTTTAAATGTCCAATATCGCAGTCGATCATGTTCATGTAATCGTGGGCAGTCAAAATCATAATCGCGATCGATTATTAGATTAAGCAGCCCTACACTGGTAGTAAATAGTCATTAACAGAGGCTTGATATAATTCCTGGCACAGTATGTCTGGGAGTGAGTGTGTCTCTGCTGTATGTCTGTGTGTTTATCTGTATATTTATTATACTATATATGCCTTTCTTTCTTTCTTTCTCTCTTTCTTTCTGTCTCTCTCTCGCCCAGTCCTGAAGCATGCCTTACAGGCTTAGTTAAACAGAGTGGAAGCAATTCCAGCATGACTCACTCACAGTGAAGGAGACTGCTCACAACAAGGCTGCTAAAAGGCATCAATAAATAATCAGAAAGTGCTCAGTTCTGTGCTGTCATTGCTATGAAGTAATTTCATTTTGAATTGTGTATGTGAATAATGTCACCACATGATATTAACTTAATGAGGCTCTTAAGATTGTGATTGGGGGAGGAACTCTGTTGAAAATCTTATCCAAGCATTTGTTGTTGTTTCTTTCATTCATCCATCCATCTTGGTCAGTTTGCAGTGGATCCAGAATGTTTCCCGGGAACACTGGGACGAGGCGAGGCAAGGCAATTTAACCGAACCAATCAACCTCCCGACATGTTTTTTGGGAGGTGAGAAATAAGACAAAGTTCCAAAAGGAAACCCACGCATAGGGAACATGCGAAACTGCACACCCAATCTTCGGATTAAACCAGGCACCCTGGAGCAACTGTACCTCCTGAATAATCGTGCCACATTCTTTGGTCATTGTGTTAGAATCCAGAGCGATGTTTCATGCACTTATTGCTGACCCGCAGCAGGGAAGAACAGCAGGTCATCACAGAATGTGGTTGGATCAGCTTTTTACAAATGGGTTGTTGTAACTAGAGTTGATGCTTTTGAAGAAGGACACAGACATTTAGTGGCTTTCACTGAGTTGCAGTTGATTTGCAATTGTCAAAACTCCCTTGGCAGTGGTACCAACCCAAAGTCACCTGTTACGTGGAAGCAGATCCTTTTGTCCTCCTCAGATGGTCTGTCCAGAGCTGTTTGTGTCTCACTTACAGGGCCATTTCTCTGCTTAATGCAGCTCTAGAGTCAATGGGGCTGTAAACAGTCCTTGTCAGAGCAGCTCAACAGTGCAAGTGTCCTCTAAAAGAGTGTTTGGGACAAACATGAGAGGCACCAAAAGCTCATTTTGTCCAGTTGTCCAATCTGCTTTTGTGGTGATGTACTGTCATTTATGGACCAGAGCTTGCCTCAGAGTTGAATCCAAACTGTGCCACATGCCGTCTGTGAAATCCTGACATACATTTGCTTACTTGTTTATTTACTTTGAGAAAGAATCGATAACTGGGAATCACTCTGTGCTTTACCAAGGAATATATATCTATATATTTTCAGGGTTGACAAAGCTATTGTGTAGTAATGAATGGTCAGTGTTTTTATAGAGCCTGTGAGGCTTACTTACCATATCATTTGAATTGAGAATCGAAAGGATTTATTGAACTGAGATGCTGCTTCGGAACAGGACATAAAATTGACATCCTATCTTCTCTCCTCTTCAGTGTTTGACTACAGCTATAGAGATTACATCTTGTCATGGTATGTGCCTCTGAGTCGAGATGAGGGCCAGCTGTATCAGATGCTGGCTGAAGATTTCTGGGAAATGACCAAACAGCTGAGGACCCGCCTTTCCGAGGTGGACGTGGTTAATGTAGTTTGTAACGACATGGTTAAGAGCCTCCATGCCCATTTCTGTGACCTCAAGGCCTCCAACACCAGGTATGACATGCGCCTTTATTCGCTGGCCTTCATCAGTCTAGCTATTTAGCATAATTTCATGTAGTTAATCAGATTGATTTTGCTTGCTATTGACTTATTAGCTTGTGAGGCACATTTCAATGTTTCAATTATTTGATTATATTATTACTAATTATAACATTTTGTTTAGTTGAAATACCTAATAAAGGCACCCGATTCTCAAAACTGTTAAACTCTTTCTCAGTAAATGCATCGGGCGTTTCATAGATTCTGCATAGGAAATAGCTTAAGCTACTGTTTTATCAATTGGGAACTGTTGGCTTTGCGCTACTGATCAGAAGGTCAAATTCCAGCACTGCCATGATGCCATAGTCTCATCCTTGAGCAAAACTCTTAACTGTCAACTGCTCAGTTGCATCCTCTCTCAATTGTTGCTTATAATCAAAGCATCAGCTAAACGAGCAAATGTAAATAGCCGGTAATGTGTTTCACGCATCTAAAGTTGTACCATTTTAGAACGTGTGTCCGCTTGCTGTTTATTCTTTTCTTCTCTCCTGATCTTACACACACACCCCTCAGAAGGCTGAAATTAGTAGAACTGCCCATCATATCTTTATTGCTCTCTGTTTTGAAGCGATCGATCAGCAGAGCGCATTAGCTGAGTAGAAGTCTAAAGCAACTACTCTCTCTCTCTCGCTCTCTCTCTCTTTCTCACTCACTCACTGCCTTACTTTTCTCTTTTTGAGTTTCTTCTTGTTTTTTACTATGTTCATATTCCTTTCTGCCTCTTGTTATGGTTGTTTCTTTCCCTCAATCCCATCCTCCCTTCTTTAATTCCTTCTTCGCTCCGTCCCCCATTATCTCCTTGTTGTCTTTCCTAAACCCTCTGTAGGCAGGAAGAGTTACCCAGGGCCTTCCCGCTTCATCCGTGTCTCTGCAGTCCCAAGGAGGAGATGCGTTTCCTGCGCTGCTGTTCACGCCTACTAGTTCTTTGCTTGCTGCCTTCGCGTGATGCTCGCTCCCGCAGTCTCCGGTTCCTCCTGGTCGAGGTTATCGCCACTAAAGGTGACCTTTTTCTTACTCGCCTCAAATACATGTACAAGTTTAACTGTTTGGTATACATATTAGTGTTATGAGAACAATGAAATTGGCAGATTTTCTTTTCTTTAAAAACTCCTTAAGCTTGATATTGGTGTGCGTTAATTGGGGTCTTTCCACTGCACATATCACCATAACATTTGGACCCACAAAACAGGAGCTGTACGTTTTTAAAAAGCTTTCTTTTACGCAGTACTAAAGGTATCAGTTATATAGTTTTTATAGTTCCGGCTCATAATACATTTTTCATTTTCAATAACAATGAGCAACTTTATCCCTTTATCATTTTTGTCAGTAGTTTTGTTGCAGCTAGGATCAATTTAACCAAACAAAATGAAACCAGATAAACATTCGCTTCTCTTCCATATTTGACTTAATGGTTTCGTTGTGTGCTAAAATGATGCCGTGTCAGTGTGATCATTTGTTTTCTCTCAGGTTGGTGGTAAATGAACTAGAATCTCAAATTTTCTTGGTGCCAGGTTAGGCCAATTTATGGAAAAACACACATAGGTGTTCTCCTGAATTGCACCTCAAATGGCGTTCTATGCAGTATACACTACACTCACTGAGCACTTTATTATTAACACTATAATAATACTGGGTAGGGCCCCCCTTTGCTTCCAGAACAGCCTCAATTCTTCGTGGTATGGATTCCACAAGATGTTGGAAATGTTCCTTTTGAGATTCTGGTCTGTGCTGACATGATTGTATCATGCAAATTTCATGCGAATATTACTGGGCCGAAAGTGCTCCAAGAGAACATTCCCCACACTATTAAACCACCTCCACCAGCCTGGGCTGTTGATGCAAGGCTTCTGCTGTTTTAGCCCATCCGCCTCAAGTTTCAATGTGTTGTGCATTCTGAGATGCTTTTCTGCTCACTACAATTGTACAGAGTGGTTATCCGAGTTACTGCAGCCTTTCTGTCAGCTCTAACCAGTCTGGCCATTCTCCGCTGATCTCTCTCATCAACAAGGCTTATCTGTCTGCAGAACTGCTGCTCACTGGATGTTTTTTGTCGTCTTTTTTGTATTGTACAATTCTGAGTAAACTCTGGAGACTGTTTGCATGAAAATCCCAGGAGATCAGCAGTTATAGAAATAGTCAAACCATCCTGTCTGGCACCAACGATCATACCATGGTCAAAATAACAGAGAATTACAATTTTCCCCATTCTGGTGGTTGACGTGAATATTACTCGAAGTTGCTGGCCCGTATTTGCATGATTTATTGCACTGTTGCCACATCATCGGCTGATTAGGTGTACAGGTGTTCCTAATAAAGTGCTTGGTGAGTGTATATACTGTGCACTGTATGCTTTGTCCAGTAAACACGAATGACTTGATGAGTATCGCACGGTAGCTCACGTCATTGTGCCAAAACAAACTTCACAGGAATAATTTCATTTGCTCCACAATATAACTTCATTCCTCCTCAGTGTGTATGCATTTGAGCAAAAGCCATCTGTTTGCTCCACCTCTTCCACTGCATAATGCTTTCACCCACTGAGTGCAGAGAGTGTCCAGTGTTTTTTAGCTCTTGGTTTCAGTAGATCATCTGGGTATCAACAGAACACATCTGACCGAACTGCTCACACTTCTCACACTAAAAGTGTGTGAAGTGTGCGGTTTCAAGGTCGTAAGGTCATAAGATGCGACATTTTTAAAAGCACGGTTTATTTGTAAACATAATCACAGCCTGTATTCGGTTGTACAGCCATTAGCAGTTAACGAGTGTCATGCTTGTTAAGTGGCACCATTATTTATAAACTCCAATAATTAGCAAGAAGCTCCTGGCTGTTTGATTACTGATTTTTCCACCACGTGGCTCCCAAGCCAGTTTGCATTGATCCACTGAGAGCAGAAAAAAAAAGACGTAATCATGTGTTAGAAACACACCAGGATTTAATTATTACTTTGCTCTTAAAGATAAAGAAAACGCCTCTGTATGCCAGTACGGTTGTTTTCATAGTCTACCTGATAAGTTGGTGCATGTAGAGGATGACCCACTTCTGTGCAGACAGCGTGGGTAGGCTTTTGACTCAGACTCGATGAAAAGAACAAGGTGACGGAAATTACTTTTTTTTTTTTTTCTTTCTTCCTTCCTTTTTTTTTTTTTTTCCCCTCAGTGGCCATACCCAGCACTTTTCTATTCTTGTTGTTTGTGCATCTTCATGAAAGAGTACTTCACTGGTTCTACTTGTTACAAGCTGTTCCTGTTTTGTACTGGCATCTGTATGTCTAAAACAGGTTGTCTCATCTGTCATCACTAAGAATAGGCTACTGGCAGGCCTGTTGATTTGATTTTCAAACTTTGCTTTCTGCCTAAGTGCAGACATCCTAACCAGTTTCATTTGATCCGCCTATAATTTTATTTGAGGGATGCAGCGCTCTTTCAGAGAGCCGTAATGGACTCTCGGACTGCTACATGAGCTGATCAGAAGTCTGACCATGGTTTTCTTCTGTTTCTCGGTGACCCCTGACTTTGGTCTTTAATCCTACACCTAATCAGATCACAGACTTAATTTGTCTGTAAATTGCCATGAAATCACTATTAAAATGCAATCTCCGAATGAGGCCTCTGCTCTCCCTTAAGAGAAAGCCATTATCATTTACTCGATATAATGTCTCTCTAATACAGTGTTTCTCAAAGTGTGGTCCGCTAGTGAGAGACCCTTAGAGGTCCGCAAGTAAATGTAGTAAAATATCACGAAGTACACGATCGATTCCAAATGTAGTTGTAGGTGTATTATTTCAATGTAATGAACGGGCATGTGAATTTAAACAGTATTATTTGAAACGGCTATATGGATGTTGGACTTCAGCAATGCAGCCGACCGTTTTGTGACACTTGCCTGGTTAGATACGGCAGTTTATTTAATTTTACGTCAAAAACGATAAGCGTGACTTAAAGAAAATGTAGAATTCTGCTGTGTCCGTGTACAGTCAGCCTACTAAATTTCTCCAGTTATACCCAGGATACTCGTTTATCAAACTGTGAAGATCATGGATATCTGGCTGAAGACCGGGTCAATTAATAGAAAATCAAGTGAAACATTTGACACAACAGGCAAGGTGTAACGCATTGATGGAAGTGGAGCTAGCATCGCAGTCGAGTTCCATGGTTTGCTGCCAGATGACAGGAAAAGTTGTGAAACTCGACATCAAGAAAAATCCAGTGCGAAAGTGAAACGAAAATACCACACCGCATTGTGTTTTTTTTTAATGCTACGAATCGTTGGTTAACTAGCTAAACTCAAGCGGCATTTGGAAGGTAAACACAAGGAGTACATGGCGAAACCTGTTGACTTTTTTTGAGAGAAAACGTGATGAACTTAACAGACACATGACAAATGCGAAGGCTACAGAGGCTTCATACAGGGTATCACAGTTGATCGTGAAAGCAGGAAAACCTTCATTCCATTGGTGAGAATTTCATGAAACCAGATGCCAAAGTTATGACTGACATATTGTTGGGGGGAAAAGCAAGCACTGAAATTAACAAGGTAATTCTATCCAATGACACTGTCCGACGGCGAATAGCAGCTATGGCTGAAAACATTGAAAATCAGCTGGTGACACGTTTATGCCAAAGCTAGTATTTCTCCCTCCAATTAGACAAGTCCACCGATATGGGGAACGAGGGAAATCTGCTCTGTTTTGGACGGTACATTTATGCTGGCGGAGTGCATGATGAATTTTTTTTTTTTTTTTTTTGCCGTTCACTGCCAACCAACACTACAGGGCAAGCAATTTTTGACTCGCTCACTGATTTTATTGTGCAGCATAACCTCGACTGGATAAGATGTGTTGGCATATGCACAGACTGTGCAACCACGATGACGACAAAGTACAAGGGACTAGCCGCGTGTGTAAGCGCAGTAGCACCAAACGCCACAGCAACACACTGCTGCATTCACAGAGAACAAATGGCTGTGGGGGGGGGCTGTGTCTCAAAACAGTACTGCATGAGTCTGTGAAAATGGGTAATTAAATCAAAAGCAAATCGCTGAACACATCTTTTTAAACTGCTATGTGAAGAAATGGGACGTGAACATCCAAAACTTCTTTTTCTCACTGAAGTCCTCTGGCTTTCATGTGGGAAAGTTCACACCCGTCTATTTGAACTGCGCTATGAGGTCAAGTTATTCCTGCATCAGTGATGAACTGTGTGACAGATTCCATGACTTCCTAGGGCTCGCAAAATTGGCATACCTAGCTGATGTTTTCACCACTCTCAATGGATTGAATTTAGCGCTGCATGGAAAAGCCGCCACCATCTTTACTGTCCAGGACAAAATCAAAGCTGCACGTGTCAAGATGGAATTGCGGTGTGCCCGTTTGAAATGTCAATTTGGTTGTTTCCTGACGCTCATGTACTTCCTCTTCACTGCTGGAAAGGAGCTGGATGACGATACAGCCTTTAAGGAACATCTCAAAGGCCTTCACTCACAATTGGGAAGATATTTCCAAGAATTGGATGTAGGCTTTGAATGGATCAGAAATCCATTTTGGGACAAAACGCACGTCGAACATGTCAACTCCAAGCTTTCAGCAAGAGAGGTTGACAGCCTTGTGGAAATTGCATCAGATGGAGAGCTGAAGGTCTTTGACGGACTTTCGGGTCCACATCCAGCCTGAGCATCCTGAGCTGGCTGACTCTGCTCTGAAACTGTTGATGCCGTTTCCAAACACCTACAGCTGTGGATTACAGTTGGATTTTCCACGCTTGTCTGTCTGAAATCAAAGCAGTGAAACCAGATCAATGTCGCCACTGATAAGAGACTAAAACTCTTCAGTTTCGAACCAGACATTTCATTACTGATGTTTCAGCAAAAGCAGCTCCGTTCCATTTAAAATAGCAACAGAAACAACAAAACATGACTTTTAAAACTGTCATTTAACATTGGGCTAATTTGCAACAGGCTATTCTGTTAAATTGCATATTCTTTTTTTTTTGGACAAAATTGGGGGTTAGATGGTCTGTGAATTTTAAATAAACAAATAAATAAATAAATAAATAAAAATTTGAGTTTTTGTTATTGGTGTGGAGAAAGTTTAAGAAACACTGCTCTAACATGAGTATAGAATCATTCTGCATGGGTAAGGATTCACTTTAAATGCCAGGTTATGTTTAGGAAGCTATAAATTGAGCTCTTCTATCCCTTAATTTAATGAAGCCATGAATACCCTGTATTACCCAAATGAGTATCAGTATCGACAATCATGGGAGTCATGGAACATTTTAAAAAAAAAAAAAAAAAAAAAAATTTAAAGCTCTGTTTTATGATGGTTGTTGTAAACAATGAATTCCTCGTGCTGAGCTTTTGTCTGCGATGTTTAAACGGTCTTTTTATCTTTTACCAGTGAGTGAGGGACGTACACTAATCTTATGTCATGTATCACATGGTATCGGAGCATTATTTAAAAAAGTTTTTTTTTTAATGAGTATTAATACAGGTAAATGAGCACTGTATCTGACCAATACCTTATACCATTATGTACACTGATGCTTCCTTCCTCATTTCTCTTTCTGTACAATTCCTTGCTACTAATATTAGAACTTATAGCCATACTTTTAAATGTACCAGTCATATAGTCTCTGTCTCAGTATGAGCAGCAAAGAACACTTGTCAGGGCATGGACAGATCTTTAGCCGCTCTCTGCTTGGCAGCCTGGCACTAATTTGCAGAGTGGTGCTTGAGCTATCCAGCACTATGTTCCGCCATTGAAGCCAGGGCCTTGACCTGTCTGTTGAACGTTAATGTTAATTATTTTATGTTTCTTTTGGCAGAAAGATGGCTCGGCATTTTGTGAATTACAGCCCTGGGAAGGCTTCCTTTTACATTTTATTCAGTTCATTGCATTTATAAGACGAGTGTTGGAGTCTGGGAGTTTAGTATTCAGTACTTTTAATATTAAACATTTGTTTAGGACATTTGTTCCTTCTCACAAGTGGGTGTTTCTGCCATTTGTAATTCACTCATCTTAGTTTTCCAACGTTGTTCCTCACCTTTTTATACGTTTTTCTTTAGTAAACGCACCGTGTTTCAGGTGTATGTGTAAAATCAGTAGTTGCCCGAGTACAAATACTGCAGAACTGACAGTTCTGGAATCATCTTGCATCGATAAAAGTACAACACAAAAATGAATGCAAAAGTTTGCACCCCTCTGTATTTTCAGGTGAAAAAATATAAAATATCTGCCTCTGTCTTTACTGCTTATCAGTTTGATTATTCTTTCCCTATTCCTAAAAAAAAGTCACAACACTCCCTGAATATTGCCGTAGTTTAGTTTCAGTCAACAGTTACATATGCATATGTGTATATATTTTTATTTATTTTACATTCAGAAATAATTTTTAACAGCATTTTTAGTTGCTAGGATATGAACGTGTGTAAAACCAGACTTAAATGTCTTGTTGGTTTCACCATTTTTGAAATTAGGGTATGCAAACTTTTGCACTTAACTTTGAATTCTAACAGGAATACTAATGCAACTGTCTGTGTGAACCAGTATGTATGTACTTTTTTCTTCTTCTTGTTTGTGCTGCACTTTGGAATTAAAATGTATTCTAATTTACACTGTTCTCTCTCTCTCTCTCTCTCTCTCTCACAGTGTTAAAGCCGTTGGTGGAGGTGCTAAGCGATCCAGACTACATTAACCAAATGCTGTTGGCTCAGTTGGAACATCGGGAGCAAATGAACGAGCACCATAAGAAAGCGTACACGTATGCACCGTCCTATGAAGAGTTTATCAAACTCATCAGTAGCAGCTCCGATATTGACTTCCTCAAACAGCTCAGGTGAGACACAGCACTCTCATCTGCTGTTCTGTTCATTATTAAATCTTGGACACATGCACACAAGCACACAAGCCTTGGCTAGCACTGTAGAGTCTTTTGTGTGTGTGTGTGTGCTACACAGGAGCATATTTATACTCCAAAACCCAAGTTAGCTTGCAATAAAAGATGAATTTCTTATTCAGCTCAGAAGTCCTGTATATGTACTGCAGGGTGCATTTTGATGAAGGTTTTTTCATCTTGTGAAATATAGCTGCGCTGTTTCAAAGGGCTGAAGTGCTGGAAAGCAACGTGTTTCAATGAGTCATAAGTGACATTTGAACACTCAGCCGAAGGTTTCTGAATTATTGATCTGTACCAATGAACTTTGGGCTTTGCGTTTTTCATGGAAATGAAAAGTGCAATAATTGCAAAAAGACAACCCTGCAGATTTGCCTTTTTTGTGGTTTAGTGGACTAGACGACCCATCTAATTAAATTGGAACTAAATATCATATTTTGTTGTTTATTAGATAACTGGTGAATATGTACCACATGCGAATTCATTCCACCGATAATGAGCTTTTCACCCAACGTCTGTTTCCATGACATTTCACTATGCACTTGTTTAATTTTCATTTTACATTACTGTGAACCTTTTGTGCTGAATTAAATCAAGCTCGTGGGGGTACAAAATAACCTTTTTTTTCTAAGAAGGACCTCGTACATTATTATGGAGCAGGCTTTCTGTTACAGGCTGCTTAATTTAGTCTCTGGTAGGGTTGCGCAGTACATTTTTACATTTTATGGCATTTGGCAGATGCCATTATCCAGAGCAACTTGCATTTATCTCATTTTATAGAACTAAGCAATTGAGGGTTAAGGACCTTGCCCAAGGGCCCAACAGTGGTAGCTTGGCAGTGCTGGGGCTTGAACTCCTGACCTTCTGATCAGTAACCCAGAGCCTTTAACCCCTGATCCACCACTCACCAATATAACAATATATGCAGTATACCAGAACTACGATAGTATCGCGATACTAAAGCTTCAAAATACCACCGATGCCACAGTATTTTTTTTTTAACGGTAGTATTTCGTCAATACAGTAGTACTGTAAGTAATGTTGTATGTGCGGCAGTTAATACTATTTTCACTAAAACATCACATCTCACCGCTTTCGCTGAATCCACCAAAGTTAGTGGCACTTAATTTAACCCAAATTCTTTACCTTAATATTTAAAGATTAAGACATTTTAGTCAAGTGTCTCCAAACGTTTGACCGGTATTGTATGTGTATGATGATTTTGTCAGATGACATTGTGGTTATAAAATCAGGATTTTAGTGGTGCAGAGCAGCAGCTTGGAAATGGCTTGGAAGTAACTGCTGGTTAAAATGTGGTCTCTTGAAATGTGGGCCGTGTTTCAGTCATTATTTTATACTCGTCCTTTTGTCTGACAACAGAAAGAAAAATATATTGGTTGTATTATTATTATTATTATTATTATTATTATTTGGAATTTGAAAAGAAGAAATAAAGAATGTTTGAATGACATCTCTTGTATAGTGCTTGGAAGAAAAAAAAGTGCTTTAAAATTCCTTGAAAGTCCTGGAATTTCATTATGAACCATCTGTATGAACCCTGATATTAGCTGTGTTTTTTTTTTTTTTTTAAGGAGTTCATTTCCAAAATGAGGACCGTTTCCATTTGCATTATTTTATTGCTCTAGGGAACAATAGATGAAATATGTGGCACATTGACTTAGTTTCTTGCCAACTGTTTGATTGTTCTTGAGTTTTTCCCAATAATCCATTCTCATTAATAACGAATTCAGAGGGAAATCTGGTTTGTCTGTATTTAATATCTACATATTTCTGTAAATTTGATTCATTTTGTAGATTTGAATTATGACTATACTTCAGCTGGTATAGTATCGTAAGATATGTTTATAGTATCGTGACAGCCCTAGTCTCTGATGACTTTGCCTGAAAGGCGAACTATGTGATTTTTGTGCTGTGGTGAAAAAAGCAGGGCAGTCCTAATGTGGTGATTTTAGTAGGGTTTAAAGGCAGAACTGTGGTATCCTCCCCCAGCCAGCTTATTGATTCAGGCCAGTGGCTGCTATGGGAACATTAATGAGCTGGTTACTAGGCGACACTGGTAAACATGAGCGTTATGAAAAGCTAAGCCAAAGAAAACTACAACGGAGTGTGAAAAGGTAGGATGGTTGTTAGAAATTCAGAGAGAGAATAGAAATGATATGAAAGAAGTGAACATTGGACATATGGCAGAGCTTTGAAGCCTAACCATATGGCTTAGCACGTTACCATGGTCACTTGATGGTAAAATTCACTTATCTCGGAGTTAAATATATTAAAACCATAATAAAATTGGAAATGCTAATTCATTTGTTTGTTGTACAAACCATATAAACTCTTCTGGCACACTGTATTTTGTGTTTTGAGAGATTTCTTTCTTTTTGACATCCTGGATCTTTTGTTCTTGAAACAGCAATTATTTTAACCGCTGCCATCAGATGTCATCAGTACTCATGTCGAGCTCTTCCAACAACTGATCAAACCAGTCTGATTCCAGTCAGTAATGCCATTATGTACCTCCACATTTAAGTTCCAAAAAGGTTAGACAAAATCCATGATTCTTTGAAAAGTGTAGAGCTGCATCCCTCCTTTCTTATTCATTTTTTCATACGAGGACTCTTAGATGTTTGTATGTATAGCTAGCTAAGGTCTGCTCAGCTAGGTTCAGAAGTTTAGATACAAAGTAGTAGGAATGATGCTTTAGGGTTAAATGGTCAACTGCAGCTAAATATGGCGAATGTTTGAAATCTTTTTCCACAAGTAATCAAATTTTTGCTTAATTATATGACCTGTAATATCAACAGCAACTTTTCCGATTTGTCAGTTCTGGAAGGAATTGCAAACCTGCCAATTTGTTTGCATTTCGCATATGAACTCTACATTTCAACATTGGAGTACGCTGCTATAAGTTATTCCGCTCACTATCCCCAAACCCGCCCCCCTTTACCTCTCAAGGTGTCTTCCTCATGTCAACTTGGAGAGTTTTTCCTTTCCACTGTTGTCTACGTCTTGCTCGTTAGGAATCTAACTCTTCGTCTATGTTTACAAATAAATTCTAGAAATAACATTTGTGACCCTACGTTAGATACTGATATATTATAACTGTAACAGTATGATTTCATACTTCTTTATCACAGCATGCAGCAGTACTGGTATACAGTATCGTTGAATCCATGGACTTCTATCACATTGAGTTTCCAATGACTATTTAGCCAGTTTTTATATATGTTTGCTTGAATTTATCTGCAGTTATGTTCTAGCGTCAAAAGATTTATAGCTGCAGCAGATGTCTCATTTAAAGTACTTCTTCAATTTGACTTTTCAGTGAGCGCTTTACATTCGGTGCATCCTCTCTCCCTCTTATTTTCCCATGTAGAGCTAGGGAGAGAATTACACAATATCTCATGGTTACTAGTGCGATATATTGCTTTTATACAACAGTTCCATAAACAAGAAACGAATATCGAGTATCTGACATTTCGGTATGTACGACCAAATGTTTCGCATTATTTTTTCTCTCCTAGCAGAAATAAATCCCGAAGAAGCCACACTCGCTTTATAAGCCAATGTGTTTTCTTTTTCATCTTCATCTGGCGGGCTTTCATATTTCAAGGCAAAGGTTTTATTCATTTAAAAATTGTATCGTTTGCCATGTCCGCTGATGATGTCACTGACGCCAATGTGTTTTCTTTTTCATCTTCATCTGGCGGGCTTTCATATTTCAAGGCAAAGGTTTTATTCATTTAAAAATTGTATCGTTTGCCATGTCCGCTGATGATGTCACTGACGCTTTAGCGAACGCAGACGAGCAGAGCGATACACATAGTGAAATGTCAAGATCCTTTCTGCTAAGTTCCTCAAGGAATTCATGAGACGATCGAAAACCACAATAGCCCATTTCCTGAATTGTTGAGGAGAATTGGATCTCTCTTCCCAGTTGATTGGTTAATTAAGGCTGCTTTTAATATAACTGTGTTTAAAATAAAACAGTACTGTTTTCTTAGGAAGCCAATTAAGCACTAACTTGCACTTCTTTGAACCCTACCAGGTATCAGATAGTTGTGGAGATTATTCAGGCCACCACTATCAGCAGCATCCCCCAACTCAAGAAACAAAAAGGTAAGCCTGCCATCCAGTAACTTTGTAAGTGAGATAATCATTATGCACTTGTAGAAGAGTAGATTGTTCTTTCAAAGACAAGCATGAGAATGTTCTCAAAATGTTAATCGCAGACTTGAACATTCAGTGGCCATTATTATGGAGCCATAAATTCAATCATTGTGCCTAACAATAATGTCTGCAACCTTTCTAGTTAAGGGTGCTTTCCTCACACAGCGAATGTCATGATTTGATCAAGTTATTGGATGGTTAGTTTTTGTGCTGTAGCACAACTGATATAAGCTGATATTCAGAATCAAAAAAGCTAAGCCAACAAAAACTATAACGGCGTGTGAAAAGGTAGGATGGTTGTTAGAAATTTAGAGAGTGAATAGAAATGAATTGAGCATTGGGCATATGGCCGAGATTGAAGCCTAACCGTATGGTTTGGCCCGTCACCAAGGTCACGTGATAGTAAAATTCACTTATCTCAGGGTTAAATATGAAATGAAAAACTGATATTCAGTTCAGTCATATACTAACTGTCAAAAATGTAGAAATTTTTTTTAAAAAGAGTGCTTACACTCGCTATACATACGACAGCAGAAGTTTTAAAAGGTATAACTGACCTAATAAAACTATAGGAAATTTAGCCAACCGAATAGGATTTAAATTTAACCCTTTAAAATCCGCAAGTGACTTTTATATCCGGTGGCGAGACAGAGACTTATGCAGTGTGTATGATAGGAAAAGAGTTAATTCTATAATAAATTGATTCAAATATCAAAATGATAATCAAATATTCTGTATGTCATTTATAGTATATTCAATTAATGCTAGTTAAATAAATAGTTAATGATTTAAGACAAGCAGTGTTCTGTTTCAGTGGAATTGGAATGAATTAAAATTTTTCCCATTTAAAAGCAAATTACAAACTTTCTGAGGGTAAGCAGACTTTAAAATGCTAAACTGGTTGAGGTACAGGCCTAAAAACCTATTTCCATTCAAGAAAGCCTATCATTTTCAATATAGTAGACAATTTGACTATCTGATGGGTTTTCCCAGGCTGCCACACACCGTGCATAACCTTTTGTTTACTTTTCTCTTCAGTCCTCCAAAACCAATAGGAATTGGATCAGTTTCACTCCAGCGCCGTTGCTTCCGAAAAGAGGGTTTACTTTTACCAAAATGATCTAAAATCGATCCACACATTTGATTTGTTGGTTTGTTTTTAGATCATTGAGATATTTATATATTGAGCCCTGTCTGATGTAAGTGACCTTTACACAGGTAAGCATGTCATCTGCGTAGCAGCAGTCACTATAGCAAAGGTATTGCACTTCATTCAGGCAACCGACAGGCCAGTAATTGTAGCTCGTTCGTTAAATGTAACCGGATAGAAATGACATTTAATCCATGCTCATCCAATTATTCTGTAGTCCATAAAAAGGAGCAACTGCTCTACAGCTAAATGTCATTCCCTGACAGGCCTACTTTTGTGTTTTGATGAGTATCTTGGTTATTTTCTAACGTTGCGGTCAATGTATTTCTGTACAATCTGCTATTTAACACTTATGGAATATATAGATAGTGAAATCCTAAACGCTGTTCGTGGGAATTATAGAGCTATAGTTTACATATGTTGGGCTTGTGCAGACGGGTTGAGATTCGATATAGCATATAACGTGTAATGTAACTTGTTCTATAAAAGATTAGATGGACTGCAGTGTTTCAAAAACACACTAGTACATCATTATGTAGGTAGCCAGATACAGAGAGCACTCCTTGTCTATATCCGAGAAAGAGTTACATTACTGTGAAATGATTCTACTCATTACTGTAACTTTGTGTAAAAAAGGATATTCTGCATAAAGAAATCAACGAGCCGTGTAATGAATGAGTAATAAGCCTGAATTGTAAACGCTGTCTGAAATTGTAAACGCTGTCTGAAATTGTAAACGCTGTAAAGGTTTTTCGGTTCCTCTCATGAAGTTCTCTTTTTTTTGCTTTCTTGCACACCTGACAGCTCCAGACATCAGTAATAGGCCAACCAGTAACTGCGCATACAGGCCTGTCAGAGCATCGCCTTCTATTGAATCATGCAGAGAATGTGGAAATGAATCCCCCACCCCTCCATCTCTCTCTCTCTAGCCCCCTTTATTTATTTATTTTTTTTTACATTTTTTTTTGTTTCCTCTTCGTGCTTTGCCTTTGTCTCCGATGCCCAAAAGAGCATGCTGAGATGATGTCTGTACTCAGTGACTGCTCATTTTTTTCTCCACTGCTGGTGCTTTTGGCTTATCGCAGCCGGATTTCTGCACCTGCACTTCTGAAGCACAACACATGATGATGTGGACCATATATAGCTTTTTTGTTCATAGTACTTATAAAATATAAGTGGCGTTCTTTGCTGTAATATTTGAAAAGCATTTTGAATTTTATTAACGGCTCATCAGTGACCTCGTTCTACTTATCTCGCTTTTGTGTCTGCCGCTTTCTTTATTCTTTTTTTTTTTTTTTTTTGTCCCCCCCACTCTCCTACCTCTACAGACAGTAAAGGGAAGGAGACGGCTGCTATGAAGGCGGACTTGCTACGAGCTCGGAATATGAAGCGCTATATTAACCAGCTCACAGTGGCTAAGAAGCAGTGTGAGAAGAGGATCCGGTTGCTGGGGGGTCCCAACTATGAGCAGCAGGAAGATGGGAACCAAGACGAGGGAGACGGGCCACAGGGCCAGAAGGTGAGGAGAACAGTGCTCCACCTTTCAGCAAAGCTCACGCCATTCAAACAAATCCAATCCCAGGACTAACCATGTCATGTCTGTTTCCCATCACTGCCCATGAAAGTAGGAGGAGTTTCTCTTGAGAGGAGACAAGTGATGCGCATGATTTTTAAAAAAAAAAAAAAAAAAAAAAAAAAAAAAAAAAGAGAGGGGGGAAAAAAGAAAAGAAAATGATTTTTAAATGAAACCAGGCATATTTCATTTTACGTTAAAATGTGCAGTAGTGCTGCTGCATTTCCTCAGTAGGCTGCACAATTAATTTCATTTTTACTGTTATTGCGATGTCCGTTTCCTCAGTGCACACATTACGAAGAACTGAGATAAATGAGCGGCTTAGAAGTTATGAATAAGAGTGGCATTCAGTTACGCGCACACAACACTGGAGCAGCTCTTGCACTGTAGACTTGTTAATGCATGAGCACATGGATAAGGTCATTAGGGCAGGACTGAGAAGCTAAAATAAACACACACGCACACAAGTAAAACGTTGAAAAACAGTGGGGGAAAAAGAAAAGGGGATCCTATGCTGAAAGCACACATAGCGAAAATGTCTACGAGAAGGAATTGGTACTGAAAAGTGAAGGCACATCTTTTAGTTTGGTTTTGAGTCAGATGACCATCTCAGTCCCAGGTTCTGTGTAAAATGTGTCAGGCAGCACTGGCTCAAGAATATTCAGGTATAAAGTGGAGGTCATCATTGTCTCAATGACTGCAATTTTCCCACGTCCTGTGGCTGCTCCACCATGCTTGAGAGTTGGCATGAGGTGTTTATGGTGATGCGCTTTGTTTGGTTTTCACCAAGCATGGTGCTATGACCAAACATCTCCATCTTGGTCTCATCAGGCCAAAGGATATTGTTCCAGAAATGTTGTGGTTTGTTCAGATGCAATTTTGCGAACTGGAGTCATGCTGCCATATTCTTTTTGGAGAGAGTGAACTATCCTACCCACCTTTCCATGAAAGACATATTTGTTCAGTCTTATTCTGACTGTGCTGTCATGAACCTAAACATTTAATGTGATTACAGAGGCCTGTAGGTCACATGATGTAGCTCATGGGTTTTTCTTCATATCTCTTGGTGTTAAATGGTCTTGGACTGAAATTGCTTGGATGCTTACTCTTGGGTGGGTGGGTGGGGGGGGGGGGGGATGGGTATACTCCCGGCAACGGTCTTG